>KI915054.1:2353921-2471714 GCA_000473445.2 Anopheles farauti
TGTTTTTGGATCGCACACAAGTTGTGTGCAAGCTGCTTTGCTACAACTTGCAGGCACATATCTATCTTTTACCATTGATTTTCCTCCAACAAAACCGGCTTGGTAGCTTCCGACAAAATCTGTGGCACGTGGCGTGAGCCGGCAGAAGAGTATTCGGTACAGGACAGGATTAATATTCTCTTTTTAATCGCATTTATTAATATATATTACTGATAGAAGCTTTTGACAGGATCAACTGAAACTTCTTGTGGTGAACTCTATGTTATGTTGTTATGTTTCTGCGAACAATTGGCGAACGATTTTCAGCCTGCATCCTTGTCGATGGCAACTCACTAACTCACTCTTATTGTTTCAGAAAAATGATCTCCTAAGCATTAGAAAGCATGTGTAGTGGTCGATATGAAATTATTAATGCGTATTTCGATAACATCTCATGTAAGATGTTACTGTACCTTACAGTCTTTGCTTAATGGATAAAAAGTGTTGCTCTAGTGATTTAATTAGTAACGAACGAACATTACGGGAAAGGAAAGGCTAAAAATTATTGCCGCTCAACGCTGTTCTCACCACATTCACGTCCCGCAGAAAGGATATTATTTTAAATACCGGAATGGTAGAGAATGTGACTATTATTTGCTATCGCGGAATAATCACAGCCATTATGAAAGTTCCTGTAAGCAATGTTTCGCCTATCACGCAAGGTTGCATGCAGGGCATCATTTTATGCAATTGCGTTTCAAGAATAACCGGTTGGTGGAATGTTTTACCCAACGAACGATGTGTAACGCGTTGTTTTCACACAATTCAAACGCCTTCAAACTTGTTTGTATAAGTCAAAATTGAAAACTAATGAACATTTTGCGCCAAATATGTATCAATTCATCGATGCAGATACGAGAGAGCAAATGAATCCGTTAATTTGTTAATTATCCGTAATTGTTGGCTGGTGAGAGCTACGAAACAGGTGTGTTTATTTGACTACATAGTTAAATAAGGTGTTGAGTAATGAAATCTTAACCCAAACTCTAAAATCGAACGAATTTTTAACAACCTGCAACAGAGGAATGTCCTTCCAGGTGCACACGAAGTATCAGGCGTCTCCATTGAAGCTGAGCGATACCATCGATTCAAAGCTAAACCCATTGGCACACGTTTGATCACACCCGAATACCGGTGTTTAAGTCATGTTTGAAATACTCGAGATGTTACATATTTCCAGGAATTACCCCCCTCCCTACTTTGAGCTCCCAGCTCCAGCTGAACTTTCTTATCCTCGAAACGTAATAAACAAATCCTCACTCAAACACACTACAGAAAGGAGTGCGACGCTTTTGCGATGGAAGCAATGCCTACTAAAACCAGGTCACTATACCGTTCGGTGGTCCGTCAAAGTTTGGGCAATGCATCCGCTGTGTTTGGGAACAAAGAAATCCGCATGGGCTCATGCGCACACGCCGTGCGTGCGCGTCTGTACGCAAGTAGGTTTCGAATCAACTCAACCGTGGAACACTTTTTCGCAGAACCTAAAGAACGGCAAAACCTAGAGTAGCGTACAAACAACAAGAAAAAAAAACACACACACACACATACACATACATTCGCTCGGTTTGAAAAAAAGATTTTTAGCACCTAGAAACCTTCCCCTCCCCCACCCTCCTCCCATGTTGGACCAACTTCCCGTTGTGGTGAATCACGGTGCATTAGAAATGGAGGTTTTTGTACTAGCGGATAAAATACATATTATATTCAGTCCAGGAACGGAACATTAGCGAACGGAGACGACGAAGGCATTAGCCTTCCCACCCGAGCTAGAGTTCTCGCTAGAGTCCACGTGGGCGCGCACATCGAAGGATACGACGAAGGTGCGGTGAACGGGTGGTCGCGGGGGTTGGGTAGGAGGTTTGCGGCTGGTTTACTTGTTGCTTAAGCACACACAGTAAATGGACGAATTGACGAAAGGGGGTGTGTATGTGTGTGAGTGCGCGAATGTGTGTGTGGCTGTGTGATATCTATTACATTAGTGAGTGTTTGTATTTCGAATCATTTTCTGTTCATAGCACGCACCGCATGCGGTCGAGTCAACACGGGAAATGCGAACAGTTGCTTCAACATTCCGCACTTTGCGAAGACAGCGGGAAACGGTGGATGTGGGGCACCTACTGCCTGCCTATGCCTGCGTCAGGACATGAAAGGGGAAAGCGCCCCCATGTACGCCAGCGTGGGATGTGGGAAGATGGACTCTTAGAAGCTTGCTTTTAATTATATATTAGAGCAAATTGCTCCAGCAAGCTCCGAATTCGAACCGGTATTCTAGAAAATCAAACAACAGCAAAACATATTCGTAGCAGGGGAGAAAAACAATAGTACATAGACGAACATGAAAAGCGCCGCCAGCAAACTTTGCCTTATTTCATCGCCCTGCTGCTGCTGCTGCTGCTGCTGCTTCTTCGCTCAGCCGTGGCACTGAAATGTTAGGATTTTGTGCTTCAAATGTTCGCCAACGAGTGTTTCGCATTTTAATTTTTCTTGTCTTGCGCGACGCGAAGCGAACGAAACGACTTTAAAAGCCAATGGAGAGTATCACTGCGAAATAGATACGCCCTAGCTGGAAATTAAAATATAAATAATAAATTCATTGCCTTGTACGAGCTGCTATGAGCTGCTTCTGCCAGGCATGCTCGTTTTGGTCGAACCACCGCTCCACTAGGATCGAGCCCATTCGAGTGGGGCCCTGGCAGTGGTCATGGTCGATTATACAGCTGCAAGATGTAGCACGCCTTCCGCTGGGGCGACCCATCGGGTAATTTAACTGCTCCCAAAGACTACGCGTGCAGGACGACGACAAGACCTCGCGTTTGGGGCTCGCCCAGGCGGCCCAGGAATCAGGGAGCCAACGGTGGCGACGAATGACGCTACAGTGTTACGGAACTGCAGTACATGAAAACATTAATTCAATTCAAATAGCTTGTTGGATGTTTTATAATGACGCCGGGAGTCGCTTAATGGTTCCCTTTTTTGCATATCCGACACTCGGGTCACCCCGGGAACACCTCACAACCGGAGGCGCTCGGTCCACCACCAACGTCGAAAAGCGGTTCGTTTCAATTTTCATTCATTCCCTTTTACCGCATCTCGCCCCGCGCACCGAAAACGCTCATGCCAAATGCCTTTTGGGTAGATACCGTTGGAAGACATTTTATTTTGTTTTTACAGCGCACGCCAAAGTTTTCTGGTTTCGAGTCTGTTAGTTTTGCAGCTCATTCGATATTTTTGCTTGCTGTGCTTAGCGTCCTTCGCTACCCGACTACTGTGATCATCTGGCATCGCTGGCTCCAGAGGGAGATTGGCGTCAATGGCAACGCTTCTCGGCTTGCTGGGTGTCACTTTAAAACAAGCAGAGTAAAGTACCGAAAACTGCGTCAGTTTTTCTTCGTTCAGCTGCTGCTACTGCTGCTGTTGCTGCTGCATTCTGGCTAGAATTAGGCCACACCATCATTGCGAACTTCTCTGTTTCATATACGGGATGGGGAAGCAGGGAGAAGGTACGAAACTGTCGCACCAACACCAGCGCGTTCGGCACGAGCACGTTGGTGGTGCTTGGAAACCGGCGAAACCGGGTGACAATGGTGAGAAAGAGAGTTTGCCAATAGCAGAGGCCTGGCTGTAGCAAAAAACCCTATCCATACTGCTGCTACTGCTCATGCTACAGCATGCTACGGTTGGCTACAGATCAAATTAAACGAAAACATATAAACACACCAAATATACGCATACATGCGGGTGCACAGGAAAAAGTTCATCCGCTTCACCATACCAACCGTCACATTTCCCCTCCTTCTGTGCTCTTCACGACAGTCCACAAGGTGGTGGTGGAATTTTGGTGGCCCGTGGACCCGGATTCGCCAGTTTTGCGCAACAGAGCAACATCAACATCCTTGGGCCAACAGACCGCTTGCTGTTCGGGCATTCGAATACGGACCGGCAGGATTATTCCACCCCATCTCACTACCCATGGCCGCTACCGTTGGTAAAAACAGCTCTACCCCTTGCCAACGGGGGACCGTCCAAATCCTCCTTCCCGGGAGAGCGAGCCTGTTTAGACAGCAAATCAAAAAGAAATGCAAGGAAAAAGTTACTACAAACAACTTCTCCCTAACATCCAGGGTGTGCGTGTGTACCGAAAGGCTGCAGCAGAATCACACGGTTCAGCATATGCGTGCCGTAAAGTGGGCGGTTTGCTTTTCGTGTTTTTTTTGCTTTGTTTATGGTTCTTATTTTCCGGAAGCGAAAGAAAATTCCGGAGGTACATGCGAAATAGCGGCTGATGGAAGAGGAATAATTTATAAATTTTCAACCAAACGCGATACGAAACAGGCGACTTTAGGTTTATTTTTTTTTGCTCTACTCTGCCTTGCCCCACCTTCGTTCCCATCGGTTTTGTGTATCTACCGCTAAACAGAAACTGGTATGCTAGCCGGAAGAAGAGCATCCTGGTGAACCACCACTGTGTGCATAGACCGATTTTTTAATGTATCGACAAGATAGGGATGAGGCGAAAAACTAGGTAGGCCATGAACACAAAATGAACATGGTGCAAAATAACAGTAGAACGCGTCTGCTTTGTTCTTTGTCTCCAGGATCATCGTCGCAAACGCGCGATGTTGCGGTTGTTCTTCGTGTGTGTGAGGCACCTCAATGTGTCTGTGTGTGTGTGTGTGTATGTGTGGATGTGTTTGCATGCTTCTGGAGTATCCTTTTATTGTCACTTCCACTCTTCCCGAAAGGCTTCATCCCCTCTCCTCTCTCCCGCTTACTACCCGGTTTGCATGTTGCCGTGTTCAGTAGTGGAATTTCATTCGTTTCGGTTTTCAATCCTCTTTTCGCAACCTGCTACCCTTCAGTCTCCAGTGGATTCTCGCACGGGAACCCGCCGGTATCCTTGCTACAGCAGACACAATCAATAAGAGATACGCACACCATCGCACGCCGGCGCACACAAGTGAACTTGTGAATGAAATGCCCCGAGGTTCGCTCAATAGCAGGCAAGAGAAACGAGAAGGAGAAAGAGAAAAAAAGAGAGAGAAAGAGATAGAGACGTGGGTGCAGGCTCTGATGCGAGAATGAATAACGGTTGGGGTGTTTTTGCGTTAGCTTTCAAGGAGGTTCGTATCCTCGGACAGGATGGGAGCATGCGCATCGCTGGGGTGCCGTTTCGGAGCTTGGATGCGTTCCATGGCCCGGGGATGGTGGATTCCACCCTCGTCTACGCTCCCCCTCCCATCGATACAAAGGACGAAAACCGAAACGAAGGCGCAACTTGGCACGAAGCACGCGATCCACGGTCGTGCCTTTTGTCTGCTTGGGCCTGGCACGAGCTCATCAGTTAGAGCTGTGTCCGCCTTACGGTTAGTACGATTTAGTTAGGATCCTTGTGCTTTGTGGCTATTATGGTATAGTTCCTGTACGTTTCAACAAAGAAGTATATTGTCTGTGCAAAGAAAAAAAGCAATTTGTGTGTCTTTAGTTCGGTCATACCTTATCTTTTACATACTTTTTTAGTTTTATACTATCTAGAGCAGATTACACGCACTAGGAGAAACATAAATTTTCCACTCTGCATACTGAACACGCACATAGACATACACATACATACATTCGTATATCGATGGTTCGCTAGAAACGCACACTTAGATATCTTAACTACCGCAAACTTTAGTACCTTCGAGCTTTTCTAGTATTAAAAGGAATGAAATAAATACTGCAATGTTCAATGTTAAACGTGCAAAAACGGACGAATAAGTCGAGATATTTTTTTCAAGCGCACGCAGTGTAGAGTGTGACGTGGAGTATGTGTTAGTGATTTTCCATCACCGCAGTGCGAAAAAAAAAAAACACCAACACAGTGTGTGAAACGTGTTGATGACAGTGGGGGTATCCGTATCGAAACCGTGCCCGTGGAGTATTGTTAATTGATGAGAACAGGGGGCTCGCCAAAATGCTGCAGAACTCCGCTAACCTCACCCCCTGCATATACTCCTGTTCCTCGTTGTTTTTTTAACGTTCAAAAAGCGACAAAACATGCTGTGGGAAAGAAGAGGGTGCACGCGAGCGGTTAACACAAGGGAAAAGGTGGCTTTTTATTAGTTTTAATATATGCTGATGTATGCCGAGGTGCAAAAACCCAAAAAGGCGAAAGAACACGAGTTCGTGGAGTGACCAGAAGCCGACGTGTAAAGAGTGATACGCGGTGGCAACGTTTGCTAGGCGATTTCTAATCGCGTGGAGTTGTGTGGTTCGTCCAGTACAGGACAGGTTGTCCTGAACGAGAAGGGAAAGCACACGCACACAGATACACGCACATGCATACCTCGAATGGAACAATCGACGGGATGGCATGAAAAAAAATTAATCAACTTCAAGAAACCAGCGATACATAAACAGGGGAGGCCATGCGACACGCGATACGCGCCTACTTTGGTTGCAGACTTTTAAAAACTAGAAACATCAACACACGCACAGAGAGAATTTTCCACTGTGGCGACGGCGTTGCTGCCGATGAATGTATACCGTATATTTTTTTCTTTTTTCTCCGCTCATTCCATCCCCCTATGGCTCTTTGTGTGGTTCAATTTTTTATTCTTTCCCCCTCTCTCTGTTCAAACACATCAAAGTGCTCTTTTCTATCCCATCCTCTTCTGTATGTCTGTTTCTCTGTATCTCTTTTCCGAATGGTCTCTTGCTCTCTCCCTCTCTCTTTCTCTCGCTTAATCTCTCTCAAACTTAAGAGCGATAAGCATCCTGCTCACACGCAGGCTGGAACAGTATTGGTAATTTTGAAGAATCCTTTAGAAAGGTTATTTCCATTCGGTCAGTTCCTTGATGCTTTTGGATTGAATAGCAGAAATTTCATAGTATAAAATGACAGATTGAAGGATTTGTCAAATGTGAAACACGAAAATCTCTCCAGCATCCGGGCGATGTAGCCACATCCAGGACAAAGGACACGGTTAGGAGTAAGGGTTGTGAATGTGTATTAGTGTTATCCACCCGGTTAACATGCCGATGCGGCGATTCAGTGATTTTGTTCTTTTTTTAACTAAATTTGGTGATTGTACGGTGTACATAAAGAGATAATCGGCGCCTCTTGCGATCTTACGTTATTATAAAGAAGAAAAAAAAAACAACTTTGATATTGAAGTGAATGTTACAAGGAAAACCTTTTTCCTATTGTTTTCTCTGATTTTCCATAGTGTCCGATTGATCATTCATAGCAACACGGTGCCGCAGCTACCCCCAACCAAGACGACAGTTAGACAGGAGACAGACAGACAGAACGACAGACACACACATACACACGTACATCGAGTGCGGAGGCAAAACACTAGTATAAAATACATACATACACACATACAAATGCACTACGGCAACGCAGTGTGAAGTGCAAATCGAACCTATTAACCCAGAGGACCACAACATATTGCATAAAGTAAACGGAAGTAGCTGTTTTATATTGACAATTTACAAAGCAAACCAATCGACACGTGAAGCAAGTGATAAACTCGAAGCACACACGACAACAGCCTTGCGCTGAGCACTGAAACGCGACGAGAACCGACCGTCGTCAGGCGTAGCGCACAGATACGACGACTGCAGCACCAGTGCGAACGCCGTGTGAGGCCGTACGAATTTTGCAAAACCCCGCTCGGAGCAAAGTTGTCAGTGCTGGGGTACCGATACGTACAGCCTGCAGGCACGATGCTGGCCATGTCGACGCTGATGATGCCGGCCCCAACGATGACGCTCGGTGCACCGCAGCTTGCCGTCGGGCCGCATCAGAAGCCACCGGAAGCGAAGTTGCTAGCTATCCATCCGGCACACACGCAAACGCAAACGACTCCCCAGCATCAGCTACAGGCGCAACAGCAGCAACAGCAGCAACAGCAGCAGCAGCAGCAGCAGGCGCAACAGCAACAGCAGCAGCAGCACCAGCAACAACTTCAGCAGCTGTCCGCTATTAAGCAAGGTAATATCTTGAGCATGCTTCCATGACAACAGCATGCACTGCGTCAGGTGCACTACGATCCCAAACCATTCGCCAGAATTGTATGACATTCCAGCAATAAATGATAAATTCTCTCGGTGTTGAAATAATTCATGCAATTTCCACCGGTTTTTTTTCCGGTGCACCACTGTGTGGTGTGTATTGGCCGGCACGGCTTAATGATTTAGTAAATAAACTTACATTTTATTTATGATTCCCCACCCGAGGGAGGGGGAGCGGAGAATTGTCGCGCACTGGATGTGGGATACGCATTGCAGTATTTACACCCGATAAACCCTATGTACATCGTGTAGTCGCGTCGTGCCTCGCCTCGGACCGTGCGTCCCCTCGCGAATGTGACCGACCGATCTTCCGGGACACGGTCTCGGCTTGGTTTGGGGGGACATTATTATTGGCATGGGTGTGTGCTGTTTTATATTTTTGTCGCTGCTGGTATTTCTACCTTATTTCGCCTTAACATGTCGTTCGCTCGTTAGTGACACACAAACCAGCCAATATGACCGGATGCAGCAGACGAATTCCATTTGCTGTTGCCACCACCGTTAAGCACCTCCCTTGGTATTCTAAGCTGGAAATAAAATCATTTAGTCCGTTCAGGATTGTGCAATACGGCAACGACCTGTCGCATTCCGTTCGTTGGATAATATTAACAAAACATCTTAGAAGCACACAACACAATTTCAATGCTTATTATTGCAACAGGTGAATATGTGGTTCAGCGAGTGTAACACTTGACTAATGTACGATTAGAACGCAGACACGAAATGCATCCATAAACATACTAACTATTTGTGGTAAGACATCACAAACATTTCAAATAACGCAACACTTTCTCTATTCTTCAAATCCGGCACAGAGCACTATCACATATTCGTTGGCGACCTGAGCCCGGAGATCGAAACGCAAACGTTGAAGGAAGCATTTGCCCCATTCGGAGACATATCGTAAGTATGACCCCCAAACCTCACACGGGCTTTTTCTCATCTGACAAGGCACGAGCAATTGAGCTGCGTACTGTTTTTTTTCTTCCTTTCCTCGTATTCATTTGGCGTGAATGTTAGGTTAGGCATTTTACCGTATTTTTATGTTCGATATTACCCCTTAAATACACCCAAAAAAAAAAAAAACAAAAACAAATACCGATCGTGGGCATTTATGTTTTACCGGATTGGGGCGAAAAAGAACTTTTGCCAATTTGCAAGGGCTCGAGTTTTATTTCACACACCACCCATCCCCCGGCCTCCACGACCCCCGAGCAGAGCGTTTCGAGAAACACAGTGAATGTACGGTCTTTTGGGGGATTCTAAGACGGAATCCTGTTTGCCACGGTTTCTCGCACCTACACTCTAGTAGAAAGTGCTGTCTTTTTTGATTGTACATGAGTATAGTTTCTTTACGCTTTGGATATTAACCTTCTTATTAATACGTACCAGTGTACCATTCAAGCTTCTAATTTGTTTCTAGATTTTTTTCTCACCATTTTTTATCTCCATGCTCCAGTCGGGAGCCGTACACGATTCAATTCTACGTAAATTTTTTTACTCTATCGATTCCTTTCTCCATGTTCTAGCTTCGTATGTACAACTCATATATCGAAACAATAATATGTAGGCATTAGGCGTTTTGTTCATTGTATTCATTGATTGTTTTCACGAATTTATACTCTTCCAAATAAAAAAATACGAATGCATTACACATGCATACTATATATATACATATATGGCATCTGTCTGTGTATATATGTATATATAGGATATAAATATATATATATATATATATATATATATACATTTACCAAGCTTTCTTCATCGTTGTATTCGTCGTGCTGTTTGATGGTGTTTATATCTAGTCAAATATTAGCCAGCTACACCAGGGAGCGACCGGCTACTGGCCATGGTTTTAAGCACTGCTTCTAGAAGTATGGTGTGTTACAGTGTTAGCGAACCTTAAAATAAGCCACAATCCTGTTACTACCGAAGCTGTTGAACCGTGTACTAGCATTTCCTAACTCTGTATGTCGTTTTGTTTATTAGTTTTTTTGATGTAAAATATGTTTGAATGTGGTTTTCTGTCCTGGTTTCCATATTTTTCCCTTGTTTTAATTTTTTTCTGCCTTGTTCTCCCAGCGACCAAGATGATAGACAAACAATATGCGCTACATATCCTATTTCATCTACCTTCTGCCGGCTCCGTTAGTGTACAATGAACATTTTTTAATTTCATACTGTACGTATGCATACCTCTAGTCCGCTTTTCCTGTTGTTTAAGTAACGTATATTTTAACTATGTGGAATTATATTCGTATTAGCGCGTTTTAGGGCTCTGTGTTGCCTCCTCAGCCTAGTGTTGTGCTCGATAGTGTACCCAAACCCTGCTGCAACATCCATTAGCAGTATAAAAGCGACATTTCCTACGAATCACCAGCTTGCTGACGAATGAGCCAGCAGGAGATAGGTTTACATAGCGTGTAGTAGTTTACAGCTCACCAAGACACCGACTTTCCGACTGGGTTACGTTTTTGTTTACCCTTTTCAAATATATGATACATATATTTGCTGGCCTTACCTTATCATCCTGCCGGCCTCTAACACAATTTCCAACGCATTTGCTTCATCTACACCCCCAACACTCTCCGGAGCGATGGTGCGGGCTCGATGAAGGTGATAAGAAAAACGCGAACAAATCCCGTCGAGGGTTGAAACATTTCACCACAAAATGTGTCGTTGTTTTCTTCAACAACTGCTGAAAACGAGAGAAATTTAGTAGTAGCCTGTATTGACTATCGGCACGACGGGTGAAGCTTATGGCAGCAGTTCTTTCATTGCTCGTTTGCAAACAATTGCCAACCCCAACAACACAATGCTGCACGAAGCAACAAAAACCGAACAAACCAGGCCCCTGTGCCTACAAAAAAAAAGAACTCACATCCTATTAATGTGTTTGCATACTTAACCCACCCCTTTTTTATAGCGATTGTCGCGTTGTTAGGGACCCTCAAACATTAAAATCAAAGGGATACGGATTTGTTTCATTCGTAAAGAAAACGGTAAGTAACGCTTCAATTACCTTCTCAAACACAAAACGAAATTAGCAAAACAATTCAATCACGTCTAGCTAGGCAAAATAACTTGTAGTACAATAGACAGCGAACATAAGTTGCTTGTAGAGTGTAGGAGATCAAAACAATAAGGCTGTTTACAAAATTTGCCGGAATAGTTTACCAAAACCACGCTAAGAAATAAAAAGAAAGCTTAAATGAATCAGAAATCAGTGAAAAAAAAATGCGTCATTGTTTTTTTTCCGTTTGCAAACTGAACAAGCCTGTAGTACATCAATCAGTTAGCTCTTTGGAGAAATTGTTAACGTAAATCATGGTAAAAGGACAGCAAAACTACTCGAGCCCGAATCGAAACAGATAGATACTTGTAAATGCTATTCGAAATAAAAACAAAGAAACTGGACAAGAAACTATCAGTTAAAACCAAACCCCCCCACCCCACCCACTAACAATTCTAGGAAGCGGAAAATGCAATTGCGGCTATGAATGGGCAATGGCTTGGTTCGAGGAGTATTCGAACTAATTGGGCAACTAGGAAACCGCCAGCTAGCAAGAACGAAAGTAAGTATCTCGAACTGTGTGAAGCGAATCTCGACTGTATTTTATTTTAGTTCTTAAGACGATAAATAACAACAACAAAAAAACAGACAAAAAATATTAAAATGAATCAACGCAGGGAGTGTATCGCCTCTCTTGCTCTCTCTCTCTCTCTCTCTATATATATATATCTCTCTCTGTCTCTCTCGCTCTCTACGGCATTTATGTTTTATCATTATTTTGTTTGTTGTTTGTTTTTATTTACATGTCATTTGCAATGACGAATAGTAAAGCTAACACTGATAGCTTAGGTTCTGTTTGTATCGCGTTTGTACCGAAGTATTTTCACGTACATGGAAGCAAAAAAGTGATAAAAAATACTGTTAAACTATCGTAGTAAATGAACGCTGCTCATAGAAGTAAATCACGAATACGACCAATTTTTGCGAGCAGGCGGAAAGAAGCAACACTCAACACGTTAAACAAAAAAGAACAAAAAAAACGATACAAGGTTTTTTAGATACAGCCGTTAACTGACAGGATGCAGGATAGTCTGATAGACTTATTGAACGACTCATACACATATATCAACACACACACACACACACACACACACACACACGCAAACGCACACTCAAATACAGACAGCAACACTCTATAACTGAAACATAGCTAAGCAAGCCAAAGCTTTCCGGAAGGTAAACTTTACTTCTTTTCTACTTCGATTCGCCACTGATTGTGTTAGGAAAATTTCCTTGTCTATTTCTTCTTTCTGGGCACCCAATCGTGCCACCGTTACGATCGTTAACAAACCGTGTTGCCTAGATTGTTTGACGTTTCGTTTTTGTTTCCTTTCCCGTTGGTCCCAAAACAACGCTTGCTGCGATGGTTTTTACTGGAATATGTATTAGGGTATATTGCTCGAACATTTTCACCTAGCTGTGACGAGCATTCCTTTGCCGCACCAAAACAATCGAACACCAAACAACCTCTGCCATACGTTTTAACACCATGCAAACACCGAATAACGAAAATGATTTTGAACGATACTGATGACTACTCTCTTACCTTTCCTACAAAAATGATACTAATTCTTTGAATTATCTGTATAACCCACGCCTATTGCAGTAGAGCTTTAAGCTTGAATTGAACCCAACACAAACATTCACAATAAAAAAAACTGTAGACCTATTAACCTGCGTGCGGCCAGAAATATGCTTTATGTAAGTTCACGGTGCATGTACCGCATAAGATAACAAAACTACAATTACAACTATTTCTCCCAATTCTTTAAAATATTAGTTTACGTATCGATCTTTTCTTACAACTCTCCTTTGATACACATCTGTCACTTGACTTTTTCCCCTCTTCATTCGCCTTCGTTTCGCCTATCATTTACTTGTTTTTCTTAGTCTCAGTTTTGAATGCTGGCAAGTGAGTTATTTCGTTTTTATTCGATTCATTCCTCATCAACTTTTCGATTCATAACCCTAATGCTTCTTCTTGTCTAACGATATCGTGATTGCTTTGAATTTGTTTGTTGACTTGGTTTTATTGTTCCTTTTTCATGATAAAATTTCGGAAAATCCTACATCTCACCCACTTGCGTGAGTTAGCGCAAATGAATAAGATGGTCTTTTGTCAGCGTGTTCTCTCTATTTTGTTACCTATTTTCGATTCATGTTTCGAAAGTTATTTGCATCGAATATATTTTTTTCCACACCTCATACTTCCATTATCTCCTCCAAACACCCAACCTACTTGCAAATATCTACATGAGAAAACACACATACCGTACATATCGCCCCATACCCCCACATAAGCACACTGACACGGCACAAAACCTACGGGCGGGTTCCAGTGTCAGCAGTCAAAGAGGACAATCTCGATGGAAGATTTTCCCACTATGTACATACGTTTTATTTAATTCGAATCTCGAGCAATGTGTATAGCCATATTATACTGTAAAACATTACTATTTTAACATTTCTTGCATAAATTATTTGTCAATAACTACTCTATAGTTCGATATATCAGCCACAAATATGAGTGTTGTATTTTTTTTTACTATTACGTACTTTGTAGATTGTTATTTGATTCGCATGCATGATCAGTGTCCAATCAATCAAACAATAATGTCTACAAGCTATGTTCCGTGGGCGTGTTTAGTACTACGCTTCCAAAGCTCCCGCAAATAAAACGATCTAATGCGTCCGCAAAGATAGAGAGAATCGCTGTTGTATCGGATGTGCAAGATGTAGCTTTTCACGTGCTTGGCTCATCAACTGGCCAACCCCAATAGGCTTCCTGTTTGTTTTCTTCTATCATTGTTACCGCTACTGCTCCTGTTGCTACTACTATTACTACTACCACTACTACTACTACTATTCCTACTATTCCTATTCACTACAACTGAGTGTATTGACGGTGTAGTAGTGTTACGTTTCAACGGGTATGATTTATGCAGTGTGTCTTACTAGAGCGCTTTCTGTGCCTTCTCGTTCAGCTCTGACCACCACTGCCAGCCGCTGTTCTGGAGGTGGGTGATAATGCTAGCACGTGCGTTTAGTGTGCTTCTCCCACTATTTGTTCGCCACTTTGCTTTTCCTCTTCCAACGCCTAGTGTAATCTTGGGACAACCCGTAGCCACCCGGTTCAGCCTGTCACTTGATCTACCGGTCTACCGAGCTCACGAAGAAACGCAGCAGCAATGTAATAGACCAACTTAGCAGCATGCTTGACGTTTCGTTACAGCAAAAAAAGAAAAAAAAATTAACCATTCCATTAGCGTTCTCTTTGTTACACTTCACCCCAGGCAGCAAAATGATCAAAAGTAGAGCTAGAGCTAAAACAATCAATTGCAGTACGTTGCCGACGAACGAAATAAGTTAAAATAAAGCAAACAAGATAGAAGCAACACATGTTCATGCGAGAGAAGAAAATAAAACTACACAACACAACAAATTAAAAGACATCTGGGAATAAGTAACAGCGAAACGCCATGTTGGCTGCACTGCACAGCACGGTAATAATGTGTGCTAAAAAACTGAAGGCAAAACAACAAAACGGAAAAGGCATAAAACCCCTTCTACACAAAGTATTGAATGTGTTGGTGAAATTTTAGCTGACCTAGTTATTAACAGTATTTTTCTACTATTTTTCCTACCATACATGCTTATTATATTAGTACTATACTTCTTCGAAATTTTACGATACTCCATATGTATAGTTTTATCTTATGATTACCATTATATATACCTATTAATATACCTATTTTATACTCGTGCGAAACATTTTTGCTGATTGGTATTTTTACAACCATACATTCAAACTCACATGCACAGACACTCACACACGCTCTCACACACACACACACACACATACAACACTCCTTGCGTCAAATGCTAATTAGAAAACTGTAAACACAAGGCGCCCCTTCCCCCATGCCAAGTGAAAACAGACGCTGTGTGCGAAAGACGCAGATGTACTTGTGTAGTATGGCTTTCGGTGTTTTTTATTAGCTTTATTCTTTATCCTTACTTGTTTGATTTTAAACTACGCTTTTGAATGGTTAGTGTGGGTAGCGCTGTCACTATTGCTAGCTGTCGTAAGTTGTAGCTTGCTGTATACAATACGGATTCGTCACGCTTAGTCAAGTGGTCGGATGAGTTGCGTTGCTTGCTATGTTGCGAAAGATGGAGTTAAGAATCGGGAAGAAAAAAAAAAACAAAACTCCTACCCCGCGCACTTTGATCTATCCCGTAGCAACGCACGTTCATTTCGACTGTTGACTGATGGCTGATGACGTTTCCAACTATACGAGACAAAACTACTCGCACTCGCCTTGAAAGCAGAAATATGTACTCGTTCCATGATTCGTTTTTGGGTTTTTGGGTTTGGGTCTTATTTTCACTAATATGTTCGTTTGATTTTTGTCAGTTATTCTACAAGTATATATTGTTTGTAATACATATATATATACATATATAAATATATATAATACATATATATATATTACATTCACTACTACTTAGCATTGGCTGCAAGGGATGCTGTGTGGATTTTGCATTTTTACTCATTTACTCCTAGTATACCGTGTGAGCGCTCGAATGTACCAGCACACAAGTTTAATTTGAAAAAAAAAATAAATAAATCATACTCACACATACAACTAACAGCGCAAAGCCGTGTTCTCGACGTTTTGGCGTACTAATTAATGTCTTTTTATTCCCCTCCTCCATCCACCCACACCCACACCCACACACACTCTGCCTTCCAAACAAAACCTGCATACGTTTCCGCAACATTCCGCATCACGTACCATTTCAGTCAACGCAAAACCACTGACATTCGATGAGGTTTACAACCAGAGCAGCCCTACTAACTGCACCGTTTACTGCGGTGGCATCGGCGGCACTTTGGCTGGCGGTTTAAATGAGGACATTTTGCAGAAAACCTTCTCCCCATTCGGTACCATACAGGAGATCCGAGTCTTCAAAGACAAGGGATACGCGTTTGTAAGGTAATGGTAAATGCTTTGGAGCAACAGAATACAAAAGTTTAGCTATCCATCTTTTGTTATTTTTATTACACTATTAAATATTGAATAGCAGTTGCATTTACTGTGCTCATCTATTAGCAGCTGGAGTTTAGAGACAAACTCAAAACGTTTCATCTCATATATGACTCAACATTACCTCCGACGCGTTACTCGGTTATGCAGACCATTTAACGGATAGTAGAACACAGTATGGGTGTATACGGCAATGTTATAGTATCGCAATCCTAACGTAGCTCAAACCTTTGATATCATATCCCCTCGTCATCGTCTACGAGACCTGTTGCCCTTGTGTTATGCATCATTCCAGGGATCATTCCTGGGTGAAAATTATGGCCACAGCCCAAAACCGGAATCGAGTTTGAACTAATTTGATTTTTGCAAACAATTAGTGCAAAGCCTCACTAAAACATTTTACAATGCTAGCTTTCGCTTAAATTGTTAACAACAACAACAAAACAAGAAAATTGTTGGCCAAGCGATGTGACAAAAAAAAGTCCTTTAATTTTGATCCATTATGCAAACGTCACAGGCAGTATTTTGGATGCTACGACATGTAGTTTAGCAAAGCGTATAAACGCAAATTTAACACATATACCTATAGGATACATAGGACCATTTTGTTGCTGATAAATTCATGATCATGTGATCATGTGATCAATGTTGTTGAAAGTTTTCTTTGTTTTTCTATGCTCGCTTCTCTTCTATTCCCCAATGCAATTATTATCCATGATGAACATCTGCAAAAAAGCCATTGAAAAAGGACTAATCAAACTATATTGCCGCCAGGTTTTCGACAAAGGAGGCTGCCACTCATGCCATCGTCGCCGTGCACAATTCGGAGATCAACTCGCAAACGGTGAAATGTTCGTGGGGCAAGGAAAGTGGCGATCCAAACAACGCCCCTTCGTTGGCCAGTCAGGCCCTCAGCCAAACCGGGTTTCCCTTCAACACCGCCTACGGTCAGCAGGTAGCCGGATACTGGTACCCTCCCGCCCCAGCCTATCCGGCGACACCGGCACCAGCCGCCACACCGCTGCAGGGACAGTTCCTGCAGGGTATGCAGGGCTACACGTATGGTCAGTTTGCCGGCTATCAGCAAGGCTACATGGGGTAAGTTGCTAGAGGAGGAACCCCAACCAAAACTGTACCGATTGGTGATGGATACCGTTTCGATGCTCGTTATAGCATGGGCATGCAGATTCCCGGTGCCTGGCCAACAGTGCCGGCCCAGGCACAGCTACCGTCTGCGGCCCAGCAATTGACGGCCCAGAGCGTTGGAGGCGCACTGCCCCAGACGGCAGGAGTCGTCGCGTACCCGATGCAACAGTTTCAGGTGAGCACTCACGGCAAATGAAGCGTACATGGGCGCACCACCAAGCACTTTTCAACTTTCTATACATATGTACTTTCCGCAGCCGGGCTTGTTGCACCAAATGTACGCTAAAACTGTCTAGAAACGCTTTCCCTGTGAGTCAGTGCAACAATCTGCTGCACCCGCACCCTAGCGTAGCATCGCCGCGCAGAATGCAAGTTGCCAGATTACTCAGCTCTCTCTGATCCTCGCGATATTTAGTTTTTTTTCCGGTTTTTACGTTATTACGCCATTTTAATCATTCACACGTTACACGTTAGTGCTCGCGCGTAGTCGCAAAGTTCCGTTCACAGCCGCACAGAGGGTTAAATGGCACTATTTTCTAGTCCAGTATAATTTTGGCCTTTTAATTTGGGTGTAAATTTTTGTTCCGTTTGTTTTCAAGTTTGCTTCACATTTCTCAACATTTACTGCCATGATTATTTCCGTTGTTTACACGCTGTTCAACAGTCAACATTCAAATGTTCATTTACTTATTTATTAAGCAAGTTAGCTTAAGTAACCTTTTGGGGGGATGAAACGCGATGAATACTAGAACCGACCAGCATTAATGTGCATTCAGCATCAACAGCAAAATCAAATAAAGTCCATCAACCACTTGCATCCGTTTTAATGTGTACCATTTCTCCTCCTACCTACATTTCAGTTAGCCGAAGACGAATGGTTAGCACCAAGTCTTCTAGTGTAGCTTCCCTGATGGCCATCACAGTGCGGCTGTGTCTCACAGCGTAATTAGAAGCCAGAGTATTTGAAGAGTTTTGGCAAAACAGGGGCACCAGATTTCAACGATAGCAAAGCGACTGGTTTTGGTGGTACAAAAAGTAACACAGAGTACGTACGTTTCACGGGCATTTCACCAGGCAAAAACCAAAACAAGACAGAACAAAAACGAAAAACAGTAAGAAAACGAAACAAAAAAAAGAAAAAACAATGCAAAAAACCACAAAATAAAAAATGTAACGAACACAAAGGTTCCAACAGGCAGGCGCAAGGAATGCCGGGGGGGGGGAGGGGTGGGTGAATCATGTGAATTGATCGCAACGAAACTATCGATGCGTCCGTCTGCCATAAAACCAATCATAGTAACCGTGGCACACGAGTGAAAATCAAACCATTCAACACTGTGGACAATGTGGAATGTGAAATTTGGTTCCGACGGGGCACACACATATACACACACACACTCACACACACAGAGAGAGAGCACTAAAAATTTTACTCTTGATATTTTTCATGGTAGATAGTACTCATTCAATGAAAACACTGAACTCTACTAACACCGGTAGACAGGACAGAGTAGACACAGAGAGGCATTTACATGGCTAAACTGATTTTTACCAGCCAGCAAGTGCAACACAACAGTAACAGCGAAATGTGAAAAACGGCACACAAACACTTTCGTTCAGCAAGCATGCGGTGTGGTTGCTAGTAAAACGGCACAGGCAAACGTGAAATAGTCAGAGGATCCGTAAAACCAGGCGGAAGGTGAAGAAAAGAACACTTTAAGAAAACACACAATAATGATTCGTCCAACAAACGCTAAACTTACCAGTAACGCTCGATGTGACCAGGAAAGAGATAATCGTACAGACGAACGGTGACATATACTGCATAAGCTATTGACTTGGTATTATTTAGATTTCGAACGGGTTTGCAATTCACACGTTGAAGCGATTTTTGTTATCCACCTTTGCTTGTTACTCACTCCCGAAACATTCTACGCGAAGTTTTGTGTTGCTCGGTATGCGCTGTTTATCGAGAATATTTAATTCGGTATTTTACTTCCAGCTGTTGTAGCGCGTATAAAATATACACTGAAGACTGCCGTACATCGAAGTACGCCTAGCAGGAGATGCTTTAAGGGTCTCATTTCCTTCGCAGTGACTGTAGTGACCGCTACCGTGCATAATATCAATGCAATCTAATTAATGGTTCATTTACACTACAGGTTTAGTTGATGTACAATCACTTCAAATGCTGTGCTTGTTTGGCACCGTTGGTTATTTAACGTTTACCAGTCACGCTTACAGAAGAAACCATTTTACACAGCTCATATTTCCTGAACGCTATATCGTTTTATATGAAGCACTGTGGATGCCGTATGCCAATGGGAAGTTTTTATTCGTTTATTTACTTTGATATTCTACAACCGTTTCACGTGCGCCCAAAAATATGCCACTGTGCGCATAGTTTGATGCCTAGTTTAAAAATTGATTTATTTATAGTATTTATTCTATTGAAACCCTCGTGGTTCCATTTCCGAGTTGAAGATGGACACTACATGAACAAAACGTATGAAAGTATGCGGAACGGTATTAAACAAATTCCAAAACTGCTATATATATTTTTTATTATTTTACCAGTTTTTGCGAATATACAATGTTTTTTATAAATGAACGTGGAATGGAAATGAAACATTTGTTTAGACCAAATATTTTTAAATAAACGAAAGAAAACAACAGTGTCAATACAATCAAAATTGCATAGAACAAACGAAAACAAAAAAAAACATTCATTTGAAAACCATTGTGATGAAAACTATAAACGCAACAAAACAAACACATAAAATAACATTGATTCATGCACAGAAAGGAGAAAAAAACATGAAACAGTAGATGATGTTTACCCAAAAAAAAAACTGGAATTATAAAATGATATTGACGACTAAAGAAAACAATACATATATAAAATAAATAAATATATATATATATATAAATTATATATATATACATTATATATATAGGGGGCGTCATGCTGCGCCGGAATTAAACATACACTTATACATATACACAAAATAGATAGGAGATATTTAATTAACTGTGAACAATTTACCAAACAACAACAGCAACATAAACAGCAACAAACAAAATGAGGAAACGAAATTGCAATTACAGCGGCAGGAGAGGTAATTGCAATTGCATTGAACAAAAAAAAACAGCTCTGGAACAAGAACTGTGTAGCAGAACGTAAAACATAGACAAATACGACGGTTTAGAATGAATGCAAACATTGGCAGCGAAACACCTTCGGCAACATCAAAGCATAAGGTTACATAGAGCAAACACAAAAACTCTAACAAACTACGGTAACATCTCGTTTGAAATGTTCTATTTTCTTGCGTACGACACACAGGCACACCTACTGAAGTAAATTGAAAATTCATAATTAAATACCGAGTTAGTGAATAGTGTTAAAATAACGGAATTTAAATCTTAAACAAAGCGTAAAGGTAAGCAAACATATAAAGCCGTAAGACAACAACTCAATCAAATCAAAACAACATGAAGACACAGTAGGAAACCAGAATGCTAATGAACTATAGCAAATATAAACATTGAAGCAATTACTAAACACAGAAATGGCGCCTTAAGCTCAAGGCGGACCATTTCACTTAAGCACACCACCAGTAAATGGGAAGCTTGGGAAGGGCTTAGCGAGGTGGCGGTAGAAGATTTAGGCGCGAGCTCCTTCGAAGTATTGTTGCTGATGAGGATGAGAATCTAGCTAAACTACTTGACAACTTCATCGAAAAGTGGAATCTACTTTCTTCCCCCGAAAAGGTATTTTCCCTGTGATTACGGAGGCGGGCAGTAACTAGCGAAATGGCGAACAGGGCGAAAGAACGAGCGAGCAAACGTCTGTATATTGTAGATGCACATCATTTTAATGTATTTCGTTTCAAAACCAACCAGTTTATGCTTTGTAACGTACCGTGTATGATTTCTTAGGCGTTGCTTTGGACCAACTGTCACCGGTTGCGATTAGAATATGAGTTTAGGAAACATTTTTATTTGTTTAAATGTGCCGATGGTAAAAATAAAATCAATTTCTACACTAGCAATTAAAAAAAACGTGACCAGCAGTAGCAATTCATTGTCAACAACGATGATAAAACGGTGATGATGAAGCATTGCCGATGAAGCATGGGAGAAGATTTAAAGCAGCGAGTGGCAGCAAAATAGTAATGCAAAGCAAACAAGTCTTCTTACTATTGGACAAGATCCCTAAGACACATTAGAGGAGATTCCCATATCTCGTATATAAAATAATATATTTACATATATACACGAGTCCCTGAAACAAAAAAAAAAGGTGTTTGTTACTTTATTTACAAATATTGAACGTATTTGATTGGATTTCAGTTGTGTGTAGCCTTTTTGGAGGATGATTTTTTGTTTTAGATAAACATATATATTGCGTATAGTTTGGAAACCTACCTTCAGCCAAAAAAAAAACGAAGAGTTCTAGCGAGAAGCATACAAGTAATACCTAGAAAACTTTAGTAATTAAAACCAATGAACAGCAGAGCAACACAACTTAAGCACACTTTCTAAACTAAACTTCAGATGAAACCGCGGCGGCTTCACGTTGCAGTGCGAGAGGATCTTTTAAAAAGCAACCAACAACCAAACCAACAAAGCAAATTACAACTAGCAATCAAATATAGAGACAGAGAGAGAGAGAAAGCAAGAAGCGCTAAAAGAGCGACGAAAGTGAAAACCCAACCCAGTCGGAAGACATCTAATTATATCTTACCTTAAACGAACAAAATCTAACATCAAAACGAACAGCAAACAAAAAGAAACATAGCAAACAGGAACAACATCCAACTATAGCTATTAATGTTAAGAATAGTGAGTGAGCCAGGCTTCAACTCCGGGCGCAACTAGACTCGTTTGCTAGATGCAAGCGTTAGATAGGTATTGGAATCTTTAAATCAAGCAATTTGAAAAAAATAACTTAAATCAAACAGTTACAAACAAAACAAACAAAACAAACTAACACATTACAAAATGATATGAAAGCTGGAACAAGTCGATACCAATCAAACATATTTACGCTCCGATTAGAGATTTTCGTTCTATTTCAATTGAGTTACACGCGCTTTCGTTGCCGTACAATCGTCAGCAGCTTATCGATGCGTGCTGGACGCACAAGCTTGCAAAACACTCACTCATGCATGCAAACAAATGCGAACGCATCAACTCATCTTACAAAATCGTGAACAGTCGAGGTGCAGCACGCATTAGCAGAGCATCAAACGAACGCGAAATCATTTAATAAACAGTGAAGTAATCTTCAATAGCACACTAAACAAGTTTTGGTTGTGATGGAACGACAGTTAAATGCCGGTGACGATGGTCAAGGAAGACGAAGAACAAAGTGAAGCCCATTTAGAGAGAGAGAGAGAAAGAAAACAAAATACGAGACAAACAAACGAACATAAAATACCACGTTTTGGCGAAAAGTAGTTACAGAGACAAAGAATAACAAATACTAACGTAGAAGAAACATAGAATCGTAGAGGCAGTGATTTTTTCAAACAGAACGCAACAAACGAAGGCTAGAATGAAGCCAAGGTGTGTGAAGGGAAGAAGGTTTTCAAAGATAGAAAGTCTATTTTTAGTGCATATTGTAGCATGATTTGCATATTTAAATCGAACCAATAGAATGTTCTCTCTTTGAGTGTGAAAGGGGTAGAATGACGATCGAGGAGGATGACACGTTTCGTAAAGCAAATAGATAGCAATAGAAATAGAAGTACCGTCGATATGAGCATCGATTAAGTAAATGAATTGATTCACTATGCCATTGTAACTTCTTAACCTTAACCAGCAAAACTAAGCGAAAGAAAAAGGCAATCGTAAATGGAAGAGAACATTTAAAAGCAGCAAACAACTGTGTTACCAGTTACTACGGGATTTAAAAACAAAAAAAGGAAAGCTTTCAAAGCAGCTCACATGCAATTAAGATGTCTAGGAGAGAAAGTTAGAAAGAGAGATAGAGAGAGAGAGAGAGAGAGAGAGAGAGAGAGAATGAGATAGATAAAAGAGGGAAGAAGAAAATAAGAATGAACACAAAACTAATATCTACCGTAAGAACTTCTACAGCTACTATTAGTACTAATACTAAAACTTTATCATACTGGAACATCACTACTAGTGATTACTGATTACTATTAACGATTCCGATGCTACCTCTAATGGGAGGAAAGCGCAACAAAGGGGAACTGAAATACTGTGATTTTTTTTGTTTTCTGCGTGGAATCTTTGGACCTTTTCCCCCTCTAGGTTGTTTGTTCGACATTGCTCAGCTGTTTTAGAGCTCGTTGATTGTTTTGTCTTTGTTGTTGAGTTCGTTCGTAGAAAAATTCATTACATTTTGGAAGTAAAACTATTTTGCCAGTGCAACCGGGTAAACAATAATGAAAACAACACAACGTTTTTGGTGCATCAAGGCAGATGCGTAGCGATTAGAAACATAAATAAGACCATTTATCAAGTACGCGACGCAATGTAGCGAACACATTTGTGCAATTGTTGATTTGAATCAACCAAAAACAAAAACGCAAAGCAACGATTTCGGCTATGTTCTATCGGCAAAGTGTGCAATTACATGTAGAGAAATTATTGATATTGGTGAGTGAGCAATAGCATTGCGGCTTTTACGGGACACATTGCGACCCTAAGTACATAAAAAGGAAGGTTACACTGAAAAAAACAAAAAAACAAAATCGTATGCCAAGCTTTTACACTCTTCCTCTCGGTTTGGTTAGTTTCCAATATACGCTCTATCTCCGTACTCTACAAGATACAGTTGAATTTACGGCGAACTGCCAAATGATGGAACATTAAACAGCATTAACAGAGAAACAAACCGAGCTATGTTGTAATTTCGAGTCAAAAAACAAAACGATCGAATGTCGAAGAATTATTAAACACTAAATTAAGGAACTCATAACATACAAACACACACGCACAAACACACACGCAATTTATTGAAAGCGATGATTCGTATGACCCCATGTAAAAGGTTATACAATTCGCTGCTACATTACAATGATATATTAAAAACAACAACAAAAAATCACACACACACACACACACACACAAACCAAACATATTATATTTATAAATGAAACGAAACAATGAACTGTTTATAAAACACATATTTGACGTTAGTGAAAGAGCAAGCACCCGGAAAACACACCTTAAGAGGATTTGAGGCAAACAGAAAAAAGCATAAACTACACCATGCTGCTCGTATTAGTGGCAGATCGCAGTAGACAATGTTTTTTCCCCTGTTTTGCTCTCGTGCGAAAGCTTCCGGATGAAAAGCGGTATAGAGTTAGGAAGAAAGCGGAAAGCGGAAACGGAACGGATTTTCTCTACCCAAAACCAGCAACAAACATTGGGTAAGGTGTATTCACTATCTATGGTATTTTGAGATGTGCACGCAAATGAAAGAAGATGCAAAAAGGTGCAGAGATTAATCACTACTTTCTTCTGCGGCGTTTATCACAACTGGAAGAAGAAATTCCGAAGAATACAAAAAAAAACCTTGCAACTAGCAAATTGCATAGGAAAATGGATTAAGATCGAGGAGGAATCGGTCATACCAGTAAAACACAACTGAAACACGAAACATAAACACATGGTTAGCACATTCTAGATGTAGAAGCACGTATATAAATTCACCTAATTACAAAATAAATGAAAATGTGCATTGTTCTTGAATGAAACGACATATTTCATTAGAGAAGAGTGCGAATGTTACTCATTGTTTGAATAATTTTGCTTTCAGTTTACGACAAAATATACAATTCTAGTATCGTTACAAACAATCAATAAAACAGTATGAAATTGGATATATGTAAGTTCCGTTTTAATTTGATTTACAATTAAAAACTACAGGATAATGATTTCTTTTTTTTTTGCATTACATGCACAACATTTGTACAACTTTGTCAAGGCAACGATTCATACCAAACAAATACGCACTCATCGTGTGATGATCTTAATGATTTTGTTTTATTTTCAAAGATGTCAAAGGGGTTTAGAATAGGTACAGTTCAATTCCAACAATTAGCCGTAAGCCAGACACACAAACACACGCTGCAGATGAAGCATAGCAAGATGAACAAGGTACACAACAAGATGATTAAAAAAAAAGAACAAAAGAAACAAAAAGAGAGTGAAAAATATATACCAAACAATGTTTGCAAAACCTATTATTTTACAAAGTATGATATTACTAAACAACGGAAGCCAGCGATAGGCAATAGCTATAGCGAAAGCGAAGGAGATACATTGTGCTAAGCTATTTTAAAACTGAAAAAATGTATGCATATTGCGAAACATGGCCCAACAGAAGACAAGAGCCAAGTAAGGGTAAATACATTACATCGGAAATGAGCACGGTCCACAAATACAATTGAATCAAGAATAATTGAAACAACAACAACAACAAAATCAACAACAAATCAACCATAAACTAATACAGTTGTATTGACACGGAAAATATCAATAAAACATGATGATTATCAAGCATATTACGTGGAAAGCAAGTGTATATTTTGGATTGAGAAATTAAATGGGCTGGACTGAACATTAATATTGTACCTTTCTTATCATTTGTAGAGCAGCAGCAGCGTTATAAAATATGAATGAATTTGCGCGCCTGTTTCTTAATAATTGAAGTAGATTTTCAAATTGATCTATAATATCGATTTATTTACGTTATCGAAGGGTTTATGTTGTTTTTCAGCGTTTTGGACAGGACAGGTGATACAAAGGTAAGTACAGAGAACAGAGTGGAAGTGGTACCGGTGTTGATTCAGGAGCCAGGCATCCCAACGTACTGGCATCGTTTATACCGAATATAGGTGGACCGAGTAGCAGCAAAAGACGTCTCCATGTCAACGTAACCACCGCGATGCTGAATTATGGGGCTCCTGTTTGGGCGCAGATATTGTAGGAGCGACAGAGCCAGATAGCGGTAAACAAAGTCCGTTTGGCAATGCGAATATCCAGTGTATGTAACCCCATCTCCTAGGATGCTGTATGTGTCATCGCAGACATGATGCCTCGCAGACATTACCTTAGAGAGAAGGACTCGATGAATTCTATGATGAAGCCATGCACAAATTCTTGATATGATAGAGAAAAGTTACACACATTCAACCTCGCTGCACACGATCGGACATTTCCGTTTGTCTAATTTACAAAATGCTTACATCGCCAAAAAAGAAACATCTGTTTACATCTGTTTTCAGCACCATTTGGGAAGTTTAAGACTCTGTCATCAGCGTGTACAAACAATGCAAAATACACGTTTCAAAATCATCTTACAAATTATTTTTATGTAAACTGACTGATATAAAGTATAATATTTACACATATTGGATTTTATATATAAGTTGAATGAATTGCATTACTGCAATTTACCGCTTAATCTTTATAATCCGGATCTATCTTTAGCTTGTAACGATTTTTTTGACATTTTTTGTTAATTTCGCATCAGTTATTTTTGAGTTTTTTTTGTTGTTGTTTGTATTTTTTAGTCATTTTTATTATTTTTCGCTTATTTACTAGGAAAGTGTGTATGTATGTTGTATTTTCTACTCGCTGCACTTACACTTACAGTAGCTTCGTTCATCGAACATTATATTCAATAATCCCATAGAAAAGAAAATATATGTAAATTATAGGAAAAGATAACCTCCAACGATCAGAAAAAAACGACCCCGAATGAAACATAGCAAATAGGTAAATGACAAATACCGATATATCAGTATCGCATACGAATTGTTGCACACAAATTATAACATGTGTAGTTTAAGCATGGGGCACAGTGGTGAAAAAAGGAAGAAAACACAACAAACTTAGTGTTTAGCCTAATAATCTGCGACGAAAGTTCGGAAAGTGCTTCACTAATTGCAATAATATTCCTTCCACAGTAGGATTCTGTGCAAGAAAGGGTAATTCAATGTTCAACATTACGAACGAAAACCAACTTTTCTCACAATTGTTAGCAACGCAGAATATATAACGCGATAATTCTTGAAATTCTAGCGCACATACAATATTAGTTGGTAAGACAAAAAAAAATCGACCAGCAATAATCCCTTTTGTTCAAAAATAAACACCAAATCTCCCTTAGGCTGAACGCCAGATTGCCACTTCTATTAAGAGGTTAGGTATATGCTATGCAATATGACATCATTATGTTTCGCTATTAAATGACAACGTTTTCCAAGCAAGAAGCCTGATCTGTTTTGGTCACCATTCACAACATAACATTACCACATTTTTTTCCCACTGCGCACGTCGCATCATAATAGTTACTTGCGTTGACCACGGCAAAACGATAAACAAACATGAACCGCAGTTACCGATACCAATGCAATAGCGGTCATAACGTACAGCTTTGTGGCGGGCAGCTATTTCAACGCCTGTTACGATGAAGCTCATTTAAGTGAAGAACATTTACGTCAAAACATTCTCTCATCTCCAACGTAACATTACAAGCATTCGCGCTATTGTATCTGTGTTGTACACCACACACAAAAAAACGTGTTACAGCATTCTCAATCTCTTATCTGTGCACTAACGTTCGAATTTGTAAAGCTGTACTGATAGAGATAGGTGTCATATGTGCTTTACACATTCATTCTTCGCTAGCCTGTATTTAATATCGGACGAGATAACCTCTACTTATTAATCAATTTGCATTTCCTCCTTTTTTGTTTGTAGGAAAGTAGACCATTTAATCATTCGATTGAGAAAATGGTTCGAACGTTGCGGTACAAAGTAAGAAGTGGCAATAGTACTATCAACTCACCCGGCATGTGTAATGATGATCCTCCTGGCAGTTTGTGCAAATTGCGATCGCAAATTTCAGTACAACACACACAGAGCGTGAAAAAAATTGTTTCACTTTGAACACCCTTATCTTAATTCGTGGTGTGGTACAATCTGGTGGAAACTGTACACTAATCGTGTTTTGTTTGAACAAGAAATCATAAGCACTTTAGTGCAGCGAACCAATTCACGACTTTTGATCCTCAACCGTGTTGTTCATCTTACTAGCACTGCGTTCATTATTAACATTACTTTCGTTAGGCTTACTATTTGGTGCCACTACTGGGGCCGAGGAAGAAGCACCATTATCCACGCTACTGACTCCACTGCTGCTGTAATTACTTTGAACCATCGACTTGTACGGTTTCATCTTATTGGCACCTGCCGGAACATATTGTAGCTGTTGCTGCTGGTGTTTGTTAATGTTGCTACTACTAACGGCGCCTCCCGACGAGGAAGTAGGTTGTAGCGAGCTACGGGTGACAAAGGCAAGGGAACGATTGCTGCTTCCCGCATTGTTAAACGTGCGCACCACTCGATTGCCTGCTGATCCACTCCTGCGACGCATAACCTGTGTCGAGTCACCGAAGGAACCGGCACGGGTACGGAGCCGATTTGACACATCTACCGTTTTATTTCCCGTAGAATCGCAACTGAAAAAACAAGAACAAAAATAATTGTACTTTTATTATTTTTATTCTTTTAATAGTGTGTCATTTTTGTTTATCGAAGCGGCATCATAGTCTGTCATTGCCTTAAAGATAATCTCTTTCATAGGGTATACACGTGGCACGACGACAAAATGTACAATTCAAATTGTAAGTTTTGCATTTTGATTGTAGGTTTTGCTTCCATTGAAAATATATTTGAGCTATACTGATACTTACCGTTTACGACTAACGTAGTGACCAGCATTGCTGTGACTCGACATACTTGCTCCAACGCCACTGCTACTACCACCTCCACCACCACCACCACCACCACGACGGCTTCCTCCACCATGGTAAGCATGAGCACCAGCGTGAGACGGTCCCGGTGCAGAGCCAACTACTACCGCTACGCCCTCACTTTCCGAAACGCTTCTTGGGCGACGTTTCGCTAGACACGGCTTCAAGTTACCAACACCTTCGAGCATTTCATTAATTTGCGGCTCCAGTACGCGGAAATCTTCGATCGACTTGAACTTATCAAGATACTCCTTTAGTTTAGGACTGATCGAGAGCTTGGACGCATTTTTATAGTATTTTTGGAAAGCCCAAAATTTCTCCAGTCCATACAGTTGACCTAAAATGGAGCAAACACACAATGATCATATTAAAAAATAAAAACAGACCACAAAAAATCTGACATTCAGCATCGCTAATTAGCAAATAAATTACCATTTTCATAATCGGATACTGTTTCGTGCTGGAAATCTTCGTAAAGTTGCGTTCGGAACTTCTTCTCCAGTCCATACGAGTAGAAGCGGAATAAACACTCCAAACCATACCGGAAGCCCTCAGCCGCATCTTCGATCGCTAGCTGGCGGAACTCGTTGTACATATTCTTATTGAAGTTCTCCCGCAAAAAGAATGACCAGAACCGGAACAGTGTGTTCATCTCCTGTGACTGCCCAGGGCCCATTCGTTTGCGTTCCTTCAGACACCGGCTGTGATACTTGTGATAAACTTGCTGCGTGAAGCCGTTCTCCTTCAGTAGCGCGTGGGACGGGTGCTGAAAGACGGGCAAGCTGTGCGGCAGTGAGCCATAACTTGAAGCCGTCGGGCTTGTGCCAGCGGAACTACCAATGCTAGTCGTGCGTGGACGATGCTCAACCGCATCTAGCACCCAACCGACGTGGCTTTCGACGGGAGGATTGGTGAGATGTCGCGTTTTGCGCTTCCGTGGCGTAATCGGATCGACAAACTCATCCTTGTTTACCGCATAAAAACGTGCTTTATGCCGATTACCGGTAGTAGTGGAAGCAGTGCTCATGTTCAGATCACTGACATCCAGCAGTGAATGCTCACCGAGCATACTGCTATCTAAGGTACTATCTACAAGTGTTGAAGGTGGTGCCGGTGGCGGTGGTGATTGCACGGTTACACTCGGCGGTATTGGCAACGACGGCGGCACAACCTTTGGTTGCTGCTGCTGTTTTTGTTGCTGCTGCTGTTGCAGTGGTTGCTGTTGTGACTGTGGCTGTTGCTGTGGCTGTTTCGGTGGCTGTTGCTGTTGCTGCTGTTCCTGCTGTTCCTGCCGATCCTCTTCCTGATTTACTGCAGGTGCCTGTTTCGGTGGCTTCGGTACAATTTTATCGAACTCTTCTTGCGTAATAAGGTTTACCGTTCGATAGTTGTGATGGTGACCCATTGTACGCCGTCCACCGCTGTTAATCGTTAACAAATCCTCCTCATAGTTGTACAGTCCATCGTTAATGATACGCTCGAGATCCTGCGTGATTTTTGTGCGCGAGGTAAAATCTCCCGTACGGTCGTAGCCGTCGTGTTTCGGCAGCCGATGAGTGACTTGCGTAACAATAAGCAGTTTGTTAATTTCGTTATCGGGAATCTCGTAATCTGACTCATCGTCGTCCTCCGACCAGTTGTCGGTGAAATGATTCACCCGTCCACCACAGCTTCGTGGGATGTCTAACTCTTCGTCAAACTGAAAGTCTAGTTCCTCGCGCTCCTCGGTGGTAGTCGCAGTGGCGGCTGTGCTCGAGTTTGGCGCAACATTGGAGCTGTTTTCTTGTGTAAGTTGAGTTACAACCGTCGATGCAGCACTTTGGGCCATCACTGATGGCGACGGTTGTGTCGATTGCGGCTGTTGGTTTTGCAACGAGCCATCGTTACTGATGCTACCAGCAACATCATTTGACGGATTTCCTCTGAAACTGCTGGTAGCACTGCTGTTTTTTGACTGTTTCTGTTTCTGTTGCTGTGGTTGTGGTTGTTGTTGTTGTTGTTGCACAGGGGCTTGCTGAGGATGCGATTGACTCGAACGCGATCGTCTCTTCACTTCCTTCCACATCGCAGTCTCTCCCGCTGATTGTTGCTGTTCGCTGTTGCCCCCTTCGGATTGTGGTAGCTCAGTGCCATCTTTACTTACATTTTCATGCAACGTTTGTTTGCCTTCCTTTGTATCACCACTTCCAGCCTGGCCGGAATTCGAAGCTACGGAACCCACAGCTTTGCTCTTTTTCCCTCCTCCCGCCGGTTTGTTTTTTGGAGGTTTTTCAGCAGCAGCTAAAACAGCCGCCGGTACAAATTCCGGCACATCTGGGTTCAAATTTTCCTCACCTATCACACCGACGTTCTCTATGTTTCCTTCTACACCAGTGGCAGTGGTGTTCAATGAGGATGATCCACCTTTCGCTGCCTTTGATGCCACAACCTCTTTCACCGAGCAAGGTTTAACCATTGGTGCAACATTCACCGAGGGAATCAACAGTGGAACTGACTTCGTAGTTTTGCTAACCGGGTTACGAATATTTCTGGGCAACGGAGGCGGTGGAATACTAGAGAGAATCTTTGATGCAACTTGAAGTTGAGGAGCTACAACATCGGAAACATCGCCTGCGACCGGAACTGATGGCGGAACGTCGCTTGCAGGTGACGCTGCCTGTTGTTGGTCCTGCTCTTGAGACACCACTTTACCATCCGTTGACTTTTGCACTAGGGATTGAGATTGTCCCGATTGATTTTGCTGTTGTTCGTTATACACAGTGTGAAAGTTTATAGCACCACCATTGACAAGAGCCACTGTGTGATCGATAGGCCACGCCGTGGGATTGGTACTGGTGCGTACTTTATAATCTTCCACTAGCTCTAATTTATCCGATTCCTTGATTGCCTCGATGATTATGTCAATATCGTCGGTCAATGCCTGTACCCGGTGGAACGACGCAATTAATGTCACCGGAAGAAATCCTTCCGGGTCCATCTTTCGCCGCAGGTAAAAATCTCGATTGAGATTTTCCTCGCTGAAGTAATATTCTCTGCAATGATAAAAAAAGCACATTCATGATACGAAATTTCTTTAAACACATATTCTATCTCCTATAAGGCTAATAATACGCAATAATAATGTATGCCAATTTTTTTAGCCAAAAAATTAAACTACAGAAATATAGCCAAGTAATGAAATATGAACAAAAAATATGACCAATTGATTGGAAATTTGTAGTGCATCAGTGTAAGAAGTGATTTAAGTCTAATAGTTCTACTTACATTTGTTTTTTAATACACTCCTTAATGCTTAGCTGATCCATCCCAATCAACGGTGCACCGTTGTAGTAGAAGGTGCTCAAATAAGGCATGATAAAAGCGGCTTGGTCGGTTCCAATTTTAGCATTAACCGCAGTAAAGTCTTGAAAATCTTGTCCAGATCCCGCTGGAATTACTCCACCGTTTTCGACGATAGACGTGGCCACTGTAGAGATGGTCCGATCACTCAGGTGCCGGTTACCCCCGGAACGAACTGGGCCACCACGACGGTAACCGAAATTGATGCCACCCCGGGATATACCACCACGCCCGCCACCTCGTCCTCCACGGTACGACGGTGGACCGCTTCCACGCGACGGTCTCCCTCTATTCATACGCCCCGGGACGGTATTCCCCCGGTGCTGTTGATGCTGCTGCTGTTGTAGCTGGTGCTGCTGTGGCTGATGCTGTTGTGATTGTGGCTGATGTTGATTAGTTTGATGTGACTGGGTTTGGTTGGGCTGCCCGACGCTGGCTACAGTAGGAGCGCTGGTAGTGCTGGGGGTGCTAGCCGTAGTATTGTCCTGCTGGTGCCAATTACCATCATCATATTCATCGTAACGTCGGTGACGAGGTGTACGTTCCCGTCGGGCACGTGTCTTCGGAAGGTCAATATCCAATGGAACCCATTTCGGTTTCGGCCCTTTACGAGTATTGCTAACCAATGTCGTTGCTCCATTCACCTCGTTCTCAGTTACTCCTCGGGCCCTACTTTGTGGCCTACTTTGCGGATTGACCACCACAGGCTGTGCCGTAGCAGCAGAATCAGTAGCCGCGTCGTTAGTAACTTTCGACGATGAAGACTGCACTGGTGGTGGTAGAGTAGCAGAAGCCGCCGGAACCGCTGTAGATGTTGACTTTTTGCCTCCGGGGGCATTCGAACTTTCTTCTCCGGTCGTTTTTAATCCGGAAACATTCGGAACTCTGGCAGTGCTGGTACGGGCAGGTACAACGACTTCTGCAGTTGAAGTAGCTTTAGCAGTGGTGTCACTGGTCGACGGAGAGATCTTTAACGAGCCTGACACAGGTTCTGTGGATGAAACCTCCGATGTTTGTGATTTTTTTGTTATTTGCGATGGTAATCCAGTCGTCGCATCAGTCGCTTTCTGTTGCTGCTCGGCAACCGTTGCTCCGAATGACACAGTAGTCTTTGACGTAGAATTTTGTTTTTCCGAAACAACTTCGCTTAAAGTCCCTTTTTTAGTTCCGTCAATGACTGCTATCTTTTTTTCACCAAGTGATGGCCAATCACCACTGTTTGCCGAAAAATCGGTTACCTAAAAAATATTTCAATCAAATTTTGTAAACGCCATCTTACAATGTGTCATATATTTGAAATGTCGATATTTCACACCCATTAAATCCTCCCAAATATGATTCAAAATGGGTTATACAAATAAATAACAACCTAAGAACACTGACGAAACGCCCGAGCGTGACAGTAATGGTTATGTTTCTCGCTGGTATCGTTGGTTGCTGTCAAGTGAGACGAGAAACCAATTTCATTTTTTTATAATACCCCTGATATAGATTATATTTTTATAAAAACACATTATAAGACAAAAGTGATAGTCTCTCGGGTTGTTATATTTATGTGTAAATGCCTACTTGTTTTTGATTTCTATGAAAAGCTGTTCTGTGACTGCCGTTTACGGCATAATATGTTGTTGGAATTTTATGTAAGTAAATAATCAAATTTGAACGTGTAATTTTTTTCCATCTATCGACTAGGTTATTTCAAATCTGCCCATACGATAAAAATAACGATAACACAACCACATACAACACTAGACTTTATGCTTACCTTGGCCATATTACGCTTCTTGTCAGATTTGCCACCTGTCGGTTGAGATGTTGGCGGTTTTCCATGTGGATCGTTAGACAATGTTTTGTTATTACCATTTCCTGCGCAAAAAAAAAAACAAAAATAAAAGTATATTTAAGCGATTGTACTAAATCTACGATCTAAAAACCGGTATTGGACCGTGACGGTTTTTTATTACCTTGAGCTTTGGTTAGCTGTTTCGGGGGAGTAACTCGTTTTTCGGTGGTTATAGCTGAGCTTGAACTATCAGGTTTATCCCCAGATAGAGCTGTGCTGCTGGTCACATTGGTTGTTGCAGAAGATGCTGATGCTAAAGAGCCTACACTAGTTGGTGCTCCCTTACTTGCGGCAGCATGTGACTTGCTCTGCACACGTGTTTCATTCGACGGTATCGGGGCCGGCTCTACGGACGGAGTGACCTAATGAAATATAATTTATATTAATATGATATTTTTAATCCACCGGTTCTTGTATCTAATTTTCATAATATTTTATGTCGTAACTGTAATATGACAACTTGTCGCATATATCTGATTTCATACATAGTCATTTTCTCTCCATCAAGAGACCGTACTAATATAAAGCAACCCCAGCTCGAAAGGTAAGAAAGTAAATCATATTTTGCGAAAATATGACAAACATGACGAATGTCTCATGTAGATATTGAATCATATTTACATATGCGTATGCGATCGTTTCGAAAAATAGCCGTATGTTTCTTGGAAAGAGATGAATAACTAGATTTTATCCCTAAATGTATGCAACAATGAAAAGCGCTTTCACCAAAGTTAGTAGTAAAAACCCAAAAATTTGTCCGAATACAAATAGTGAGTAGTAGTTTAGAACATACCTTCCATGCATTCACTTTTGGAAGTGGTGCTTCAACAAATTTTTTCGATTCATCTTTGCCACGATCATCTTCGTCTGTTGGCGACCCAGATGTGCCTGCAGAACCATTGCCAGTTGTATTGGATTGTTGCTGCTTATTACCAACTCCAGCACCAGCACCTCCAGTTCCCGGACTACCCTCCGCCGACGCATCGTGTACCTTTTCCTCTTTGGACACCTCAGACCCGGACGTAGCAATATGAGCACGGCTGCGATCGCTAGATTTTCGCTTGAAATCCTTGCGATAAGAACCCTTTTCCTCCGTGCCTCGCTCGTTTGTAAGTTTTCCTTGTTTACCGTGCGTTTGCGTTCCCGGAGCCGCTGGACGCCTGCCAGACCCCCTCGCAGCTCCAGCACCCGACGGTTTCTCTCCTACCGCCCCTTTATTTCCCGCACCCGGTGCACCCGCTGAGGCAAAAGCGGCGGCCTTTGCTTTACGATCACGCTTGTGATGCGACACAACCGGAACGAAATTGGCATCGTCCTCCATTTCTTCGAGCGTGCTTTTCGAAATTTCATTGTTAAGTGCTCCGTCCACCAGGGGTGCGGATGGTGGACCAGTGGTGGAGGTGCTTGTATTGGTGCTGCTTGCGGTGGAACCGATCATTACCGCTTCCTTGGCCACTGCCGTTGGTCCTGCGCTCGATTTGCTTTTGCCGCTGTTTTGACCACTGCCCACTATCTCACTGCCAATATTTTCCTTATTGTTATCCGCCTGATTGTTCGACGAATCCTTGCCCTGTTCCTTTAAATTCAACAACACGGTCGCGTAAGATGAGGTGGAGGTGTTGTTGTTGTTGGTGTTATTGTTGTTGTTATTATTGTTAGTATTGCTGCTAACACTGGATCCATGTGATACCTGTGTAGAAGCCATTCTACAACAATGCCTAATCAACGAAAAGACTTTCGTCACAAGTACGTCGTTGTCTAGATAGTGCTATTGTGGATAGCCGTTGATTTTCTATTGTATTTTACGAACTGCTTTCCTCGCACGTTACTTTCACACACAACTTTTAAAACGACCTTTTTGAAGCTATTCTTCTTAAGTCGATTTATTCCCGTACCCCAACACACTACACGCTGGCTGGCCCCAAAACTTTGCTTGCGTTGCTCAGCACACTTCGCAAACCACACTTTGAGTCACAGTAAAAAATATATATAAAAAAAAACAAAATGTTCACAAAACAAACATCCGATCCGGGCCACCGTCAGGCGCCTTCTTCGCCGTCACTATAGAAGAACAGAAAAACATTAAGAGATGAATGAGATTCTAACCGCCGATGATTAAATGTTGTGACCTCTCCGTACCGGATGCGGAGCCACTTCCTGTTATCCTGGTACAGGGCGCCACAATAACTATGTATACCAGAGCAATACACGCACACCACACTGCTCTGCAACAACCCTTAATCACGAGCATTGCGTTTTCAACAACACCATCAACATGAGATCTGTCAGACGACGGTGATACTCGACTTTTCGGCAATCTGACAGTGCAACGTCGATTGCCTTCGAATTCCCAGGTACATGGCACATGCTAAAGCTGTCACACGCGTTGCCTTCAGCGAGAATTGGTGTTCAGCTAGTTCTTCTCCTTCTTCTTCTCTCTACGGCTGTTCATAAGAGGCGCTCCATTCTGCAGCTACCGCTGCTTCGAGCTTCCGTTTCGTTTCACTTTTCTCGGACATTGTATACTATCCTGCTTGCACGAACAACACGTGCTCTACGTGGAGAGAGATAGCGCTTTATGAACGTTTGGTTCTAACGAAAGAAAGAGACAACTCGAGGCGCCAGAGCGAGAACGGGTATCGTTCTCGATTACCTCGTGTAAAACCGTGTGGTAGCCAGCAATAGCAGCGCACCAGATCACACCATACATACGTATCTCAAAATTCGAAAGCACACATTTTTTACTTTATTTCGGGAGCACAGAATCAACCTGCATCCTTGGCGCCGTGAGAAGGAGAGTTGGCAAAGAGTTGGCCGACGGCAAAGAGAGCATGAACGGGAAAATGTTTCCAATCGAAACGCATTGAACAAGCGGGAGGTGTATTTGCCACTTTGCCAGACACAGTCTCGAATGTTAACCCAAACTAATGTACCATTCACATCAGAACGCAGAAAATCTATACATTTACAGCACGTACGAAGAAGAAATGGCTTAAGCTGCCGTGTAACGTGATGACATAATATATGCTACCATTCAGAGTCTATCTCACGACCACTGTGTGGACTTAACGCGCACCCCTGCGAAGGAACGTTTCATGCTCGAACTGCTTTCACAGTTCTATTTTCCGTCGCCTTTCGATTTTCAGTTACTCTCTCCGCTCACCGGCACGGTGCATCCTGATGTTGGCATGTGTGTGACTAGTTCCGGAACATGCGATTCACATTTTCTTCAACTCACACCGGTTGCAAGAAGCAAAGGCCAATCGCTACAACACTGCATGACGTTTTTGCACCTGCTTCACTGTTGTTCTAGTACAACATTGCGCGGAGAGTTGCACGGAACTTCCTCACTATCATGAACACGAGTCCCTGATTTGGGACTGGGGCCCAGAAGGTCAGCCTGGTTTTCGAAACACACCAACGTCACCGCACACATACACACATACACCCACAAATCGTCCTCATCCATGCATGAGGTACACATACACCGTTTCGTACATTGTCCTTGTCCTGTGGAACACACACAACGTCCGTGCACCGCATGTGCCGTGGTGCAGACACCGCTTGTTAGGATGGACGACGGTCCGAGCAGTTCCGATTCTCTAATCGGTATCGTACTAACCAGCCGGGCTAGGCTAATACGCTGTATTCCATGTTCGATCGTCGTTTCACGCTAACGATCATTTAATTCCGTGCCGCTACGGTGGACTAGTCGAAAGATGAATTCGAATTAAATCGCGGATAAATATTTTGTTTCTTTCACGAAACCACGTTTTCGTGCGGAGCAGATCCCAATGATTTTTTTAAGGTTAACGTTAGCTGTCAATACAGCCAGGAATCGCTAAATCGCACACAGATGACATAGCAGTCACATGCTGGTACGTGACGTTGGCATGACGTTTGGGATACCGTTTCGTGCAAAAATCTCGTTGCTCGATTTTTTATAATACAAAAATATCGAAAAGTGCTCTTCATATTTATGGAACAATGATGAGATATCGCTGAACTGTAGGAAACTATTGACATGTGAAGATCATTGCTATAATGTACAGTGTGTTTTTAGTTCAGTTCATAGCTCAAAATTTACTTTTATTCACTTTGTTCTGGCATTTGAATATGCATTTGGAGAATGAGTTTGAAACTTTTTATTTGGTGCGAGTTATGATTAGGCTATTACGCTTAATTTTAAAATTACAGACATTTTTGAAAATACCCAAGAAGTTAAAGTCCAGATTAGGTATCAGCGGCCGTTACTTCAAAACCCTACCACATCTGGCGCTGGCGTCACTTAACGTCATTCACGATGATCGATGTTTTGTACGAATTTTTTTCAAACGTCACGATGAAAATCGTTTGTTTACATATTTTTCGGTTTGTTTTGATTGTGTTGGATTCTTTTGAACATAAATTAATTTTATCAGGTAAGTGCTTAGTGACCGTGCGCATATATTTAGTGTTGTTTAATATTGTGTATTTTCAGATTCATCACTAAAAAGATACTGGGGAGCTCAAAGGTTTAACTGAAGATGAAATTTTGTATAAATCCAGAGTATTCTATGAACATGCCTGAACCGTTGGAAGCTGATGTTAAGTTTTTATTATTTTTTATCAGGCGGTTACTGGATTCTGGATTGACAGAATCAGTTCCTAACGGAATCGATAGACGGGTTTCGACCTTATGAAGAGTCGTTAGACATATCATTATTTTCCGCCGCAGTGGAGAAACACCATATCGTCCCATCCGTAGGGAAGCAAAGCAAAAGAATTCAATATTTAGAGAAGAGAGAATGAAAATACAAGATTTTCAATCATCCGTTTTGAATTGTAAGCTTTTGTTTTCATCAAATTAAGTTTTTAGTGCAAAATTAATTAATTAGATTCATTCCGTAATAGATACTTCTGTTAACTCAAAGCAATCCATAACGCAACTGAGTTGGTTCGTTCGTGCAGCAAACAATGGTAGTCTCATGAGTCTAGGGCCGTGACCCTTCGTCAGGCACAAACGGTAACGTGTTTTAAATTAGGTAAAGTCGGAAAGATTTTGTGTGTGCTATTGATCAAATAAAGCGTATTTGGAATGCTGATTCCCTTATTGTTCAGTTGTTGTGCTGTGTACGATTTCGTGTTTATTCACTGCGGCGGAAAATAATAAGATGTCGAACGACTTTTCTTAAGGTCGAGAACCGTTGAACGATTCTGGCCAATGCAGAATCCAATCCAGGCCAATCCAGAAACTAAAGTTCCCAGAAGGTTCCAACATTGTTCAGCTTAGCAAAAAGAGACTCAGCATTTCAGATATTCTTTATTTGATTAATAACAATTTTAACACAACTTTATCGCCTTTGTCTAATTTGAAATGCACTACATTACTCACTTTACTACTCCCTTACTACTCCACTGGGATCGGCAAATGCACTGACGCTGACAACTAAAGAAGTTGAGTTATCAGCATTCTCTACTCGTGTAGAACTCTCCTATTCTGGAAAGTAATCCTTATAAAGTGATGAACCTGAAAAAATACATTATTAAACAACACTAAATATATGTAAATGTTCAATAAAACACTTACCTATTAAATTTAATTTATATTCAAAATTGTCCAGCACAACCTATCAACCCGATAAATATGAAAATAAACGATTTTTATCGTGACATTTCAAAAACCGTCGCCAAAAACATCGATCAGCGGGAATGACGTTTAGCGACGCCAGCGTCAGATGTGGTAGGTTTCTGAACTAATGACCGTCAAGACCTAATCTGGACTTTAGCCCTAGTGGTATAAACGCGACGTCGTTCTTGAACCTATTTACATGACGTTACAAAATAAACAAACATTTATCACACAACAAAGAACAACACTACCGATGCGCTTGTCGTGCTTACTCAAATCACACCGAAAATTTCGCATCAAATTAGTCCACTAGATAGAAATAATAATTTGTTGAACTATTGTTTGCGTTATACCACTGTACAGTTCAGTTATTAGGGACTTGCTTGTGACGTAATTAATGATTGCCGAAGCAGGCCGCTACTGTCCGATAGAACAAGAAGAAGAAGAAGAAGAAGAATAAACTCTTTGACCTGACGATTGTGATATCAGCTGTTTTGTTGAAATCAAACCAAGTCCGTTCGTTGATGTGATCGCAGCGTCAATAAAGCATGTTGACCGCATCCATACTATTCCTAGTGGCGTAGTGTTTTGTAGTGTCATTTGTAAAATAGTGTAGCAAGATGGAAAATTTCAACGAATACTGGGAACTATTCGTCGATAAGAAAGATTCAATAGCAAAAGTATGAAACTAATTGTGATCCATATTTTTTAAGGCTTCCAATCAGTGAACTGATTCACCCAACTGTGTTTTGTACTCTCTGTCTTCCGTCTTACAATCCTCAGGAGATAATAGCTTACTACAAAACGCTGGACGATCAAGAAGATGGAACCGAGCTTTCAGAACAATGTCGTCGATTTTTTCACAAAAATATGATCCAAAATCCATATCCCACGTGCCAACTGTTGAAATTGCTTGCAATGTCAAAAATACCAAACAAAAACAGCATCATATATGAAATTGCTACAGCTGCTATTTTGGATGTGCTCGGAGACGGACATCGAGAAATACTCGACTTTAACAAATGCTACAATGTCCTTGCGAACAGTTTAGTTTCCGTCAAAGCGACTAACAGTCTTCGAAAGGCCATTTTGAAAGCTCTGGACCGCAAGGTTGTTGATGTGGAGATGCTAACGATGGCGATATTTTCTAGAAAAAGTGTAAAACTGTTGGTGAAACTGCTACCCGATATGGTCACCGAGTTGGGGCAGAAATGGACTTGGGAGGCACTCGATAAAAAGCAACATTTCTTGTTGGCTTTGTTACAACAACAGCATCCTACGTCAGCTAGTGATAAACATCGTAGTAGCTACATCAGTTTCATGGAACATGTTCGTCAAGCGAACGAAGAAAACGGAGCAATATCCTCATCAGTTGAAACCGTTACCATGCTACCTTGTGGAAAAGCGTACCTAATGGCTTATCTGTTAGAAATGCAGCGTTGTTTGTTGCTAAACAAAGCATTAAACCGTCGTAATGATCTACTGTCGGCTAATGAACTTTCCCTGCATGCGACATTATCCAGTGTTTTGATACGATCGAAAATGAATTTGAGCCAACTTGACTTCGCAGCTCTGCTCACTCTGGCTAAAACAAACCAAGCATTGAACGAACAAATTATGTCTTTATCCGGCATTGAACCTACGATTCGTGACGAAGAAATTATGGCATTGTTGCAGGTCCAAACAATAATTGTATTCTACAATGTTATAGCGACAACGGTCAGCTCGCAAGAACATACTCTTATCGCACCGAACCATCTCGATGCTCAGCTAAAATTTCTTCTCAAAGAAACAGATATGGAAACGTTCGTACAAACAATGGAAATTATCTTCACACTGCTATTTGTGCGTGGAGAATTGTTTGCTTCCGAAGGGAACGTAAAAGAACGGAAAAATTTTCTCTGCAGCCCGTCGTTGCTAGCCGCTCTAACTTCCAGCATGAAAGCTATTATGATAACCAGGAAACACTCCACCATCTATCGCAACGCAGACAAACCGATGAAACAACGTTTTCAAACACTCTTCGAACTTGTCACCGATGTGTCGTGGCGCTTATCACTGTTTACCGACGAATCGTCTCCCGCAGGAACGACCCCGCTTGACCTCAAATGCACTCGTCCGGTACATCTCACCGATGTGGTGCCAATGGCGACGACGTTGACACATATTACCGAAAACTACAGCGAATCGATGAGGAAATCAACCGGCGGAGAAATGCTGTTTCGCAGCGTAGAATCTATTGATGTCCCCAGTAGCCATCGGCATCGGTTTGGTTACTATGGAACGCTACCAAAGCATAAATCTTCACGCAGGCACCCGACCCGACAACCTCTTACGGCAACTGGATCCAGCAATTCCGGTGGTAGTAACAAAGAGTTGCCCAGGCAGGGATCGCTTTCGATCAACGCAAAATCCGACTCGATGCCGATCGATCGAGTCGGAGTGGAAACAGATCTTACATGTCGTAGCATACGAAGTAAACTTTCTTTCGTGAAACTATTTGCTACAGCAGAAAAACTAGCGATTGTGTGCCTTATCAATAGCAAAATGGCCTACGCAAAAACAATAATCGACAATCATGGTCTGCACGATCGTCCGGTGGGAAGGTTAGTGCAAAGAATAGAGCAAATGCAGCATCTCAAAAACAGACTCGCAGTGCTGGTGGCCAAAAACGAGCGAAAACAGGAATTGGCGATGGGGAAATACGGTGGAAGCCAATCGAGCGACAGCAACAGCGATATACTGTTGGATGACATTCTGCTCAAAACGGCAATGGGCTTCGAAATTTCAAAAGTACTGAGCATTATCGAAACGTATCTCAAAGCAATTGCCCCAACGGATAACACAATGGTGAACGCAAGCATCCTAGCACCGATGGATCGATTTGTACCACGTTACCCTTTTCTGAGCGTGTTCACCGAGAAGAATATGCAGCTCAGTCAGATCGTAGACATCGTTTTGAATTTGCCTTTCAACTATGAGCTGAATCTGGCGATCTATAACTTTTTACAGAAAAACGCCCATCACATGGCGAGTATTGCCTCAAACATGATGTCCACCAGTACCACCGGACACGGAGGTGAAACATCACAGTTGATCGGTAACTACATTTACTTTTTCGGTACGATCATCGATACGATGCAGTTGCTGCACAAGACGAAACTCGGAGGTGCAGCAAATGCACCAAGCACTAAACTCACCATTGAGCAGCTGTTGTCGCGCGAAGTGTGTCCGCTGGATTCGGTGGAAAATGGTGTGGTGGTGAAAAGACGCGCCCGTTTTCACCACATGGTTGACCGAGGTGATGAGCTGGACAATGGTCGAGAAGATCCGGGCGGCGAATCGTTTACAACCCTCTCAGAGAGTGGATCAGCATCGCTGGATAAGGTGAGGGTCTACATGGCTCATATGGTAAAATTGATTCAGCTGCTGCAACCAACCACTGTGAGTGATCCGTTGCTTTCAAATCCCCAAAAGCTAATACAAACGGATGTGCAGGAGCTAATGTGGCAACGATTGTGTGAAGGAAAAGTTTCATTCTCTACCATGGACTCGCTGTTCAGCATGCTTGGGAAAAATCTTATCCAAACAATCGGTAAAAAACTTATCCTACACAATTTTGACGCAATGGAAGTTGCCGGTTTGTGGGAATATGTAGCAAGCAAAAGCGAACTTCTGTATCGCTTATGCAAGAAACAAGTGCACGGAACCGAAGCTAACAGTAATTCCACGTCTCTGATCGTTAACTATACAAAGCTTCAACATGAAGCCGATAAGCTCAATGGATGTCGTTATCTGGAATCGTGCGGGGCAAGCGTTGCTACTCCTACGGAGCTTTTCCCCCTACAAAATGGTTTCTCGTGCTGTATGCTACAGAAAATGCTTAAAAAAGACGATGGCACGATGGTCAAGCCTCATTGCATCGAAGACGGTGCGCTAACGATGGAACAAAAGGCGCTCGCTTTACTGGACGGTGTTGAAGGATTTGCGTTCGCAAAAGAATGGATAAGTGCCTCCGAACATTTGTTAACTGCGGTGCAGAAAAACACAATGCACGATGAGAACCGGGAATGGACGACCATTACGCCGACAACACGCCAACGGTTGCAACAGAAGGCAAACGAACTGAAAACGTACCTGGTCATCGCAAACATTCTGCAACTCTCCTCCACCAGCAAGGATGATGATATTCGCGATTATGGAGACGGTTGGCGCAGTGCTCGCAACTTTTCGATACAAAACCGCAGCATCGTTTTGCATCAGCTGGTCGAGCAGAGCGAGTATGGTGTGTGCACCGATTGGATTAAACTGCATCCGATCGATGCGGAGAAGGAACTGGAAATGTTCATGTACGCCATACACAAGGTAACATCGACGACGGTTCCTGTTACACTGCACGATGAAAATGCACCGATAGTGCTGCTCTTTCGCATCATCGAAACTATGGCGATCGATGCAGTAGTGAAGCTGTACGAAATGATCATACTCAATATCCGGAGTATTCCAGTAGTGAGCTATATGCTGGAGTTTTTGCAGAACAACGCCCAATCGAAACCACTGTACCAGAAGTATCACATATCGCTGAGAATTTTTCATCATTTGTCCCAAGAGGAGTACGAAGGGTTGTGGAATCTGGCAAGCCGACCGTTGCTGATCATCGAACAGTGTCTGATGAACTCGCGACTTGAGTTGCTCACTGGAGCGATACAATCAATACGTGAGCTGCTAGTGACGGATGTGTGCCTGCACTGTTACGAGCACAGGGAGTACATTCGGGATTTACATGACGCTGTAGAAGGCGGTAACATGGAAGGGCAGCATGCTTCTACGACCGCTTTAAGCAGATACCCCGTTCACGATAGTCTGTTTATCAGCCACGAGTGCGTGGACTGCCTGCTGCGCGTGTACGCCGCCAAAGCGCTAGAGTATAAAGTTTTCACCGATATGGTGCCATCGGACGCACGGCATGATGATCGCGACCATGCCCTGGTTGGGGTTAGCCGCGTATCGAGCTACGATTCACTCAGCGAGGTAGCTCAGTCGTTTGTGATGCCAAAAGAAATCCCTTCCCGCGAGTGTTGGGTAAAGGACGAAGAAGCGCTGCACTGTATGTGTTGCAGAAGAACATTTTCGATGCTTAATCGGCGGCATCACTGTCGTCGGTGTGGTAGAGTTGTATGCCACTCGTGTTCCAAGCGGAAGCTGCGTTTGCACGACTTTTATGAAGACGTTGCGGTGAGAGTGTGTGACGACTGCTGGCGCAATCTAGCCGGTACTCAGTCAAAGGAAGCACCGATCGTGGTGGGTGTGGCGGCAGTAGCACAACCAATCGGTTCCAGCTCGCGCGAATCCGAAAACGGCAGTCAGTTTGAGTGGCAGCTGACGGGAAACGAGCGATACGACAATGTTATACGCGACGAGTATAGCTACGAATACGCACCGTCCACTGGGCAGTGCTTAGCCATCTGCAATCTCCACACCCCGAACGAAGAGATTGCCAGCTTTCTACTCTATCACTGTGCTAAACTGGAAACATTACTTCGACCGCTGCATCCTGGCGTACCGAATCCGGAGATTGACTACGCGCTCGTCGCACGAATGCTCCTGAACCTAGCGCTAGGTGTGAAAGTGCGAGGTGGGGGGGCAGAGGTAGAGAAAATGAAGGAACACGCCGAGATTATTCTGTCGATCGTACAGGATAACTGCGAGTCACTGCTGTTGCACACTCCGTCGATGTGTAACCATGGCAGTCTACGCAAGCTACGCGATGCGCTTGTAAAGGCGGAAAAATGGACGTTAGCACTGGAACTATCACTCAAGTGTGGATTTTCACTGAACGGTGTAATGGCCGCATGGGGGATGGCATGCTTGCGGGCTGGCTGTTATGAAACGGCACGAGAAAAATTTTCCCACTGTTTACCACGTGTGGCGACCGAAATCGAATGCAAGGCGGTGCTGGGAATGATTGAGGCGCAGAAGGCACCATCGATAAAAGACGTCCCGGTTGTGAAACGACCAACCAGGTGTCCACCACTGTTGCACGAAATACTGTACGCGTTAACCTATACCGCACCTCTTTCGGCACCCTCGGAACGCGTGCTCGCTAGAGTGAACGCGGCTAGACGGGCTTCGGGTGGGACCCGGACCGTGGCAACTTCGCACGAACCGGCGCTCAATATTCTCAGTACGATTGCCAATCTTCGCAACATTTGTCAAGGCGAATTTGACGGTGACGTGCATTCCGGGCCGAATGCTGAGCGAAATGACCCTACCTTCATCATGTGCAGTCAATTGTTTGAAGAATCCATGCACTACCTGCTCGCATACGGTCCACACCAGAGTGTGGTACAGTTCCTGTTTCGCTACCAACAGACGGAGGTGGCCGCGTTGCGCTACATTCTCCTCCAGCGCGTTGATCCGGATGTGTTCCTGCAGACTATTCTCCTGCCTTCTCTACAGCGGGGCGCACTGGAAACGATTGTACAACGATTGTCTGACATCGACGACACTTTGCTTGAATGGCGCGATTACATCCGGTACGCTTGCCGGTACCTCGAGACAAACGATATGCTGAATAGCTTGTACAATCTGCAGCTGCTACTAAAGGATCCTATTCGAGCGAGCATGACCTGTGTGCGTTTTTACACGATGGGTTGTCGCACGTTTTCCGATCTGCTTGCTTCGGAACATCACCTTAAAACGAGTGTAATTCATCTGCAGGTAAATATATCGCATCTTACCACGTACACTCTTTGACACTCACCCATGCATTTTAGAATACTTTTTTATGCGTTTTTTTTAATTTGCACTCACAGAAAAGCACGTCGTACAGATGTGGAGAGTTTGTTGACTTTTCTAATTTCAAAAGTGTAAAAGTGTGACGACCATCATAGTAGGTCGTCGAAAGATACATTCGCTACCATTTGTCACCCTGTGTCGATAATTCATTTAATACATTTAATATAATGTAAACAAAAATGAGTTGGTTAGTATGATTATCAAAGTGAAACAGGTTAACATCGTAAACACAATCCAAAATCCAGCATTGCTTGCTTGTAATTTTAAATAACTTAAAATATTTTCCCTTCGAAACTTATGCTCGTTTGATGAAATTTCATTTAACAAATCGTTTTTGTTTACCTTAACGTTTTGGCAAATGAATGTCATTAATTATGTTAAACAACAGAAATTGATGAATTGCGATAAATCATTCCAGCTCAATTGTAACAATAATTTGAAACAATTATCTTCTTCTTCTTCCTTCATTTCCTCTCAGAATGAACTGGAAATGTGCAATTGGCAAGAGGTGCGTGTTAATAGCACCGGCACCGCCATCGAAACGCATCGTTCTCTGCTAATGAAGCTCGATCCAAAGGAGCTAAACAATCACATCAACACAATATTGTTGCAGCTGGATGTTACCAAATTTCTGGCAATATGTGAATCAAAAGGACGCCAAACGACTAGCTTGCTATCGAAGGTAAGTAGTGCTTGAATCAGTTGATGTTGTTCGGTTCATGGTTTTTTAGAAAATATTGGCGAGAGTTTTTATGAGATAGACAAAGAAATGCTTGTTAAAAATGCTTGCAATTTAAACGTATTTTCATTGTGCTTGATGGAATCATTTGTTCCATTGTGCAACAAATGATAATATCAGGCTGAACACTGAAATACCCCTCATGGTCAAATAATTGATACTAACTTACGTTATCTTCCGTTGAATGTTACTAACTAACGTTAACTTCTCAATGTTGATGATTGTTTTGATGGTGTTCAACTTACTTTCCCAACTTTATTGTAGATTGTCAGAGAAGCTTCCCAGTTGCCAACATTGTTCGGTTCGAGCCACGAAAAACTTCAACTTGCTATTTTGACGCTAGTTTGTGGTCAAAATGTGGAAGAAGCGTTTGGACTATCGTATAGGTATGCTAAAACTCCATCCGCTTTATGTGAATTAATAACTGCGAATTCATTGTATGTACTTTTTTCGTTGTGCTACAGAATTATTCAAGACTACAATCTCGACATGCAGCGAGTGTACGCGCTAACGGCGAAATATTTTATCAACCATGGAAAAATTGAAGACGTGAGCAAACTACTCGACGTGATCGTGAGCAACGAGAGTAGCGCCGGTGCAACCGAACCGGCTGTTTCGACCATATGTGACGAGATAGTGCGCGTTTCCGTTGATGTTGCCATCACTAGGCACGGTATCGGCGCTCACACAAAGATGGCGTTGGAGGTGTTGATTAACCGTGCCAACTCTGTGGCGGTACGCATTCACTGTTATATTGTGTCCGGTCAGTTGAAGGCGGCGTATCTGTTGGCAAATCGACACCAGCGTGCGAGTGACATACAGAAGATTTTACGCCAGGCGGAGCTGCTTGGCCAAATGCATGTGAAGCGTTTGTGTGAGGCGCGGCTTAATCATCACGGAGAAGCGGAGTAGATTTTTTTTAGTGCATGAAATAACTAGTGCCGTTCTTAAGGAATGGAGGAAACGAGACATGTTGCAATATATTACTACGTTTACGTTCGCGTTTTTATTTTACACTGTATGCTTTACGACACGCTCAAAGCAACACTGTTTTGGGAGAAAATTGTTAGTACTCACTGGTCTAAACATGTACAATGTAGTCAAGAAAAACCAATGATATTAAATAATTGCAGCAGAGATAAAAATTGTTAAACCCCGGTTTGGGGTCTTGTTTGGTATGATAACAAAATTGTGATATATTGGAAGGATTGTTAATTTAGTACTCACGTTTTAAAATACAAAGTGATTAAAGCAGTTTAATTTTTAGTCTGTTTTCAACTATTCAATTTTGCTACCTACGAAATCTTATCCTTTTTCTACAAGCATTTGCCCTTTGCTTTTTTTTTGTTACAACCGGAATAATAAAGTTGATATTTATCTCATTACGATAATTTAATGTATAATATTAATTACTAAATATGCTCATATGCTCAATAACATATTCTTTCATTGATCACATCTACATTACGCTTGATATTCGGATCGAGTTGTTGTATGAGAGTTTGTAAAAGATTGATTCGAACTTTGTCGGAAGAGATGCCACAAAAACGGTGTGTCATTGTCCATTTTAAGGAAGTATTTTTCTCTGCAGTAAAGATCCTGGGGATTGGGATTGAGAATATATTTCGCAAACAACCTATGCTTTTAACAACAAACTGTGTACTATTACCACAAATATGTATAATATAGAGCAGGAAATGGGAAGGGAATGGGAGTTGCTTCCCCATCATATGGCCGAACGGGGAAGTTTAAGACCCCATTGCTTTTCTTTAAATGTGGTTTTTGGTAGTCAAGTTAAAACAACAATCACAATATACACCCCCTATTTGCTTGTCCATATCCACATGTTGGCATTTTCTAGTAGTAGCATGTATAGCTCATCAATTTCAATCCTAAGCAAGAGTATGGCAAGGTTTTTATACTGCTTGATGTTATCCAATGGTACATATACTTTGATATTGACCATTCCTGACGATAGTGACCATTCCTTCAGTAGCACGGTGTTCCGGCTTCCGATGCTCACGATGAAAGGCACACTCTTGGTTTTCTGCCATTTATTCAGTTTTAGTACAAAAGTACTAGAACTAGAAAATGGCAAACTAAAATACAATAATATAAAAATAAAGCATAAACTATTCTGGTTCTCCTGAACATATTTGAGCATATGTTTTTACTTCCCAAACTTGTCAAGTTTCCCAAACTTCCCCAATATGATCAAGGCAGGCATGGGATAATATGTCATCGATGGGCTATACATACCCTCCTATACTTAATAGCAGCTGTTAGACGTTCGGAAGATTCAAAATCAAAACATTTTTTATTTTAGTTTATTTCGGATAATATTTCGTTAACTGCTCGTGGTACCGTGAAATTATTACTCCGTAACTAGTTGAAAAAAAAAATAATTTGAAGAAGGAAACAATCTCATTGCAAAAGGTTATCATGCCGTTTGTAAGGCTATGTATTAAGTTATTAGGATTAGTGGGTGACACGTTGTGTTGTGTCAACGCGATGAAAGAACATCGATCTGCTACTTTTATCGACGCGAATGTGTAAAACCGAAGATGTATGCCGCCATTCGTAGCTAATTCGTTCGATGGTCTGTCTTTCTGTTATTTTTTTCTTTCTCCATCACTAGTGGGTCACGTAACATGTAAATTGTTCCTTTTCTATTTATCACATATTGCCTCAATTTTAGTTTGCATTTTTGTTTCCGCTACGTGGTGTACCCATAACAAGCAATCATCGTAATGCATTAGTTTCGTAAATTATTTCATCATGTCGCAGTCAAACGAATCCGGCGGCTTCTTTAGTCTACTATTCTAATCGCATAGTTTTTCAATTTTTGTTTCGAGTTCCTTTGTCGCTTTCTTATTTCTTCCTATCACACGCTACCCCACGCGCCGTTGTTTTCGATACAGGATTAAGAATTTCGATTCCCATATCACCAGGTCCTAAACACGTAAACGGAACATATTGCTAATACCTTGGGTGCTAGTGATAGTAGCATCATACAATTTGTTATCTATATATGCTGGCGTCTACAGGCTAACAACAATCTAATGGACTAAACTTTATTTAAGCTCCAAATGTTACCGAGATTCAGACTCTTTGTGGAAGTAGAATTTTTATGAAAGAAAGGGTAAATATATTTATATATATATTTTTTTGCTTTAGCTAGTTACCCTCTTCTTCCGTTAAGAAATCGTCGCAACATCAACATGCGAAATGCTTACAGATAATTTTGAATTTTTACCTAAACGCGCCTTTGGTTACCCCGCTTAGTCTACACTACTTGTACGCACATTTCCTGGCTGTAGCGCAATCATTTACTTCAATTTGTTTGCTTTGTGCTTGTTGTCCTACCAGACCTTCCTGCGTATTTGTTTCCTTTCGAACCCCGAAATTCTGGTGTGTCTTTACTTATACAAAGTGGTGCTAGGTAGTGTGTTTTCTGCGTTCTTACGTTCTGGTACACTTACCTAAACGGCGTATGAATAGTATCTACTTTGCCTGCTTTGCGTACCCACACAGCATAGGGATCGTATTCAAGAGCAACTACACTTTTCCACCACCATGTTCGGGATGGTGCTGTAGATCACATTGTAGCTCATGTCGAAGTACAGCAGCTTGATCGAACTCATCTTTTTCGGTGAACAGCATGGAATTGCTGAAGTGCTCAGCTGCATCACATGCGTATGCTCGTACTTGGGCAGAAAGCTGAGCATGCACTCGCCGGCGCAGTACGAAGCCTCATAGCGCTTCGGGGCGATGATCCAATCCCAGCCGAATTTCTCGAAATCCACAGTCAACGGGTACCTGCAGCATCGCGTTTCGTTCGCATTTTCGTCACAGTTTAGCGAAAGATTGCGCTTGATGCGCTTTTTCGGTGCATCGCGGAATTCGATCTCAATGTAGGGAATCTTCGTGGGTGTAGATGGGTGTAAAAGAATGAAAATCAACAAAAAAAAACATGCAGTTATTTTTCGCCAAAACTTCGCACACATCAAACGAAAACAGACAATGGCAACGGGTAAGTTTAAGCAAATGGTGATCTTTGGCAATAATAGTTTAGTTGGTGTTTGGCAATTTGATGAGGTGTTGTTTTTCTGTATCCGGCAACTGGCAGCTAAAAATAAATCCCATCGAGTTTTCTTACGAGTTAATATTTCATTTTTGGAAATGCTGGAACTGTAAATAGGTAAAATTGGCATCGATCAGAACACTTACACGCAACACAATCACAAGTACTTCTTACTAATGGTTCAACAAAAGAAAGAAAACAAAAACCCATCATATTTCTTACTCCGTTCCGGTGACCGAAACTCGTTAGCCCATCACTTTAAATGCACTTTAACTACACTTGAAACAACTTTTACCGAATGGTGGTATGTGTTTTGCGATCGTTTTATGTGAAGCACTACAGAACGATTAACCATCCGACAACGCTGAGAAACCATTTATATACATATTTATAAGCCCGTCGGAGCAAACACGATCAACAATTTGTGCGTCTCTAACTTCTGCGGAAATGAGAGGGCGAAACACAGTTAGATTTTGCAGATTCCTCTTTTCTCAAGCCTCTTTCTCCGTTCAACAGAAACTGAATGTGTATCTTGCACGCCTGCTCTTTCCAATGACGCCCCTATATCAGTGACATTTGCGGTCAATTGGGCTTAATTAAGAATCAGTTGTCGTCAAGTTAATACAGCACGAATGCAAACGCGTGAACGGCGTTTTTGACACATTCTGCATTTGGTAGCAATACGCGGCAGTTGAAGTAATAACTTTTGTATCTTGTTTTCTTGACTTTTGGGCTATGATTTGATTGCATCGCAACCCGAGGGGTGTAACGGGAAAAGGTATTTCAACGATTAAAAATTAATTGATAAATTTAATAAATTTAATAAATAAATAAAAAGTAAGCGTTTCTGGTAACTGGGAAACGGTTCATAACAATCCCACAATTTTGCGTGTTCTTCACGAGTTCACGAGTTCACAAAGATTTATTTAAAGGTCCGACCGTTCGTAAAAATGTTCTGTTAAAATTGTTAAATTGTTATGTTTTCAAATGATGAAATTCTTCATAAGATGAACCGAAAGAAGTCCGTAGTAATTGAAACACGATCATAAATCTTTTTCCTGATGCGGAGTAACATGATATTTAAGAGAAACGCAGCCTGGAAAGTCATTCCATCATTCATTAATGGTCAATTTTAAGTGCTACATTCCAGACAGCTTAGTTTCTTTTGGAACAGTAGTTGACACCAGAAAAATCACCCTAGCATTAACGGAGTAGGTCATGTGTACCGTGCAGTGGTATATTGATGCTATTGAATTGTTCACCCCACGCAAAGTACTGAGGAAAAATAATCATATAAAATAAAATGGCGGGATGGACTTTTCAAAATTCGTATTGCTTCACTAATATTTTAATTATGATGGTTTACCGGAAGCGGACCGATGTAGTCGCGCCGATCTTTCACCGATAGCTTTTCGATAACACATATCTATATGCATCGTCTTCAAATGTAGGTTCAATTACAGAAACTATCTTTCTTCATTAAACCACCCATGTGAAGGATAACCCAAAGTGATCTGCATAAAAAATAATTACTATAACACAATATAGAAAACCACACACAGACAGGAGGTGCTGGAGTGCAATGCTTTTTTCATTATTTTTTATTAGTAAAGTTTTGTCGCTGCAACACACCCTCGCAACACAACAATGGAAGAAAAATTTGGAAAATTATGATATTATCTACTTCAAGAAGGAAGAAAGAGCTTAATACTATTGCACTTGTTTTCATTGCATCATTCTGACCGTTTTTCTGTTGTTTTTTTTTTAACGTCTTATCCATGTCCAGGTTATGGTCATTTTTTGCTTCGTTTTCAATCTAGTTCCAAATTCAGTAGCATCACACCACACTGTCCCATTCGCTGAACGCTAGCAGTTGAACCCCCGTGTAGAGGTCTAAAACGTTTTGTTACAATTACCTGATCCTGGTCTCATCATTCGTAACGGTTTCTCTTACAGTTACCTGTCAGTGTGCCATGATAGAGCCAGCAGAAAATATGCACGTATAGTTTACCACACGGTCCGCAAATGTTACACAAGTTGTGCAGGTGAAAGATAGATGGAACCGGGGAGTATCATCGCGAACGAAACACAAAACAATGTTACATGATTTCGGCTTCGGTTCATCGCGCTGATATTTAAGGTATCCCTTTTCCTAAACTCCGTGGCAGGTGCTACGCAAAATGTAATTCATAACTGCTACCATCATGCATTAATACATGCTATAAATATATTAATGTATATATGTATATGTATATATTTGTTTCGAGTGTATATAATGAGCATCCGAATATGATTTGTTCCTTTTCATTGAGGTTGAGAAAGGCTGCAGGAAACTAAGCATATGAAATATTGAATGAATTGGCCGCGTCGTGATAATATGTCTGCTTATATGCAATGTTTCGTTTACACGCGACGCCTACGAAGGCGCTGGTAATACTAACCATATGCATGAAATGTTTCAAACATATCTAGTGAAATGTGTTTTTTTTAATCCTATGCAATCGTCATAAGAATTCAGAAGTGGGACAGCTTGCGTCGTGTGCTTCGCAGGCGCCATTTTTTTAAATTGATGATACATTACAATTCTAACCTCGCGGGTTTTCCTCGCCTTCATTCCTCGGTCTGTTTATGGTTGCACACAACTATGTCTACATCGCAAGAAGCGGCATAATGGGCTAGGCCACCGCCATCACTACTAAACACCAATAACAAGAACGAGAAAGGAAAGGAAACTCGTGTAAAAGCGCAAAAGCAACTACCGCAGAACGAATGGGTTAAGTATCTTTAAGATACAACCTGTTTTGTTTTGTTTGCACAAACTTTTCTACTATATAATCTTTATCATAAAAACGCACTTCCTCTACCTGACCCATCTCTCTCACCTTCCTTTTCTTTCTCTATATATTTCACCCCCTGCTGTTTGTAAGTTTTTTCTCGTCATAAGATAGAGTGCAATTTCTTATCTACATTATGTGTACTACAAAAGTTTGCAAGTTGCTCACAAAAGACAGGAATTGACCCAGATACATCGCTACAAGGTAGTACTTTTTTCTCTGTTTTCCTCCGATGCTCCTTAGCCAGGACACAAGATGTCTATGATTGAAACGTAGTACCAATAACTGCACTTTACCAATATCAGATCTACTATAGCTACTATTCATTTGCAATCAGAATTATAATACTAATCAATAATGCGTATAATGCGCTAAAGAAGTGTAACGAAAATAATCTCATACGCACATCTCATCACGCCATAGTAAAAAAAAAGTTTGAAATCCCTAGCTTTGGCAAATTGTGTCTTGTGTGTGTGTGTGTGTGTTTTTTTTTGTAATGTTCTCTCGTTTCACATAAATCTATTTCATCATCAAACTTTGTCACATTTTGTTCACTTACGATCCTACACTTGAGTTCATAATGGTTGTCGAATGATTGTACTAAAGCGCATTAATAATGAATGATCCTTGTAGCGTTCCATGTAGAACATATTTTCATCACGTTACCTGTGCGATAGTGAATGGTGGATACAAACGTGCGTGTGGTATCTGTCACCAACTCAGTAAAAACGCAACCGATAAAGGTCCTACAGCATAGTTTCAAGAGATACAGGCAAGGAATGTGCTGATAGGCTGCAATCGGTGCGTGCTGTTTGCAATATCGATAATTTCATTTTCATAAATTCTGTTTCGATAATAGCTTTCACTACCAACCGCTTCAGTGGCAACCATTTTACGCTGGATCGAATACATGAGCCACATCGGTATAGCCCTTGTTTTTATTTTCCTTCGTTTGCAAACCATATGAATGTGACCCCCTTCGAAGCGGTACGCGAAGGCGAAACAAATGCGAAACATGAAACAATGCTACTATGCGAGTATTTCGTGCCATTCAAAGAATAAGCATGCACTTGTTTACGTATGTATAATTACTACGGGATTATGCTACCACGGCTGTTCGGCTTTCATCTCATTCCTTTTGAAGAAGTTTTCTCTTCCCGTTCTCTGATGATTAGAATAGAAAAAATCAGCAAAAAATACTGTGGTACAGATAGTTTGTATGTAGGCTTATTTACCAATAATACATGCGAATTGATTAAACTGTAAACAGTCAACACATTTAGCTACATAACAAGCAAAACTATTAAATAAATATTCGTATCGCATAACACCGCAGTACTGTGAAAATGTGCTTAAAAGTAAATTCAAAGCATTGCTCCCGTAATGTAGCTCCAACGTCATAACTCTGCCCTTCCCTTCTCCTAACGGCATTCCACTGCGAAATGCATGTACAATTATCGCTTGTTTTTTTTTTGTCCTTTTTTCTAACGTTATCAAATCCCAATGCTTTCGCAAACAGCGTCGACAAATCATTGGATAAATTCTGCTAATTGAGTTTTCATAAATGCTCTTAAACCTACGTCCTGCTCACTTATAGGTGCTCAACATTTGTGCACAATCGTGTTTGCATGCCAGTCATGCGTGAATATGTGAAAAAACGATTTTTCATCTCTAATCAATCTTTTTGTTGTTTGTTCTACGATAGGGCAATGTTCATGTTTCTTTAACTACACCGTTTGGGAGAAGGAGGACCGGGGATAGTACAATCTAATCGCGAAGAGTTCATAAGATTTTTTGCGTGATTCATGTTTGTTTCTCATCATTCATGTGTATAATATAATAATATAATCGTTTATCAATAGAATTGTGGCTTACAATTGTTCGATTTACAAAATACGTGTGTAAATTGTACGTATGCATATGCACATACACAAATCACCAGTCAAAACGCTATTAAACGCGTATTCCTGTTTTTTCTCTCGCTCTCCTTTCTCTTTCTTTCTCTCTTCTTTTCTCTGTCTCTTTCTCTTTCTCTTTCTCTTTCTCTTTCACTTTCTCTTTCTCTTTCTCTTTCTCTTTCTCTTTCTCTTTCCCTCTCCTCTCCGCGACATTTTTAATTCGTATTCGTATTACTTTCAATCCAAACCCTTACTGCTCCAGGTTCTTCCCGTAAATTGTGTAACATTGCAAATTTTAACGCACTACTTTCGTGGATCGCTAACTTAGTTCAATAAATTGATCAAGATCGATTCACAACAAGACCGCCACCACCAGGCCTTGCTTACCTCAGGCGCATCGTAACTCGTGCCATCAACCGCCCGTATTTCGAATAAACGAATACGGTGTGATAAATCGTATCATTTTGTTATACTTAGCATATAAACATGGTCAGTCATTTGATTGGTTTTGTTGTTAGAATTGTAAATATGTTGCTACATTTGTTTATGTCTAATGCATTGCATATGTTCCTCGCATATGGCGTTAGTGTACGTAGGTATGCTGCCGACGCTCCCTACTCCGCACACAAGCGTCATTTACTCATATACACGCATTCGCATACATCAAATACAGACTTGGAAAAAACGGAATAAATAGTATAACAATCAGTAGTAATATTGTATGAAATAGTTCTATAACAAGACAGGAAATAGTTGTGGTTGCTCACGTACGCTCGGTAAACGATGCCGTCCGACTGCTATTGCTTGACAAAGTTGTTTCTCGAAATGGGAAGGAATATATCACGTGGAAATGCACGTTGTGTACATGTGGATACATATGATATGTGTCCAAGATCAATCGTCGATGTTCAAACCACTCATTTCTACTACCAAACCGATCTAGAATCATCTACCTCTTGTTGCTGCTGTGAACTTTCACCTCATGGTGCTCTCAATACAGTAAATTTTCTTTCAAACTCCTACCGCTTCTCATCTGGTTGCGTTTCACAATCGCCGCAGTGCTACACGAACATTGGACGAACTTATCGCAAATCGAGACGCGACCGTTTTTACCTTGAGGGCTCTATAACGCTAAGGGAGCATAACGTTGATAGTTTGATAACTATTACAATGGTTAGAGAAAAAAACCGAACCCATTAGCCTTGTACCCCTCCTGTATAGCCTATGTGAATGTATACTTCATGAATGCCATCTTCTCTACACCTCTTGCATTCCATTCTCTTGCACGATATTCTTCATAATGATGTATATGATGGTAAGAATGAACCCAGAAGTGGCATTGAACCGGCATTCCGAGGGATGACATCGTTTTATTTTATTTCACTCCGTCATCTTCCAAAATTTTATCATTAGTTATGGCTCTCTCTCTCTCTCTCTCTCTCTCTCTCTCTCTCTTTCTCGCTCGATCCTCTCACTTGAAGGGCTACGCTGACATACTGTCTCGCTCCACAAATGTATACACGGAACATACTTTCGCTAGCGGTATTGTGTAGCGATACTATTCATTTTATGTCAGCAAATCAAACATTCGAGTTAGGAAACACCTCCGACAATTCTTAAACTATGTTTGTTTTTTTTTCATTAACCACAATATTTAAATATTGTATAGGTTGATTGCAAAGCAACATCACAATTCTATTTCCGTCATTTTTTGCTTAGTTTCTCTCAGCTTTGTGTAAGCGCGTGTCCATTGTCTGAGCTTTTTTGCTGGTTAGTTTCGATTCCTTCGTTTTTTTTCTGCGTTTACTCATTGGTCTCAGTTACACTAAGTTTTAGATGCATGGAATGACGATGAAACAGGTATGAGGATCTCAGGGAAGAGGTGAGGTGGTCTGCTATACGATACTTGAAAGGAATCTGCTCTACTATAAGATTCCTCGGCTTTCTACGGGGGGTTCTGAAAATTATGTGGAAAATTTGGCATTTTCCAGGGACGGTCGGAGAACAAGAGCCCCTTCGACCCAAAAATTGGGTCTGTTAATCATATTCTGCCACAGCGAGAGCTCTTTACCGGTAGAATCCATCCACTCGACAGCTCTGCCGTTGTGTTTACCTATGTTGTTTAAAAGCAGCAACAAAAGGAAAAATGAAAATAAAACGAGCAAGAATTATTCACTGCCATTCTAGTGAAATAGCGTTCAGAACTACCAGAACTAGCTACCTACCGTTTCCGAGCGAAAAGCGTACACCACCCAAAAATTCGTTACTAGCCAGTCGGTCGTGATCCCATATGGTAAGCTCCAGGGCACGTTCGGACAATTCCGCCAGCGAAACATCCTCGTAGACAAACGTGTAATTCCATACCGGAGAGTTCGTTCGTTTGATAACTGGAGTTTTTTGTTTCGAGCTTCGATTTTTATCCGGAAGTAAGTAGCTATTGCACGAATGGGGGGAAAAAAAACCATAATAACTCATTCTCTTCGATTAAAACACGGCCTACAAAGCACTTACCTTTTACAGAAAGCGTCACAGGTACCATTTGATTTGATCGGTTGCAAATGTTTCGCTTCCTTTACTAGTACGTGCAGTGCTCCCTTACTGTGCCCGGACAGGGTCGAGGATGAGTTGGACGTCAATGAACGTGTGCTAAATTTTCTTAAATTAAGCGTTCCAAATCCACCACCGGTCGTCGAACCGCTGCTGGCACCGCCACCACCGATAGTACCACTGCTAGCTCCTATTATACCACCACTGTCTACATCAGCGGACACATATTTCAAGCCAACGATTATATCGCCCTTGTACGCTGATAAGTCTTCAAACGGTTCGCTCTAAGAAAGGAATGGAATGAATCAAAGCAGAATCATAAAGATGTGCATTAGAACGAAGTCTCTTTAGTGGATCATCATCGACAATCGTATACTATTAGTGCCGTGCTGCTTACCCGTTCCTGGAGCTGGTACCACTGTGGTTGTGGATTGTCGAACACTTTATCCTGTAAACCCATCATGACTTCCCCGAGGAAATCATTCCTGCCAAACATGTCGGAATGCCATACAGTGATCCAGATGGTGCGTGTCTGCAGGCTGTTAAGGCTCATGTGAAACCGAAGCACCTCATCGAACACGGGATTTAGAGTGTGTTTCTTAACCTTCGTTTTCCGTTTGCCGCTCTTCGATTTGTCTGGTAGAAGATACACCTAAAACGATACGACAGGCAAACCACATTCGCGGCGTTCGTTTGTCTAGCTCACCACACATCAATTATACACAAGCCAATGTACATACCTTTACGTAAGGATCGCTGCGATTCCGTTTCGTGTCCACCGCCGCCAGATCTTTGCACTGTTTGATGTGGATCTCTAAGGCGCCTTGCTTGTAGTTGTACTGCATACCGAATTCGATCTGTCCGCGAACTGTAACAGTACCGTAGCGCCCCTCTCCGGCTCCCGAGTAAACGCTCGCCATCGAGTCCGATCGCACACCGAGCGAGCTGAGACTAGCACGATTCTGATGCAGCGCCACGAGCCGATCAATGTCTTCGTCCGACTGCGATGGCCAGTTCTCACTACCACCGCCCGCCGATCCGACGGGAGACGAAACCATGCTGTCACCCTTGTTGTTCTGCATTCCATTCGGTGCCGTGCCGTCTCCTCCCGATCGTTCATACAAATCTCCCGCTCCCCGTGGACTGTTACCGTGCGGATCATCATCCCCGCCAAACCCTACCGTTGAACCGGCCAAATCCGGGCTGTTGCTTTCCTCTGGAAACAGATAAAAATGTGTTGAAATAATAACATTCGCTACAAACTTGGTTTTTCTTTTTCACTTGAATACAATGAAATTTTCTTCCATAAATTTTAAATCACTTTTTAAATGTTTTTCCGTAAATTTTGCTTTTGTGACTTTATGTGATAAATGTGTGTCTACAAATTGAAAACAGTACCCCATCCATACTGCCATTTCAAAACATAGCTAACCTAACTCAATTTCTCCCAGTATCGCCTTGCTCTCCCGAAACGGCGACGATAAGCGCTTCCGGCAGCATACGCTAAACTTTTTCCGTAGACTGTTCTCACCACAGTTGCTTACATCGTCCAGTTCAAGCGTTTCCAGAAATCGATCCGACGCTGAACGAAAACTATCATTCCAGCCCCAACTGGCGTTCTTGTTAAGCTTCCGTATGGTGCTTTTCTGTGACGGTGATAGTGAGTCAAAGTTTACAGCAGCTCCAGCAGCCTGATCATTCGAACTGGCCAGAACCGCCGCTAGTTGAAGTTTGTAAGCTTCAAAGGCGGCATCCACGTCCTCCTCGCTATCGTTTCCAATTCGATTCCAGCATGCCGCGGGGTAACAGCGGCAACAGCGAAACCACGAACAGCAACATACGATCCTACACCAGTATGACGGGACACAGCGTGTATGTTCGTTCGGGCGTTTTTCGGCAGCGATCGTTGCGGTGTTAAGAACACCTTCCACGGACCTTTTCCTACAGCAGCATTTCCACCATCTGTATTTCCACCACTTTCTTCTGCCACTTTTGCTTTCCTTACTGCCGAGATTATTTTTTAACAAACGAGCTTTGGGCGGTTGTTGCTCTTGAACTGATACATTTATCGATTTACTGATCTGGTGATGATCAGTGATCGTGTGCACAGCAGGGACCGTAGTTTCTTTTGATTTAAAATTGGAATACCGTAGTCTCTTTCTTTTCCACCATTTCGATTTTCCCATTACACTTTCATCTAGTTCACTTTTTACGAACAAAAACAAACTAAAACTGTACGCTTTAGCCACAACAATGTTGTTGTTCGAAGCGTGCTACTGTTATGATGGACTGTTTTGCGCAGGTGACTCCACACTTTCGTCCACCGCGTTATTGAACACCTACAGTTACCGATTGCTTGTTGTCACCCGCAGCATCAAGTTGTTGAAGTTGAAGGAGACAAACTGTTTTACTCCCCTACCAGCCACAAGCACTAGAATGAAGCAGGTCGTAGTACACTGCCGATTGACCGTCACCAGACACAGATACAACGAGGAGCATCCAATAAGAAAAAATAACATCCTATTAGTGTGTCTTCTCGATAGATACACACATTCGCGCTTGGTTGATCGAATCACGAACGAATGTGCTTCCAGCCAAGAATAATATCATACATACGCGCAAATTTAATTGACACCAAAGGTTAATTAAAATAAATTGACCATAGCTTAATGCCCTGATATATGAAACGTATGTTAAATACATTTCATAAAACTATACTACAAATTCGGTTGCAGTTAACATCAAAATCGGAGTGGGTGTTCACTTAAGTTAACAATATTGCATAGATTACAACATCGAAATCAATGGAAAGCAAAAATATATGAAAAAATGCACACACACCGATGTGTTATCAACTTGCTCGACGACTTCCTAATTTATTAAATCAGTCTTCGCTAGGGGGATACGATCCGATTTGGATCGTGGAATCGATCCCATCGGTCCGGGTCACCCCCAGCATCATTCGATCTCAGCTCACCCGAGGCCTGCTCGAACCGTTATTCAAAGACTTGACCTCTCTAGCGGCTTTTCCACTATTCTAATTCATATAGCTTCCATGCCGAAATCGCACTCCGGCAGTTCATCAGTTTATAATACGGCACACAGGGATGTATTCACGAACCGGAAATGGTTTTCTTGGCAATCTTGATATCCTTGCAGATTGCAGTAAATTTTTGCAGAAACGGTTAGAATTCAAATTAAATGGCAGTAACAACAATCAGTAACATAAGATCGTGCAATATGAATATTACAAATATTCGTTGAAATGCAACCGTTGCAAGGCTTAATTTTCGTAGCAAGCAACATGTAAAGGAATTATTTATATAGCACATTACACTGGCTGTCGTTACGAAACGAAGGAAAACATCCACACTTTAAACAGTGTTCGCATTCGCAAACCAACATCCTTTTGTTGACCCGGTGCAAAACTTACCATTCACCAACTGCTGCAAGCGACTGCGGCGCTCACGTCGCGGATACGATGGATGTAGGCCCGGAGCGGACATGGCCCGCTTCGGTGCTGATGGTGGACGATTGAATCCCGGTGCACGATAGCGTGCACTCTTCACATTGTTCTGCAGGAAATGGTACACACTTTGTGACTTTTGACCCATGCCCATGCCGCCGGTACCCGCCGCCGTGGACAAAGGCTTTGCCGAGCCACTACCGGTCGTCCCCGACGAGGACGACGATGCGGAAGAGGATGGTGCCGCAGATTGTAGGATGGTCTGCAGATTAGAAGTTGGTAGCCGTGGGAGCGAATTTGTGGTGCCGCTTGCCATCGTATTCTGCAGGCTACGCGGTAGCGTAGATCGCGAAGCTAGGACCAGCCGACTGTTGCCGCCCTTCATGACACCTTCATCTGAGTCCGTTTCCTCTTCGTCGGCGGCCACGCTCGACAACCTTCGCCGGCTGCTCGATGCCGAACTTTGCCCATAATGTTGATGATGTGGCTGCATCTGGTGCTGATGGTGCGGCTGTCCGTGGCTATAGTGCTGACTGTGCTGATAATGATGAGGTGGCCGTTGTTTTGCTTCCCACACGTTGGGTGATTCAAATTCCTCCCGATCACCGCCGATACTGCCACAACTGCGTACACGATCCAGCTGCTCCTGGCTTAGATTTTGATTGTTAAACAATAAATCACCAGCGGATCGACGCTTTGCCACCAGCACCGACATTGATGAAGACGAGTTATCCAGCATGGAGAGTTTAGTGCGCGAGTCGCCGTTTGCAAGCAACGCCGATTCAAAGCTTCCGCGCCAAGAAAACCGTTCGTAGTCGCTTGCCTCTCCGCTCCGTTCTTCTCCGACCATGTCGCCACCCGCACCGTAGTGATACTGGCCTTGCGAACGCTGGTCGCCTAATAACAAGTCGTGACTCTTACTTCGCGGTAGTAGCATTGGGTATGAAGCAGACGGTACGGTGCCTTCACTCCCTTCCACAACTCCCAGGTCGTCCTGTTCCTCCTGCCCACTGGTAACAGCAATTGGTGTACCCATACCCATAGCAGCAGGTCCTGGCCCCATCCTCGGTCTATGATGGTGTGGATGATTGTGATGCATACGATCATTACTCTCCGACGTACTGCTATCTTCATCATCCTCAGTCGTGGTAACCGAAATGGCCTGATGGTGATAATGATGATGGTGATGGCCACCGATGCTCGAACACAAACCTCCTCCTTCTCCTTCTTCTTTTCCTTCCTCTTCTCCTCCTCCCCGTGTATCGTCTTCTTCTCCTCCTCGTTTTTCTTCTTCTTCTCCTCTTCTATCACCACCTATTCCTCCTGGACCGATGCCTAATCCTGGTCCCCCCAAGGCGCTGATTGGCACCACACCTCGGCCGGACTTTCGATGGCTACCCATGCGATGGTGCTTTGGAGTTACGCTGGTGTGCGGCGATTCACCATTACTAACTTCATGCATAAGCGCCACCAAACGGCTACCGATGTGATGCATTACCTTTGCTATCAACGGCGGCGATGATGTGCTACTTACTCCCGGGACCACCGGGATTCCAGCAGCATTAGGTTTAACATCCAACGGTGTACTATCCTCTCCCAGGCGACTTGGTGTTTCGTTGGAAACAGCTTTCGACAGTGAGGCTACCAAACGCTGGTACACGAACGCCGTTTCTTTACTCAACGGAGTGTTTTGACGATAAGATGGGTGTTGCTGCTGATGAAGATGGTGTCGCTGATGGGCAATCAGCGATGAATCCTTTTTCGTTGCCATTCCCACCGTCACCAGTCCTCCGTCGCCTATATCACCTTCCTCGTCCTTTCGAGCACTGTTATCAAATTTGTTGATTATCTGCCGACAGCTGGCGGAAATTTCTTCCTGCAAATAGAAGGGGCTACCGTCGGCGATGGCTGCGGTTGCACCCTCTAGATCGGAACTAGTGTAATCGGACGAGTCGTACGAATCCGACCATGTATCTTCGCTGCTCAAATACTCCACTATTTCGCGCACCTGCTCATCCCGGATCCCAGGAACCGTTTTCATCAGTCGCGTCAGTTCACTCTCGAAGTACACCAGTTGCGGTGGCTTCGTTCGCATTCCGCGCGGTCGGGCTACCGGCGTGCTGCCACCCTGCTGGGGCGTATTCGTTCCACTCACGGCCGGTGTCGAGCAGCTCGAACTGGGCATCTTTCTCGTGTTCGCCGAGGCGGCTACAAGGGATTTGAAAAACTGACGCATCTTTGACATCATCAAGTTCGTTTCTTCGTCCGAGCTCCAGTTGTTGAAGCTATCTTTTCGCACCAAATTCACCATGTTCGCATCGCTCGTTGACTGCTTTTTGCTCGATCCAGGCGAAGCTGGCGTTGGTGAGTTGAGGTAACCAGGCGCAACCCGGTGTACGTCCGATGTGCTTGCGTCCCTCTGTTTGTTTTCGTTCTTTTTTGCTTCCAAACTCGGTTCGGTCGTACGGGCAGGGACAGTTGATTTCGATGAACAAGCTGTAGCGGCTGCTGCGAGTTGATCTTCCTTTAGTAAATCATCGTTACTACCGATAAATCCGCTATCGCGGCTAGTGTGTTTACGCGAGTACTCCACACCTGCGGGATGAAGTGGAGAGTTTATCGTACTGGTGGCGTTTGGCTTAGCACTTGTAGGCTCCCGTTCACAAACGATCGTGTCAAGCGAAATTGATTGCTGTGGTGGCACTCTCCGACCGTCTTCCATTTCAGACACGCTTGCCGTAAGCGGTCCTACCTCTACGGGTGGTGCTGTGGAATGCTGTTGCTCGATGCTCCTGGACAATGCAGCATCCATTTTTTTCAACATGTACTTTTTCTTCCGCTTTCCTATTGTGTCGTACGATGACGACTCCATTCGATCCTGATGAGGCGGATGTGGCAGTGACGATTCGTCGCAAGTATCAGTTTCCGAGGAATGGTCTATATCGACACCACCGCCAAGAATCCCACTGGGCGATGATCCTGTTCCTGCACCTGCTGTTACATCGAAAGGGGCAGTAGTCGACGTAGGTACGTTCGATCCGTTCGAATCGTGGCTATGTTCCGCATCTTTGCCCGCCATCAATAGATTGTCCAGCGAGCTGTGAGACCGTGTGGCTCCTCGCGCACGTACTAGTCGCTTGCGCCGCTGTTCTGGGCTTGCATGACCCTCGCTGTCGCTTCCCACACTACCACCGCTTCCATCCGAAACATTGCCGCCGCCACCGCCACCGCCACCACCAGCGTTTCCACCCATTCCACCCCGATCACTGCTGCTATACCCGAGAAAGCCAGTAAGGAAATATTTTTCTAACCGTGATGAAGCAAGATCAGCGACTGAGTCGTTGAAATTCGGCTCCAGATCCTGGTCATGACTTTCCATCGACGCACCCGACAGCCGCACGGCGGATAAACTTCCGGAGGCGGTACCACTGCCGAGCGAATCGTGCCCCCCATCGCTACAAAGGGAGCTGCTTTCTTCCGACATTTCACTGTGATCGTCATGTACACCACCTCCGGCACCTCCCAGGTATGTTGCTCCGCTACCACCCATTGCAACAACGGAGCTGCCACCGCCTGTGTTCGTAGCAGCACGATCGTCTCCACCGAGCCCGTAAAAGAAATACTTCTCCAGCTCCGACGCAGACAAACGGTGGGCAGGATCCCTTGAACAGTCGTAATCTTCGTCCATGCCACCCTCGCCACTGCATCTCCGTCCGCTTCGTGCTCGGGCCCGCGTTCGACCTTCGGCATCCGACCCTCGGGATTCTGCTTCGCTGTCCTCGCAGCTTTCCTCTACGATCGTATGGAGCGTAAAATCGATCGCCGTCCGATTGTAACCGCGCAGCTCCTCTTCGCGATCGTTCGCGAAAGACATTTCTTCACTCGAGTCATCCAGATCCGAATCGGTCGCCGTTGTCGTTGCGAACTCCTCTTCGTCCTGGCTAATTTCTTCCACCCACGAATCGTCATCTGCCAGACCGTCCTCGAGACAAATTACCGCGGACAGCGCACCCGCTGATCCCTGACCACCGATTCCCGCTACACCTTCGTTTTCAACGTTCGCCATCGCCACCGTACTGTTGTTTTGCGTTTGCACCATGACATCACCATTATCGTATTGTTCCACCGCTTCGTTCCCGTACGCCACTGGCTCCATACTCACGGGTTGCATTAAACTCTCACCTTCCGCCTCGGAAGCATAATCACACAATTGTCGACGATTTTCAACGGCCGTATACGCATCCACCGCACATTGGCTTTGAGGCACACAAAAATCATCACGATCACTGCTCACTAGTAGCACATTCTCACGGCGACCACGATTTTCCTCATCCATGATGACGACGGTCTCAACGCCAGCATCAGATGCTGGCACAGTGGAGGGCGATGGTGATTGACGATTGTGCTGATCCATCACTGACGTAGTCGGGTTTTTTTCACATACCTCCGTTGAACTCTTTTGATCGTCATGCAAAGCGATACCGCTCACCACCATCTCACCACTGGACTGCGGCGGTACGTCGTGCGTGAGTTCGTGGTGTACGTGGTGGTGGAGACTGCTGGGGCCATCAAAAGCGCCACCATCCGCCGTCTGACGTTGCTCTGGCAGACGTTCTGGCACACTGGCACACAAACTTTGCTCAGCTTCTGCGTTATAATCATTGCAAACCGTAGATTGCACGACAGGTAGCTGCTGCTGAGTATCAGCATTCAGTTTGATCTCATCATGCTCGTCCGATTGGTCGGGAACGGCCGAGCTGGGTACCGTTTCTGTTTCTGTAGCCGCCTTCGATGTGGGGGAGTGACCTGCTGGAATTGTTACCTGCTTTTCGCACACCAGAATACCTTCACCGCAACCGTACGGTTGCTTGTTCACAATTTTCTGCTCGTGCTTTATGCTCGGATCGGATGTGTCAGTCGCGATCATAACAAGATTTGGGCTCTTGTTACTACTGTTGCGGCTGGTAGCAAGCACAGTAGGCGAGGTGTTTGTTACTGCACTCACTGTGTGGGGCGTTTGGGTTGATTTTATGTCGCCCCGAGCTGTTGCGATTGTCGTCGTGCTGGTTGTGGTGTTGGTGGTAGTGGTGGCGCTACCAATACACTCACGCAACGCGCTGCTGACGCACGTCGTCTCACTCAATCCGTGTGCTGTGTGTGGTGGTGATGGTGTGGGCTTTCGATACACACCTGTAGCACTGCTGCTGGCACTGTTACCTGTGAGTGGTATCTCCTCGCTTATGCTGGTCGCATCATGCTGGTCGTGGTGTTGTGGTTTCTCTTCTGCCTTTATGCTAGCATCGTGTTGCTGCTGTTGCAAGGGTTGTAGTTTCTGCTGGAACCAATCTGCATCGGGCACATAGCTATGAGCGTCGGGTGCACCATCCGAAACGGTACCTTTCTCTTCTACCTTCTGCTGCTGGTGTGCGATCGATTCACCAACATCGGCACAACATCGGTCCGGTGGTGGGTTACTGCCGTCAGTTTCACCACTTTTGCGGCTTCCCCCTTGCAATGTCGCGTGCTCCACATTACACTGGGGATCTAGCCTACCCCGTTCACCCCACTCATCCACAACCGGATGGGCTGGGCGCTGCTGGGTGTTACTACTACCTACGATCGATTCTCTCTGCAATTCAATTGACACCTCCGCACAGTTTTGGCCAAACAATTCATCGTCATCCCACCGTGTTCGTTCGCTTGCACATTCACGCACTCCCTCGGAACATGCTATAATTTTTACGCGTTTCAAGACCACAACGCTACTGCCGTCCCCGTCGTCCGATTCATCGTCGTAATCCCCGCCCGCTACCTCGCTGTAGTATCGATGGGCGCCTCCTGCTTTGAACGATTGTTGATTATCGCTGCTATCGCTGCTATCACTTTGCCCCACACTGTCACTCCCGTGTCCAGCATTAACCACCATTACGGCACTAAATCGAGGGAGATGTCGTTCGTCGTCATCGTCATCATCGCCATCGAAGCAACAACCATCATCTTCATCCTGCGGCTGCTCGACGCCATCGTCAAGAGCGCGATCGTGAACGAAAGCATCACCCTCGCTGTCGCTGTCGGGGGACGTGCTGCATTTTTCGTTCGTACATGAAGAGGAGGAGGACGACGAGCAGGCACGGTGGATCACTTCGCCGCTGCTCCCGGCGCGATTGAAATAGTACTTTCCTGCCTTGACTTTGCGGCCCGCCCGGTGCCCAGTACTTTCCGCCTCACTCGATGATCCACTCGACGATGATGGTGATGATCGGCCACCCGTCTGCGCCAAGTGGTAAAACAATTCGTACTGCAGATACCCATCCCGTTCGCCTGTTGCACTTTCCGGCCTATTTTTAGAACTTTCCCTTGGCACCTCACTGCGGGGTTGGTTTAGGTTTCGATTTTCCTCGTGTGACGTGTTATCGCGGGTGCTGCTATTATCGCCGTCAACGTTACCACCATCCGGTTGGTTCGGTTGTAACCGCAACACAATCTCTTCGCGACGTGCCAATTCTGTGGGTTCCGTTTGGTCGTCCATAGCGGTTTTAAGTCCTGCACCACCGTTGTCGTCGTCGTCCTCGTCGGTTACACTTGCAGTGACAACCAATGATGATGATGATGAAGCTGCCGCCACACCAGCACGTACATTACTGCCCGTGGTAATCTCCCGTATTTGGACACGACCATTGGTCGCTTCGCCAACAGTAACGATATTATCTCGCGCTTGAATGGGTTCTGCCGTCGTTGTAACGATATCGTTCGCTGCGCTCGTCGTAACCGGAACGGCAGACGAGAACTCACCTGAGCGTAGTGGTGGTATAACCGCACGCTGTAGCAGTTGTAGTGCAGCGGTGGTCTTAGCAGTCGCAATCGACGACGCAGAACCATCGCCAACACCAGATGAAGCCAACGAACGCCGAAAGCTATCACTTACACTATCAACACCATCAACAACAACACTACCATCACGACGTATTGCACCGTACATCGAAGCAACCTTCTTCGACCAAGTAGGCGTTGGTGTGGTAGTTTTTTGCATTTGCACTTTGCCGTCTACACTTGGCACTACGGATGCAGCAGCAGCAGCAGCGGCCTTCGCCGCTTCGGAACCACTGGAACTGTCGCCTTCACCACCACCACCACCACCAACTACGAAATTGCGATCGGAATTCACCGTTACAGCAGTCGCACCACTTTTATCGCGCCTCACGCCGATGTGTTTGCACGTGCGCACCTTCGCCGCGTTTCGTTCGTTGTCGCTGCTGTCGTGACTTTCGGATGTTGCAGCACAGCATTCTAGATATCGTCGCGTACCGCCCAATTTGCACGCACATTTCGAAATGAATGAACTTTTCCCTGGTTCCTCCTCCTTTCTCTTTTCGTCTCCTTTCATTTCGGGCGGTTCACTTCGCACACCGGTTTCACTACCACATTCGGCGAACTTCTTCCACAGCTGCTGCACCAGATCGCTGCGTAGGGCGAACTCTGAGGCCGCAGCATCCGCGCTTTCCGGTGTGCCGTGCATTAGCAACAGCTGTTGTTGCTGTTCATACAACCAGCTTTGAAAGGCGCTTATAGGTACCGGTACCGGAACCGGGACGGGTATTGGCACGTATTGCATCTGTCGCCTATAACCACAATCGCAATGGCAGTAAGTGTTGTTCAGTTTGCGGGACGCGTTTCGGGCACTTGTAGCACTCACGGCCGCCTTCGCGGCTGTGCCGGTGGCCATTGCAAGCATCTCGTAGAAGTGGGCACTCTTCGCTTCGTCCGCCCCGGGCATCATGTCTGGCTCGAAGTAATCCCAGTCGCACTCCTCCAACGAGGTCGCCGTCGTATAACGTTGGCGCTTGACGTGCCGCATCGCTGTCGACGATGAAGTGGAGCTGCTATCATACTCTTCCTCCTTGCTAGACGAATCGGAACTGAAGAACACCAGCCGATACTCCTCGTAATCTGTCGGCATAAGGGGACCGTTGCGCTGATGCTGATGTCTACCGAGCGACTGTATCCGACCAACCGTATCCGTTTCCGACGATGAATATCCTCCCAACGTTGTCGAATCGTCCGTCAGGCCATCAGCACAGCTATGGCATTCAACTACAGTAATGATAACCCACGGTGGTCGGGTTTTACGAAACAAAAGCGCCAGAATAAACTTTATGAGTTAAAGGAACAGAACTCAATATAGCGTAATGCAAGCGCAAGCACCCCCATTTAGTTTAGAAGTACCGCAGTGTTGCAAAGCCTGTACTAGCTAATAATATTGTTAGACGCACACATAACAAACAGAGCAGGCGATAAACCGTTCCCGAGCAAAGTTAGTACGCTTGTGACTAAGATAAGTTAGATTTAGTACGCAGTAGTTTGAGCACACCTACAACAAACACGCTCCCACAACCGTTGCCAAGACACAGGAGACAAACACACCTACAAAACAACTCCCCCAGCTGGTAACACTTATTTGTAAAAACTCAATTCTACACACGCGCAATAAGGCGCCCACACGCATATTTCAACCATCATTGACTCAACCGACTGTATTACGAAACCATTCCTCCAACCATTAATGTTTGTAAATAATATTTTAGCTATTTCATCACAATCGCTTTGTAACACTTACGGTTGGCATTTGAAGACTTGCATTTGTTCTCCTCGCGACGCTGAAGAACCACTTTTTTGAAGATCACGGCTGCTGCCTCAACGGCATTCTGTATTTCGGCTTCCCCTAGTGTAGTTTTGTTGTCCTTTTATAGATTGTGAGGAAAGAGGAATGGAATAGAGGAGTGGAATTGAGTTGTACGTTATAGAGATAGCATTTCCTAGCTGAACGGAAAAGCTGCCGATTATTTCTCCCACATTTTCGATTTTTATGTTCATGTTTAACGAAAAAAAAAAATAATAGAGTTTTAGAATAAACCGATACCGCATCGCGTAAACTACGTCATAAACATTATATGGTACTATAACTGCACCATAGAAAGCGTTATACGTGTCGTAAATAATTGAAAATGGAGCATAAAGTCAAATACATTATATTCCAAAGCCAGAAAAAGTAATTACCATCATAACCGATGGTTCAAAATTAATGAATACAAGTCACCCCACCCCTTTAACGCATTTACGATCGGAAACATTCCCATGTTCAGCAAAAATGTACCTCTTCTGCTATTCGTTATCCCTTTTTCTTACCGATGATTTGTAGGCGAGATTGATATGCTCATCGCTGCTATTATCGTCCGACTGGTTGCCTGCACTTTCCGAGAAGATTCCATCGTCCAAGGATTTTGATACGTCCACATCCTGCCCGCGGCCACCATATTTTTCCTCCATTAGTTTCGAAGCGACAATATCAAGGCTTTTCGAATCGCGCTTCTGTAGCCGCTGTCTTTGCAAAATTTGCTGGAACGCCGATATTTTCCGCTGACCGAACGACTGAAAGCCTCCAATCGTGGCGCCGGCGGTAGCCGTGGTTCCACTCGTACTGGATGCATTACCACCGAGAGTCGTAGCCGAGCCACCGTATCCGCTTGTGCGAGTCGATTCCGTTGCAACACCCGGTGAAACTGAAGATGGAGCCCCGCCGCCCTCTGTAGCCAGCTGCTGATGGTACTGCTGCTGTTGGTAGGTGGGCTGAAGGTTCGATGATGCCTTTGAGCTGATCGTACCACAGTCGAAGGATTTGATGTTTTTTCTACGCGAAGCAGTTTCCATCCCAATCCCAGCCGATGGTTTGTACTGCCGATCTTGCAGTTCCGTCAATGGCTTCGGTGACGGGATTTTGCTTGATTCCAGTTTCTTGGAGCCGTAGAGCTAAAAAGTAGAACACATATGTCAATTTACTTTGGTCACAATAGGTTTTAACTTGAAAGTATTAGCAAAACGAACATATTACAAACAAATTTTAGGATATCAAATGAAATTTCATTCCAAAATCGAAAAAGTAAGCAGGATTATGTTCATTTGATGTACGATTAAAATTCCGTTCGCACCATGTTTCCCGCAATTATCCTGAAATGTAACTCTAACCCTAACGCACCTGGGTATCTTTTTCCGGATGAGACAACGATCGTCGGGTAATTGGTTTCGGTGGTTTGGCGGCGGGAGCTTCTTCCGAAATAGAACGCATCGTTTCCGGTTTCCTCTTCACAGGTTCTCCGGTTGCGACAGCAGTACAACGGACACCACTGCCACCATCGTCGGATGATTTGATAGCACATGCACCACCCACTTCGTCTGGATGGTCATACATGTCGCGCGATTTACGCCGCGATCGTAATCGATCCTTTCGATGTGCGAACCCATAACCAACGCCCGGCGATCCACTGCCAATCGACTCAGGGCTGGAATCGTTCGGTACAAATGGTTGCCTTTGCTGTTGCTGTTGCTGCTGCTGTACCGGAAGAAGACTGAATGGTTCACTTGCCCCGCCGTTGTCATTGTCTTGGTATCCTCCGATACCGCCGCCACCTTCATCAACCGCATCCAGTGCGAGCTCTTGATCTTCGTCATAGTATCCATCGTAACTGGCATTACCCCCGTACGGCTCGTAAGCCATCATAGTGTCCTCTGCCATCATTGCTGCCGCCGCCGCCATCGTTTGCTTTGCTTCAGCGAACGTTTTCTGTTTGGGAGATGAGGATGATGAGGTGGTGGTTCGTTTATCTGGGTTCGGGCCCTGACCAGCAACGCTATTAACGCAGCCGGCTAGCAGCTCGTCTCTAACGTGCTCTTGACGTACCAGTCTCGGCGAACGACTACCACCCGGTCCGGTGCCACCACCCGTCGGTATTTCCGGCAGCATACGGCGCCCTTCACTCACCGTACCCATTCCCGCCGTTATTCCTATGGCGCGAGTGGCGGGTGCCAATGTGTACTCCTCATTGCTGTGACTGCGCACCTTGATCATCTTTGATGCAACCACCGCTGCCGACGATAACGAGGACGACGATGAATGGCTGGCACCGATGCCGGTGGTGACCGAGCCGGTGCCGGTCACCCCTACACCACCACTAACAGTCGAAGCCGAGGGCGAGGTGTTGAGGTGCGTCGGGAAGTGCTGCTGTGAGTGGAAGGGACGTGATGTAGGTGCTGAAGGTTGGGGAAAGAGAAAGGAAGCCTTCTGGCGTGGCGAGATGGGCATAAACTTCGGCCCGTGCTGGTGCACCGACAGCGAGTTCATCGTGACTGCCGATGCCGTCATCGCCGTACCGTCCATCGTACCAACGGTGAGCGAGGAGCACGACGAGGCGGCCAACGGCATGGGCATATTTAACGGGGTCGACTGTGGCCCCGTCACCGACTGCTGTGTCTGCTGCGGCTGCTGTTGCTGCGGTGAGGCTGGAAGCGTGTTTTGGCGTGCAAAGTCAGGAGATCGTTTGATGCTGTGCGGTGACAATTGCTTTTTGGGAGGGGAGGTGGGAAGTAGCTTCATGTGCTGCTCGGGATTGGGTAGTGTTGCCTGTCGGGTCATTTGATAGTTACTACGTGCCCCGGTTCTACTACTACTACCGGTCGCCGTACTGATCTGGTGCGGGCTAGTGCCGCTACTTTCACTCGCCCCCGGTCCCGACTCGGTGCCACTGTCGGGCGATTTGTTAAACACCAATCTATTCGGAGAGGTAGGCAGTTGACGTTGCTGACCAACGATAGGTGGTGCAACGGACACAGCTTGCTGCGATGTGTGCTGCTGCTGCTGTTGCTGCAAAGGCTGCGTTGACAGGGACGAAGAAGAAGGGGAAGAATGGGATTGGATCTGTAATAGGAAGGGGTCATTCGTGTTTGAGGGAAAAGTAGACTGACGTACAAATGGCGGAAAACGCTGCTGCTGTTTGCATGCGGCGGCATCGATACCATCCCTCTCGGGCGATTTCGAGTACAGATTTGTTCTGCTGTTGGGTGACGACGACATCATAATCTTTGGACCACTGCCACCGTGCATCATCCCGCCACCGCTGATCACCGTACCACCGCTTTCGAGCTGCATTTCGTTCGGTTTGCAGGGCAACGTTGATTGTCTGCGAATTTTATAGCGCGCCGATAAAGGCGACCTATGATCCGAGCCCGTCTCATTGTCCGCTTCATTGTCTGTATGATACGGGCTCGTATTGTACTGTGGGCTAGGGCTAAGCTGCTGTTTCGGTGACACCGTCGGCATCAGGTTGTTGTTGCTGCCATAGTAAATGCCCTCCGGATTCGGTAGGGTCGATTGTCTTGGTGGCATGGCACGGCGAAGAGCCGCCGGTCTCTGATGGACCTCCTGGAGCTCTCCATCTTCTTCTTCACCGTATTCGTCCTCGTCTGCCATCGAGAGCGGGCTGAAGTAGGGATGCTTTACTAGCGACGGGTAGCTGCTTTGCGATTGCTTACGCGGAAGGTGCGGATTGGGATATGGCTGCACGTCCGGATCACGTGTGGCACCGTTATCATCTTCTGCATCTAAACAAACAAACGAGTTAAGGTTAATAAATGGTGCTCAATGGTACGCGGTGCGCTAGGATTAATTCCGTTCGCAACGTGCTCAGTGTCCTTTCTGGGGTGGAAGCATGAACCACAACCGATACATGGCAATGTGATACAATATGTTCTAGTAGGCGCTATATCTAGCAGACTAAATGAGAAAGCAAATGCGATAGTTATGAAACGATATGAAACGAACAATGACTACAACACACGCTACGCTACACAACGATTTTCCTCGACGATTGCTCTTCTAGATGAGATCGTGGCCATTTCTGTTGGATACGACGATGTAGATGATGATGATTAGATTTGTCGGTACCGACGGACGACTTACTGGATATCGTCCACGAGCGACGAATGCTTTTCTTCAACCAGTCCGCCGTGGTCGTCGCTGCGGCCGTCGTGGCCGGAAGGTAATCTTTAGAGATGGAATTGCGCCGTTTCTGATTGCTATCCGCATAATCGCTCATCCAATCACTTTCGTCGGCCAGTTGGCTCGGACGTTCAGGGCTGGGAACGATAAATGAGAGTAGAAAAAATAAAGAACTCATTCATTGTACGAATCCGAAACTTAGCGCAGCGACAATTAATACTCCCGCGGACACTGTCCCTACTAATGCTCGGAGAAATCGTGTCATGGTTAGGGGTTCCAAATAACTAGCTGTTAGAAAAAAAGATACACACCCAATACACACACACACACACACCCTCTACACCATCCCCTTGAATACACAGCTTTGCCTGCAGAGCTGACGTAGAGCAAGGCGGGTACGTTAGTGAAAAGCTGCAAATTTGTTTGAAGAATGATAAGTCACGTAAGTCGGTGCGGTGTGCTGTTAAAAAGCCAACCGCACCATCTGTTTCCGAGCTTGGTGGTGTTCTTTTGGAGCTATTGATTCACTCAGAATATTTCCGTAACACGTGCTCAACTATGAACGGACCAAATAGTTCGATAGATATCCGTAACCATTTGTTTTCAGTTTTCTCGTATCGAACACACCAACATCGTATAAATCAAGCAAAAATACGAATAATTAGTACCTTGACACGGTTGAAAGAAATCGCCACACGCGTCTTCTTGTTGCAGTGGTCGACGACGTTGATTCACAGTACTGCTGCTTTTCCAGTGCTACTGTGTCTCATATGCATAAAAATAAGTTGCGTCTTCTTTGCACCATTCATCACACGCATTCTTCTGTTACTTCTGTTCACGTGCACCACTGTTTTCGTACGATTCGCACGACGGATAAGATTGCTGACCACATCGCTTACGGGTTTAATCCGGCGCGCATGGCTTGAAATGTGCAGGGCCGGTCGAGCGACACTTGTTCGATTTGATTGGAATCCTGCAACGGCATGGCAACGCCGATGACAGCGAGGGTTACTCCAACCGACACCGATTGGTCTGTGTGAGTAAGCGGCAGCACCGAGCAGAGTTTGACGCCCCTTTCGATAGATTTGAGGGTAGGGAGAGAAGCCTACAACGAACCAAACTCGTAAGAGATATACTACGTGTTTTTCTGAATAGCTTTGTTTGCTTCGATCAGAAGTGCCCCTACGGGTGTGTACGTCGGAAGACTCGCGTTTCTACCCCTTTTTAAGGATATGTGGGCAAATATGGCGTAATTAATTATTCGACACATGTCTCCCTTACTGCCGCTCCAAATTCTACCCAGTAAATTCTGGCCTCAAGCCACTTTTGGCTAAGAAGTCAAAATGTTTTGTAAATCCTGGATCGGCAGGTCGCGCTCTATCGGGACGCAGTTGAAAGAAGCTCGGCTATTTTTAAACACACAACTCTGCACAGCCACCTCGGGCTTGGGGGGTTAAAACTCACCTGCGCTCACCTGCGGTTCCCGGTTTTACAAAACTACCCAAAACTCAAGAACACGTTTCGATTATTTCCGTCGATTCCTCTTATTATTCTGCAAACGCAGAACCGATGATTGTCGTTCGCTTGCTTCGGCGAAACCATTCAATAAACGGTCTTGCTTTCTTGCTCAACTGTTGCTTGCGTTCTTTTTACGTCTACACAGCCAGCACACCCGCACTGCACGAACACGAAAACACACGCTCGCACACATTCACCTGACGAAGCGAAGTTCTTTTCAGGTCAGGTGTGTGTTAGTGGTGGGTTAAGTTCTCGTCGCATACAAAGACGCTGAGTAAGCGAACCCAGATGTCCCCAATGTGGTGAGGGTAACAAGAGAGAGAGAGAGTGAGAAAGAGAGTGAGAGTTTTGTGAGAGCCCATTTGAGGGGAGGGTATCTAAGTTGACAAGAAATCATGGAGGAAGCAAAGTAGGGAGAATGAAGGAGAGGTGAATGTATCCCGGGAAACAGGATCACGGCATACACGATGATGTGGTCAGAGATTCATTTGTTTTGACGCTTGCAGGTGTGTATGTGACGAAGAACAAAAAGCAACCACTACCACACTTAACAGACATGTGTTGCTTCACTCAACAGGGCGCCTGTTGCTAATTGTGGCTTGTGCATCAGGTTCTTGAGATTTTTTTCACTTTCGTTTGGTTCTTTTGCAAAATTCCATGTGTGTATTCGTAGGGAGTTTTGCGGCTGAAACAACAACAACTGATCTCTCTTTCGATTCGCAGTGCACCAGTGTCCGTTTGTGAACTTTTTTTGAATTGTGAATTTGTTTTAAAAACTTATGTAATTCGCATCCGTTTAAATTATATTTCGTTTAACAATAATGTACCGACATTTATTATAGAAAATACCGTACAACGAAACCCCACATCAAATTTTGCTTTGCTTTGAGATTCAACTTTTGCAAAAAAATCTGTTCTATTTAAAATTCTTTTATTCGTACATCTCTAAACAAAACAAAAGAAATTGAGCCAAATTTTTGATGACATTTGAATTACTATTGCTTTTTTTTGGATTTGTCGATTGATTTTAATGACACTTCCAATAACTTACAATCAGTTTATAAACAATGTATTAGTACCATTTTCAAACCGATATCTCTAATTTTGCATTAATGTTATTGTCTAAAAATATTAATAGGTTCTATAGATCGATACCACCAAAAGGTAGAACAAAAAAAGCAACGACAAACGATGACAAACAACAGAAAAGAACGCATGGTTTGAAAAGAGCACGGTCACAAAATTTAGCCACCAATTAGAACCATTTCCACACAAAATAATAATATTGAGCGCGTGTTATATATGCTTATGCTTAGCAAACGCAGTTATTTGTCTTACCATATATTCAAAACGTTCAATTACAAAATTTTCAACACTATTGAAATAGAAAAGTCTGCTAGTGAATTAGAATCCTAGACCCTCGGGGGAAAGGTTAAGGAACTGAGAGGAGAACAGATTTGTAAAAGACCTTCAAATGCCTACACTTCTCATAAACACCCAAATATAGCAAGAACACGAGTGGTCGGCGGTGTTAAAAATAAACAAAGTTACTCAGAAACTTACATGTGCCTGGGGGCATCGAACGGTTTGCGCAATGATTGCGTCACACCATGTCCTGGAGCGGTATCCGGGAGCAGTTGAGTGCTAGCAACGCTTGTAGCCAAGCCAACTTCCTGCTGATGGTGTAGAAGATGGTGATGGTGTGATGCTGGTGCCGCCAGCCCGGCACCTCCTAACCCAAGTTGGGCAGACTGGGACGCTTGAGGATGATGCATTGTGTGCTGGTAGTCCAGCGACGGTACCGTTCCGTCGCCCTGGACGCTCCCCGATATCGTTGCAGCGGACGAATGGTACAGGTTGTTGTTTGAGTGCAGCTCAGTCAGAGGACGTGTGCAGGGTACCATGGATACGGAAGCAACTGTCCCAGGGGTTGGTGGCAATCTCGCACGGCCGCTAGCCATCGTCGATGCCCCACTATCGTCGCCGGACTGTAGAGTAGAAAGGATCGTGTGTGCGAGTTAGTGGCGAAGAAAGGATCAAACCGTGCTTGCAATCGTATTTTTTTATTTTCTATCCCATCTAGACACATCGGCAAAGCTCACGTTTGCACACCTGTTCAAGAGAAAAGCGATATTTATGTTATGATCAGGCGAATCAGGGTAAAAAAACTGAACAGGCACCAACAGCGACATATACTCCGCCGCGCAATGGGCACCAAAATTAAACAGAATCCAAGCCGCAAAATATGTCGGAATGGACGTGCCACCTTCCAGCGTGATTTGCCGCAGAAGAACATTACCGGTTTTGTCATTCTTGTGCTCCGTTACCAAGAAGGAAGCGGTCAATTTCCGCCTTTCATTAGCTTGAGATGCCCCAACCTACAAGCTGTTCGCTGAGCACGCTGCTGCCACGCAATCCCATGAGTTGGCGTGCGGGGAATCCTTACCTTGCGGCTTTATGTAACATATTTTCTTTGTACCGTTTCCAACCCTTAATATGAATTCTACCATCCTCCTCTATCCACCCTCTTCGGTCGTTTCGAGCTATCGTAGCACCAGTTGGTGGGTTCAACGATATTGCGACACTGAAAAGGGCGCCGTACGCAACGGACGATATTGATTATTTAGGTGATATCTTTCATCTCGTTAGTTTGTAGCACGCCGGACTAATAAAAGCCTAAATATGCTACCATCGAACAATCGTGTGCGAATTGTAACTGACATTGCAACCGATCCAGCTTAAAAGATACAAGAAATTAAGCAATAGAAAGAGAGAGAGAGAGAGAGAGAGAGAGAGAGAGATTGGGGGGGGAGGGAGGGAGAGAAGAAAGAGAACTTGTGAGGCAGAAAGAATTCAATAATCGTTCCGGCCGCACATGCCAGTTGGAAGGTTGGCCAGAAACCGATTATTGTAATTGTTGTAGCGTTAATTGATGATTGCTGTAAACAGGCTTGAGTACTACCGAAAACTATAACAGTAGCGGTGACTTATGCAACCGTTTTTTACTTCCTTCGGTCCATGAAAAAGTACCATAGTATTCATGTAACACAGTGTGTTGATTGTCACCTAACTGCTTATGGTTCCCTTCCCTTTACAGCTTCTCCCTGCCTCCATGCCTCCATGCCTCCATTATACGAAAAAATAAGTACACAAAAATGTGCAAACTATGAATTTAGTTTAATAAATTTCACTAAACCACTACGTCCCAATGACTTTCGACCATTCATTTGCTAATGGATGTACTATTCTCGTGCACTGTGCATGTATACCTTAACGTAAGGAAGATTGCGGCCTACTATGATACTACACCGTCATCTTCCCCCGGGCATTAACTTGTTGCTTTACTGCAAGCTGCCTAGGAGGCAGACCAAGCTAGAATAAATATGATTTTTTGTGCTTGTTCTCCGCGCAGTGCCGCGATATGATGACTTTAAATTTACTATTTGGCACTGTTAGTAATAGTAGCATTGCTAATAAACAAATGCTAAGTTTAGGCTAGCTGGAGAGTATATCGTAAACGGTGGAAGATAGCGAGGCTTATTTTACGGGATTTGAATGCTTTATCGTGTACCTGCTATCCGTTCGTTCTGCACAGAAGAGCCGAAAAGGTGAAACACCGCAATGCTGGGAATGTGTTGGAGCCGGCGCTAATTAGCCACACGACAAAAATATGTCCTCGAAAGAAATCCTTTCGTCCTCTAGACCGCGCACCCACTTCACACTTTCACGTTATTCCACCTGGGACGGGTCACGCACACACACACACACACATACACCTTACGACGAACGTTTTCACGCACGTATGCACGACACATCAATCCACCCGGATATACATACTCACTCACATACTCACAAGCTCAACCCGGAAATTTGGATTTCACGAGTATTTATCCTTCCTGACTTTCTGCTGTTCGAGGGAAAAGATTCGATTTTTGCGTTTATGATGTGGCTCTGTTGCTCATTATTGTCGCGTACGCTAGACGAGTATGATAGATTACTTGCGGGGATTGGCTGGGTTAAAATTGAGCAGTGAAAGGATTCGCGGGTGACAACGAGCTCGAAAACCGCGATAGGGACCAATTTCTTCTGGCACACATACCCACATACACTCACATTGGAGCGCACACTCAATCAATGCTGGTTGGTGATGGACAACCCAAGATGTAACAATTAAAATTGTCTTGCCTGTCGAAGACAGCTTCGACTACGAAGAGGTTACAATTAACGAGGACAACGACGACGACAGAGAGATGTGACGAGTGATTAATATGCACACACTAACTGTTCACATAACTATACTACTGGCGGCTACAGAGCCAACGGAACATAAAGAAAGACTCCTACAAACGCTCCATAAATCACTTCTGCCGCTTGCCTTGAATAAATCAACCGACCAACCAACCAACTAACAAAAAAGTGGTTTTGAACTTTGCAAAGCGTATTCCACAGCGCGTATCCTGGCCGAGGACTCTCACCAACACTATCCCAGCAAGCGACCAGTTGAATATTTCATTCTCCTATCCCCACCGAAAAACTGTACGTGTATTTACGATTCCATTCGTACTCAGGGCTTGTGGGGATACAAAGGACCAGTGGGTAATGCTTTGGGTTAAACACGAACACACCGATGGCATGCAGAGTACATTCTCTCACAACCGAGCATAGCGCTTACGATATTTCGGAAGCATCCTGGAGACGAATGAAAAGCTCGTGCAACTTTCACGCGCTACAGGAGAGCAAGGTTTTATTCTGCACGGGCCTGTGGAGCCACAGGAGAGGTGATGGGCACACACAAACGCGCGAGACCTACGAAACGGTACGATATTGCTAAAAGGGGAAGATCATTATGTTTATGATTACGATTTTTATAGAAAGGTGAATATCGTAACCAAAATTGCCTATCTTTGTAGTAGTACATTATAAAACGAATAATACTACTATTGCAAACGGATAATATTTATTGATTATCAAAGTAGTCATTGAATTAGTTCGGCAGCTTGTTTTTTTAGCACGTACTGTAAAACACAGTAGGAACAAAACATGCCATGAATGCAAGTTATTAGGATTTTTTCCCCCAGGCAATTGATATTGATTGAACAGAAAGTGATAAAAAATTATGTTTTTTATTTATTTATGTATTGTCTTCATACAAAATCCTTAGCCGTGGCCACTTTTCTATTACTTTTCTTGTAGTTTTTTGCCGCCTAGATGGCGTCCCTATATCGCACATTGATCGACATACGCATTTTCAAATTTCTTGAAACGATCGGTTATGATAAAATAATTAATTAATGAAAAGAAAAACTTGAGTCTTTTTTAGACATTCCACTTGAGTAAATTAATTCTTTTAAAACCCATGTGAAAGTATTTAATCGGTAAAAAGTTGGATATTTGTTCCTTTTTTAAAAATTATAAAAAGCAACTGGAAACACCTCACAAACTCGGCATTTTTAATGATAAGTAAATTTTACTGGGTTTGTTTGTGTTTCATGTCGTGTTCGACGGATTGCAGAGCGCTGTCATGTATCACAATCATGAAATACATTGTGTTATTTTCATCCATAAATACTCCAAAAATTATAAGAATTTGAAGCATCTTTCCTGAAAAGTGTACAATCACTGCTAGTCGGTCACTCCAGCGCATAGAACATTTGCAATCTGTCATTTTGCTTTCCTGTCACATGTGACATTTGCTCACATTTGTCACATTGACAACGCTCCGTTCCATTTATTTTTTTTTGATATTTTATGTATGTCTATTGGTATGCAGCAATTAAACCTGAAAAAATGAGCATGATTTTAATTTTTGGTATAAAATATACGCTTCTACGTTTGCTTTTCACTGTTAACTAACCACCGGAGATTAACGATAGCCCAAAGACATCTAAATCTCCGCACTCTTTCAAACTTGTTTTCGTGTACGGACCCTATTCTATAAATGTCACAAATAACGGTATATTTTCTACTTGGGAAGCCCGTTTGACGTTGTTTTTCTTGAAACAAAGTACGAGCAAAAATAATGTTAGTCGTGTGTACATTAGTGCGTATTGCGATAATAGGATTCTAGTTATAATGAATCATAGTGCTTAATATTGTTTCGCCTTATACCATTCTGTTCTCAAAATTGGATTAGGGCAGTTTTAACTGTCGAACTGATAGCAATGTCCGCTTTGCAGTTTGAAGCAAAATCTACATTTTACTGAAACATATTCCTGCCCCGACCCATCTTCGCTGCATAGTATTTGTGACTTTTTAGGTCGATATCAAAAGTGGAAGATTTGTACCCAAAGCTAGCATGAATACTTTCTAAAAGGAAACCAAACCAAACCAGTTGTTGGTAGGTTGCTCGTGTAGTATCACTTGGTTGATCGATTACGGAAAGTAATAGACAGGGATTAACAACATATTGGAAATGGGGCTGTTTGCAAGCAGACAAAATGCCACCGTCGAGGAGACCGACGTTAGTCTCAATCACCTCTACAAATATCCACCTCGGTCGGGTAAGAACGGGATTTGTTGTGTGTCCTAGTTTCTTGTTTTTTCCTTTGTTTTTTTTTAACAAAGTAGAGTGCCTCTATGCACCGTGCTTCCGTTTTTCAACATCAAACAGCCCGTGTTGCGTTCATCTCTTCATTTTTTTTTCCAACTTCAATTTTCAGGTAACTACTTTGGAACGCATTTCATTATGGGAGGTGAAAGATTTGATACACCGCAACCGGAAGCGTATCTGTTTGGAGAGAACGCGGATTTAAATTTTCTTGGTTCTAAGCCTACGCCTGTGAGTTATCAATATATACATGTATATATTTATATATGGTATATATATATGCTATAAGTGAACTGGCCAGCATGTTTAACCGATTGGCCATGTTATCGAATATTCTTTTCAGTTCCCATATCCTCCGCCACAAGCGACGGAACCCACGAAAACATTAAAAAGTCTCGTCAACATTCGCAAGGAGTCGGTGCGCTTCGTGAAGGTGTTGGATGGTGGTAATAGTGCCAAACCGACTGATAGCGCAACTGCCTTAGATCCTACTGGAAAGGGAAATGTGGTGAACAACGGTTACAACATCGAATTTGTGTTCGATGCTGATGCCGCTTGTCACATCACAATTTACTACTTCTGCATCGAAGACATTGGACCAGGCGGCTCGAATTACATCTCACGCGATGCCTCGATGACTTCCGAAACGTTTCATTATGAGCGCGGTGTAAATCAGCTGTTTTCGGCACCGCATCATACCATCCATCCTGCGATGTACTCCGAGGACGATTTATCTTACAGTCCCGAAAAGGACACGTTTCCAGTCGTTATCCATTGCGTCGTCGGAGAGACGCATGCAACAACCAATAGTACCAATGGTAACAATACGATCACCACCACAGCTGTCACCGGTGGAGACAGTGGCGATGGTAACGGAAACCGACAGTCGCACGCTACGATATGTGTGATCGATCACCATTCGGATGGAACATACGCTTTGCGCGCTCTGAAGCAAAAGATCTTTGTCGACGGGCTGTATTATCTACTGCAGGAGATCTACGGTATCGAGAACAAGCTGGCAAGCAAGTCGGTGACGGACGAAGAGACGGAAGATAATGGCAGTGAATGTGTGATTTGCATGTGTGATACTCGCGACACACTCATACTGCCTTGTCGTCATCTCTGTCTGTGTAATTCATGTGCCGACTCGCTGCGATATCAAGCCAACAACTGTCCGATTTGCCGAGCACCGTTCCGTGCGTTGTTGCAAATACGCGCCGTACAGAAGGACGGCGGCGGTGGACTTCCGTGCGGCGGCACACCCGTAGTCCAAAATTCCACCGATGTAAGTATCCACTGGTAGTGGCTTAACGGTAGGATAGCGATTTTGAACGTTTTTGTTTTCATTTGTGCATCACAAAGAGTGCTGATAACATTCCCGCTGGTTACAAGACCATATCACTCATCGAAGCGCTCAATGGACCGACTATTTCACTGAAAGCGACGAATGGTAGCAGCGATTTAACTGCCGGGATGGACAACGGTAATGAGAATAACCGGGTAAGCATGTTACAATGTCCAACAATTCTCCAAGCACAATGCGATTGACGTCACTTTCATGATTACTTAGGCTCGATTTGTACTAGGCGGACCTGGTAGCAGGCAGTGTCCAGTGTTCCCTTGCAAGGTTGTTTGATCTTTATATTTATTTTTTGGTTTGCGAATTAATGAATAGAATATCGGATGTGGAACCTCCAGCAAACACGTGCAATAATTATAAATTGTTCTGAATCAAATGTTAAAAAATCAATTATTTTCACAGAATCAGCAACAGTTAAACAAATTTCACAAATCAGTATTTTTTAAACGAAACTCATTTTTCTAACGCTGATCTTTACATTATTCAAATGTGTTGTACGTATATATTGTTTTATTTGTTGAAGTAATGAACCGATGTAATGAACATTTTAATTCACCTCAATGTTAACAATGTACTGCCATGAAGGTAGTGTCTGTTATCTTGGATCTTGGACGAATCTTTACAGTTCCTCGCGATTTTCGATCGGTATTTTTGGTACGAAATGAGGAAGAACGGGGCGGAATAGGGATTATAGGGCAGCATAAGCCCATTGGTTCTCGAAAAGTGGTCGATAACTATCATAAGCTCCAGGTGCCAGGTCCGCCAGGACCGAGTAATAACTCAACAATTTTACAACAAGAGAATTCTTAGCCCCTGGCACTTCTCTCAAAGGACATCGGAAACATGATCACATCCGGATTATCGCTTTAAAATTTGGCCAGTTTCAGGCATTCGCAATGCTTTTAAATTTCGCGGCATAAGCTTTTTTGTTAATGATTACCGGTTTTATCAGCACAGCATTTTGCGAATATCACGATCGGGATATGTTTTTGCGGACAAATGCTATGAACGATATCGCTATCGACTTTTGGTATGCATCGATGCGCAAAATATGGAAAGCGATCATTGAAAATGGAATAATTTGAAGCTTACATTCACAATAATAATGACAATGTAAGCATCAAATATATAGATATATAGATAATATCGATACAAAAAAAGAGATGATTTTTAATGCTTAAAAAACAACTGTTTCACATCTATTAACAAGAAAAAAAAACTTACTTACCTTACATCTTTGCTTATCGTTTCGCAGAACACCGAGAATGGGTTCGGGTTTCACAGCAAAATGGCCAAGTCATCGACAGACCATAGCAATAACGGTGAGCTCGCTAACGGAAGTGTTGCATCGGAAAAATCTCCATCCGATATCCGAATGCATTTGTTAGCGTCCGATGGTACTAACGTCAATGGTGAGACTGCGGGTGCGGGAGGAATCGTGAACCCGACCACGATCTGCAGCAAAAAAGAACTTCTATCCAAACATTCACCACTGATGCAGCGAGCCCCGGTGAGCAAGGACAAGAACCCGCGCGAAAAGGGAAGCCTCCATCGTATCGCTAACAGCGGTTGCAACAACGGAGGTGCGCTCACTTCGGCGAAATCGAAATCGCCTTTGGATCGACCGATCGGGTTTCACCTGGTACACGAGAAGGCAGCAGCAACAGCAACAGCAACAGCAACGGTACCGGTTGCTGGTGGACCGATCGGAAAGTTACCCGACTCAAAGCTGACCGATCTGACCGAAAACGATGATGACAGCGAAGCGGAAAAACTCTCTCCGTTGCTGCGTAAATCCGATAGCTACGACGCTGGCAAGAAGCTCTCGGGTCATGGAGAGAACGCAATGAAGAAGCTGCTACTTGGCGGAGGCGGAGTAGGAGGAGGAGGTACAGCGGGTGCGAGTGAGATGAGCGAAAAGACTTCACCTTCTGCTGTAATTACGGAGCTGCTGAAGGGTGCAATTATTGGAAGCGATGGCATAATCGGAGGAGATGGTGGCAATAACAACGCGAGTGTGGTGTTGGGAATGGTCGGTGGACCGAGGGGAACCATGGGTGGCGGAGCTGGAGGTGGTATGGTTTCGATTGTTACGGATGACTCCGAGGACTACTACACCCCGGAGGATGCTCCTGTCACGAGTCCACTGAAATCGATCGATGACGAAGACGATCTGCCCAAGTTGGCCGAGCTAGAGACTAACGAAAGAAACCTACACGTGCCGGCTGCAGCAACTGTGCCGGTGTTGAGCGTTACGGTTCCTGCTCCGCCACCGCCGGCACTTTCAGTATTGAAGGAAGAATTTTCGCAGGGTTCGCTGCCGGACAGCCCCATCAGTGGTAACTCGCAGACGTCGACACGCAGCTCGAGTGACAGTTACTCGTCTAGTTCCAGCACTCGTCAGCTGCTCTCATCCGGTGCGGTGACAAACGACACTCCAACCCATATACTAAGCTCCTGCGACTCCACCGCAAACGGACACAGCAGTGCGTCGAAGGTGGTTGAGTGTGGCATCGAAAGCGACTAATGAACGATGCAATCGGCTTGAACTTAGCTATGATTGTGGTGCTTCAGGAAGAGGAATATAAGGTAAGTTAGTTGTCAGACGAGTCGTGTTGGTGCAATCGATTCTAGATTCTAGAATCGGTAAACCGAGGTAACATAGAAACAACATTTTCATATTTTCTTAGATCGCAAATAATCACAACGATCGATTGTTGCGCCGCCCATGCACTACTCTAAATTTATCGGCAAATGTATCGCAATTTTATTGATAGGTTATTCATCACAAGATTCCAGTGCATGGCTAGAAATACTTCCTGGTACTATGTTACAGCAAACCATTTAATTCCCTCGTCGGGCGTAACGCGTCACGATCGCGTTTTTTTTTGCAAAACTGTTAATCTTACTTTCTTTTTTAAAAGTTTTTTTATAACTGCTTGGGCATCAACAACTCTTACACGTTGACCGTAGGTGCGCAATCTCTCGGAGGAATGTATCACCGTCCCAATGTACAGTTTGGATTTTTTTTGGTTTGCTCATTATCTCCATCCATATCTTGTCATGCAGCAGTTTCCCTTCTTTTATGTTGCTGGTCGCTGGTTCCACTGCAGATTCAGCCCGCCATCTGGTGTAGCTTAATTTTCGCATTTCTACTGCACTGCTAGGGATTCTAGCGAAAAAGCAACAAGTGTAGCCTAATATTAAATGTCAACCAATCTAGTGTGTTTATAACCGTTTAGGAATATGATAATAAAAAAACAACAATATTTTCATGTTTAAATATTCACCACATAGCTCCTCACGCACAGCTCACGTTTCCCTTTCGGAAAGAAATACATGCTTTTCCTCCGTGTGTGTCTTGCTTTTAGATACCTAGATCTACAACATATCCTCATTCGTATTGATCCTTAACAATACGGTCAATCATACCGTTGTTGATCTTATGGAAGCTGTGACATTTAAGTTGTCGAACGATCGATGTGAAGCGGAAAGAGGTCGTTTTCAAAAAGTGATTTAAAATTCAAATGCTTGGAAGTCATGAGAGTGAAGTGTTTGATTCACTGCTTTTTATTGGTCTCATGTTAATTAATTGCTGAGTAATCTTGCGCAACGAAACTTTTTCTAAATGTTAAATTTAACACACACCATCACCAAAACCTGTTGTCTTCGGCGGTGTTTTTAACCAGTAAAAATATCAAAAAACCCGTTCATTGCATTATTGATTGTACGTGTGATCATGCGTCCGAATTTCTGAAAATTAGATCAAGATAAAGTTTGTTTGATCAATGCTGTGTTTTTTTTTGTTCCAATATTCGTAATATTCACACTCACCAGCTTCTGCCGTCTTACTTTGATCGGCGATGCCTCTATTTCAGCGATGGTAAAAGCAACTAACAGCAAAAATAATAAAAACCAAGACACGACCGATAGCTTCCGTTGCAGTGACATAGCTCTTTTGCACCCTGTTGGGATAAGGCGTCTTGTAATGCAACCGATTAAGATCTGGGCTGGCTGAATGTTCGTTCAGTACTAAACTAAGACACTAATCATTCTCGTTTGATCATATGTTCTCACACAACACTCCCACCACCGTCCGACCCGAATGAACTCTTTAATGCAACCTATTTTCCCATAAACCATGAGAACTAAACGGCATTTATTTCCCAAACGATACGCTTATACTCGAGCAATGTTTCCCCACAACCAACAGTGCTCAAAAAGAACAATCAAGTAGGGTGGTTCACTCAAGAAAGCCCGATTTTCTGTTCCAAAAGTTTCGATGTCTTTTGTTAATACCATATTTTTACTACCTGTTTTAGGTGGATAATAGCAATTTACAATTATTACAAAGCCATTTTTGTTTTGTGCATTTTGGCAAGCGTTGTTACGTTTCATATGAGTCAACTTACCTTTGGACAGTTGTTAAAAACAGAAAATGGAAATCGTCTAAGCGGAATTCCACGCATGGTCATGAGCGTGTAAAACTGTCGTAGATGATAAGCATAGAAGGAAAACATTTACTTTAAGAAATCTGTACCCATTGCTTTCACTACTACTAGTTTCTATTGAAATTACAGACAAACACGTTGTCTCCTTTAACTGGTGGTTTGTTAACTCAGCTTATTTTTGTTACACAGAACATATTCATACGCAAATGGTTGCTAGTGGCAGGTGTACAAAATGAACGTCGAAACTAAATGCATTAATCATAGGTTGCTACGATTTCCAACGGAAACATCTCATCTTTGACACTGCTTCTATGTTCACCTTGTGCTAATTGAAGGCAAACCTGAAGTGGATTAGTAAAGCATGAAGCTATGGTGTCTGACCAACGCGTGTCTGCGTGTCAGCGAAACGTGTCTGGTGAAAGGTTTCAGTTTAAATAAAAGTTTCGCGATAATGGTAATGATTGTTTGTTCGTGCTTTTATCTTACCGGTGCTCTGAGAAGAAATGGCAGCACTTGCTGCTAGGTGCCATTATGCACTGGGAAATTGACACCTTTGGCTTTGGCGTTGAGAAATGTAATGTGAAGTTACCACAACTTCGAACCCAGCGCCTCCACGCCCGGCCACGAAAACACGAAACAAAATTCATAATCGGGTGAGTATTTGGTTGAAATATTTGCACTTTACTGTGTTTATGAGTTTATTTTCACTATGCCAGAGTTTTTACACACACTCTGTGTATGATGCCATAGATGGATATGGTACAATTTTACTGTTTAACAATGATAATTTTGTTTATTGGTATGCATAATAATAATTTAACATCTCGAGCCATAGTGCTCATGCAATGTGTGTATGTCTAGCTGTGCCAACATTCTCTCCTCGTACAGCGTACATCCACTCTCGTATCCCCTTGGTTGTAACGGGTAATTGTAGAAGTTTGCGGTTTATTATCGGCGCATAAGCGATCATTTGCTAAAATGAGTTGTGATGATGATGCAAAGGGGTCGTTCTCCATACTCTACATGGGATTTCACGGTTACCATTATCGTTTTATTGGTTTTATTTTGAGTATGCTCGCCACTCTACGGCTGCAATGGTAATATATGTTTAAGTTGTGTACTATGTGTCCTTTACATTTTCGTTACTACAGTGTCCGAATCGATGGTTCTAATCCGATCCTCTAGTGCGGTTGTAGGTATGGATGTAATGTTTTTTTTTAAATGTTCAATTCCATGTTGCAAGCAACATGCAATTCAGGTTAAATTGTACTTAAATTTCATTCGGCAACCCGTCGAACTAGACACATCCATCCGAGGTAAGTTTAAGACGGATCCATTCATTCACTGTTTTTTTTTTGGCAAATACTTAAGTTACTTGCGTTTTTTCTAATATGGCATTCGCGCGAAAATAACACAACGACATAACGCAAAACAAAAAACATGCTACAATAAATTATGTGTGGTTCACGCAAATCACGCAAAACAGCTCCAATGGCTGTACGCTCTACTCCGTTCATGACTTTCCCGTATGGCGTCGTTAAAGGATTTTTCATTAAATTGTACTAAATATCAGCCGATTGCGCTTGGATTGGTCTTTTCACTTGTCATTTTTCGAATCTTTACCACACTTCGCAGCGGGGAGACAATTTTGTACATTTAATCAAGCTAACTAATTGAAATGGAATTAAAACAGAAATTTCCTATAAACTCAGGTGGCATAAACACTTATGGCAGTACAGCACTATCTGAAGTAGTAGTATTTTGTTTGCCTTTTGTTGTAGCATTTCATGTCTACTAGTCGCTGCTGGCATCCTTAATTAATAGCTTCTTTTTCTTCTCAGTTTTCAATTGCTCTTTTTGTAGAACTTAATTTAAACATAACAATAATACCAACAAAAACAAATATGCACTCATTTTCATGCTCAGTACAGATCTAGCTCCTGGCATGCTCTCCTGCCTCTCTGCCCTTACTCTCTCACTCTCCCCGTCGGTATGTTGAAGTCATGCATAGGATTATTGGTTATTGATTATTGAATACTGTTTATGTCTTTTTTCTCGAATGTAACGTTCTGGGCCATTTCATATTGACTAAGCAAATAATTGAATAGGGTATCTACTAACCCGTAGTAGCACATAGCCCATGGGTTTGCTCTCACTTTTCTGAGCGTGTTGTTTTGTATCATTTGCTGGCATGTGTCGCTAACAAACGTGAGCTAAAATTTTATTAATTAATATGCTTCATTGTGAATGATGCCACATGATGCATAGTTGGGATGAGTTGGCGCAATTTGAATGTGGGTCGAATACAAGAAAAATGCTCATCACACGAAACTATCGTGTGATCCTACATAAATCATAAATAGGATAAACCGGCATTTTTTAAACCCCTTTTCTGTCCATCTGTCATTATTTCAATCGTAAGCAAACTTTCATCGCCTGAGCAAACCTGAAACAATATGTTTACTTCTACAACGGGGTTTGTCTGGATAGGATTGGCCAAACTTCTGCTTTCCTAGCCGATCAACTTAAGCGATGATCTGCTGTTTGAAGGGCTTTTCATCCACCACTAGAATGTAAAACCCGCACGAAAAGCACAGTTCACAGTTCAAGGCCGAATAATTGCATATATCCCTGTTTTTAGTGTGCGTGCGTGTGTGTGTGTGGGTGTCAGTGTGATAAGAATGGATACCAGGGAGTCCCGATAGCTACACAACATTATAGACCTGGCACAATGAGCACCTTTATAATTGACCACGCATACATATTCTGGTGTCATGATTTCACTACGTTGTTTGAGCAATTTAAGTAAAGTTTGCCCCGGTTTGCCCTCGAAACCCGATAATTGATTAATTCTTTTGCAATAATAAAACGATGTTGCACTCACACCAGCTGCGTAAACGTCACTTAATGCCGAGTTAGTGGAGTTGATATGATGGAGAATTATTGAATGCGCTATTCATTAGGTGCAATTAGTGCTTTCCTTACCGAATGATTATATGTGTGTATGGTTCGAAGCTGTTTAGGAGTAGTAACACTATTGATAAAAGCTCTGTGAGGTTCAGGGTACAATGGTATGTTTCTAATTCACGTTTCTTGCATTTGCCCTATGTTTAAATTTATAAATGGTTGCTTTGCTCGCTCCATTAATATAGTTTCGATTCGGTTACTATTATCGTAGTTACATTAGCTAGTATGATTCCCACTGCTTCATCGTAAATTTTACAAAGTTCAACATCTGCAGAACAACGTAACTTTTTCTCCCTTGTCTTATTCGTAGACATCACCACTAGCAGGGAAATGGAAACGCCTTTTAAACGTACGGAAAAACCCTTATCGCACGTCTTGTAAATCGGCGCATACGCAAAACAGGATTCGAATTTGAATTACAAGCAAAAAACTACGTAGAAACAAAAAACCGCTTCACATAATTGACCAACGCACTCTCGCAGGATCGCGGGAAAGAGATCTTTTTAATCGAGCAAACCAAAGCCAAACTCGTTCGGCACCATTCGGAAGTCTTTGTGCTCTCTTGCTTAGATAGGACTTGTGAAACCTGTGAATACCATGCTATCACACGCAAAAACTAGGTTTATCTGCAGGTGAATGATTGCTCCTACGCATGTTCTTCAACCAAAAAAAGGGTGGCTTTCGTATACTTCAAATGATAACTTTAACCCATACGGAGAAAGACAGGGTGATTGAATGTTAAAAAAGTTCTTAATATTTACGCACTGGGTGGGGAAGGAAACGTATCAATTAAAAAAAAACACACACACATGACTCGAATAGTGTAAATACAACGCGAAATAATTTCGTATAAAATCGTGCTACCCACTGCGGTACATGAAAACTAAGGAACAAAACAGTACGCGAAACATGGCTTTAAAGAACAATGGTACCGAAGGAATGTGCCGAAGGATAACCGATGGAAATAATGCTTATTCTAACTTAGTATATACAACAGACAAACAAAAAAAAAACTTCCCGCTTTTATTCCGGTGCTTTAATGCCTAACAATATAGGTTCTCCCTTTAAGCGATTGGCAGTCGAATGTTATAGGTTCATTGATTCTCATATCTAAAGCAATGAGATTTCCGCGCAACGGAACGAATACGTCACGATAATGACTGGAAGAACCGATACTATCCATCCACGATGAAATGATTCGTTTCATTAGTGCATGTTCAATACGTATTGATTTTCTCACCGTTTTATGTACGCCTGTCAAGCCAAACATTGTCACTGTCGCGAGAACTGCGCCATAGGAAGGATGTTTCGTTTTCGAAAATTGGTCTACGTTACGCGAGTTACAGACACGGACGGATGGTCTACAGTCCCAGGAAAATGGTGGAGTGCATGCTTGTTTTAGGTAAAATAATTTTCGCGCTGTTGATACAAAGGAAGTGGTTCCGCCGGCGAATCCGTATCGTAATCCTCCAGGTCCGATTCGTAGTGGTCCTTCTCCCCATTAAATTTGCCGCCACCTGATGAAGCAGCGCTGTACTGAGCATTACACTTTCGTTTTATCTGCGACGGAAGTACGGCTGATGCATTTTCTACATCAATGTAATAGTAGTAACAAAGTAAAGAAAAACAATGCAAAAAAGAACATGTCAATTTTGTTTGCAAGTAATCCATCACGTGTATCGACGAACGCATGCAAGAAGAAGCAAAATAGCCAAACATTTCCATCTCTCTTTTCCGGGTTAACAAATTGAACAAACGACATGCATTTATATTTAAATTTTAAGCAACACTTTTCGCGCAAGAATGGTGAGAAAGACTCGTAGAAAGTTTTGGGTGACATGATCGTGGACGTGGTTATGAATGATTTTGTGTCCGTGTGTTTTTGTGATTCATCATGAAGATTCTTAAATTTTATTTATTGTTGGCTTAATGGGGGAGGGGGGGGGGGTGGGTTGGTGGTTCGAATTGAATTCGATCGTTTTAAAAAAAATATTTTAAAACAATCCTGTATCCTTCCCGGTTAGCGATATTTTATCACAAATGTGTACTACTTTCCGATATCATTCACCGGAATATTCAAATGCCGGTGCATGTTATACGTCGATTTTTACTCGTAATTGCTTCTTTATCATTTAATTGCATAAACTATACAAACCTTTTTGTACGTCGTTTATACCATAGTTCGGCCGCGGTTTGTCCTCTGCGTGAGTAGTGCGGTGTTAGAGTTTTGTTGAACAGAACAGAAGATGTATGATCGTGTGGTAGGAAATGAATTAAAAGTGATTCATCAAGTTTGTTGTGATGGCAACAGATAGTAGTGGTAATAGAGATTGGATGATCAGTTCAGATCAGATCAGAAAAAGATTACATTAAATTATGACTAATGTATGTGAGAAACAAATTTGTTTCGTGAAGGATTACTGGATTACCATAAGGAATATGACGAACAACAACGTGCGCACATCGATAGGTTAAGTGTGTTCCGAGCTAACACACAGCTTTCCACGTACAAAACACACACAAACGCACAGACACGCACAACACACTACTGCTTCATTCAACGTAATGCAAGGCAGGCAGCAATCTACTTTTGTGCATTAGATGTTGAGTGATGATTTGGATTTCCTAACAAAAAAAAAATGAAACGAAATAAAATAATAAATAACTTATAAGTAACACGCAACAAGGCAGGAATAAACTAAAACAAAAAACATAAAAGATAAAAATGATGCTATACTTTTTAACATATATAGCAACCAAACAGTAAAATCAAATTAATTTTTTAAGTTAAATCAATTTGAGGTACACATGTTACGCACAGCTAAAAGTTATAGTAACGATTGATTTTTTCTCTGCTTTTGTTTTACAAGTAATCGTAGGCAAATTCACAGGTAAATAAAAGATGAAATCAGAGTAATGTACTATGTGCGAAAGTTAAAAAATGTGAGCGAGAAAAAAATGCTTGCGATGTATAAATGGTTGATTTCAACTGTTGAATTTTGAAGTGTTGATTTGAAAGGCGTGCGTTCAAACATAGGAGTCATAATTAAGTAATATAAAAAACAAAAAAATAACATATAACTTCGATAAAATGTAATAAAATCCTACTATTTACTACAAAACGACAAAAAGATTCAGTTACAAACATCACGTTTCTTTAGTACTTGAGCATCGTGGGCCCAAGATGTATGATTCATGGTATGAATTTGAAACTGCCACAATGGCTGATTGTTTACTAACCTGCTACAATCTTGCTCATCTGCATCACTTGCTGCGCGAGAATTTGGTTTAGTTGAATAAGATGCTCGCGTTGTTTCTTTTCTGCGTTGGGCACGGGATTCACGCCAGCATCCTAGTGGATAGAAGAGCATTTATCGCGTCAGTATCGCTCGGATCGTTTCACCGATAACAACAATCAAAATCTGCAGCCCTTACGTTCGTGCCGGCACCTCCACCGATCGGTGTGTCGGAAAGCATTTTTTTTATCGCTTCCACCTTCTCCTGACGACGCCGTTTTTCCTCCGGCGACAGCTCAGGTGTCTGCTCCGGCACGTAGCGTTCCGGGATAAGAATCTTACTCGGCGCTGCCAGCAGTTTATCAATGGTGTGCTCGGAGATTTTTTCACGTGGCCCAAGCGCCGATCGCACAACGTCCGGTGCGTTCGATCGTGGCCGTATCGTAACCTCGAGGTCGACATCATCGCGCGCTCGCCAATTGACGTTCTGTAGATAATAAACCACACAATGTATACTAAACCATGGAAAACGGATGCTTGCAACACAACTGTACTTACGTTTTTGTTCATATCGTTTTCACTGTGCATTAGCTCGATCGATTTGGCATTCACATGATGAGGAGCTGTGTGATGTCGACGTTTATCCTTCGGTACTGCTCGACGCTGTCGGTTTTGTTGTGCGAGCTGGCGTTGCTGCTGTTGCTGCTGTTCCTGCTGCTGCTGCTGCTGTTGCTGCTGCTGGTAGTGCAGTTGTCCATCTCTAGCACCGGATACTTTTTGCTCACCACTTCCGGATGAATCTCCGCCACTAATTTCCCCCACTGTCGACTTGCTCGCCCCGGTAGACATTTCGTTAATAATTTGTTTTGCGGCTTCACTTTGGAACACTGGGTCCTCTTCGGCATCGGCATGGGTGAGGCTTTGTATTGATTCGGTTTTTAGTTTCAACGCGCCCATCGTGCTGACAGAAACGCTTGTGGGATATGTGTTTGAGGGATACGAGCTACTCAATCCCGCGGACCTGTTAACGGCACCGGAATTCATACCGTTGGCTAGATATTTTGATTGCAGCCCCCCCGTCTCAAAGTGCCCGGTGTAAAGGTCGGCCTGACGGTCGATCAACGAAACAGGATAACTGTTACCGTTTGCTGATGCCGCCACGCTACTGTAGTAATCGTTCATCAATCTGTTACTATCGATCGAAACCGCAGCACTTCCACTACCACTACTGGCCTCATGGCCCTGCACGAACAGTTCGTGCGTTTCGTAGCCTTTCGGGAGCGACTTCGATCTTTGGTAGTCCTCCATCAACTGTGCTTCCTCTTCAAGCACCTGATCGAGACTCAGAGCCAGATTACGATCATTCTTCTCCTTATCTCGCATTCGTCTTTCCGATTCTCGCTTGACTATACGCACAGTTTTTATTTCCTGCTTGTCGACTGCTGTAATCAAGCCACAACCGTTATTACATGACATACCCGTAGAGTATAGCTCGTCCAATGATTCCGCTGCTTCGAGCGATTCTTTGTTACGACTGCTTGGAAGGAAAAAGTTTTGCATTTCGTCATCGATTGTGAGTACGCTCGACGAAGACGAGGACAAGGTGCGATGAGCGCTAGAGGTCGCAGACGGATCTTTACCCGTAAGTGCATCCAAATCCGTTTCGACCCAAGAAGACGAATAGCTTCGTTTGTGCTTCGAACCCAGCTGTTCTCTTTGTTGCTGGTGTTCCTGGTGCTGGTGTTCCTGGTGCTGGTGCTCCATATATTGCTCATCTATCTGGTGGCGGTCCATCGTTTGTGAACCTTCGTTGTCACTGGTGCTGTAGGAAGTCAGCTGACGTACAGCCTGGCCCAGTTCCTGGCGTTGCCGCTGCATGTCTCCGACCAATAGCTTGGCGCGTTTCAATTCTGATTCCAGAACGGCAGTCACAGAGCCGGGCATATATTGGTTATCGATCGTTAAGCCTTCATCAAAGACAGAATACATTGAGCGATGCTCACGGGATGCCTGTAGCTTTTGCCGTAATACAAGAAGCTCTTGCTCCAGCCGAGCGTTCGTTGAGACCGTTTTCTCCAATTTCTGCAGAAGAAAATGTGGGCGTTACGCTTGATTTATAATATATTTAATAAAATTTTTCCAATACCGGGTAGCATATCGAACATGGATAGCATTTAATAGCCATATATTTAATGGATTTTGGATTACGTTTATGGATTTCGACAACGTATCTGAGCGTAGCGGTAAACTTTTACCTACCTTCGAATTGGCTGCCAGCAATTGATGCACCCGTGTCAGCTCACGTTCCAGTGTATGCTGCTGTTGCCTGGCAGTATCCATGGGGATAGGCACGCTTACTCCTTTGCCATTCAAAACCCGCGTTTTTAAAGTGGCGAGAGCCTTTTCTAAGTTTTCCTTATCTCGTTGCAGCGCCTGCAAGGTGCCTGATTCTTCCTGCATCAGTTTATCGATCTGGTACAACTGCTGTACCTTCGTCTGCATTATGGTGGAAAATAATTTATGTTAAAGGGAAATTTATGTTCCATGCATGAGATCACACATCGAAGATAGGGTGTCAACAATATTTTCCATCCCTTCACTTATACATTTTAAGAGTTTAGGAAAGGGTCTCGAAGACCTTTGTGTTGTGTGTTATTGTAAGCATTAAGATTAAATAAAAATAGACTAGTACAGCATTATTCATTCAACAAACAATGTAAGTCTAGCCGATATCGCTGGTCGATCAGTAGATCATATATTTTTCGCGTAGATTTTCATTGTACATCTCATATGGGCCAGTGAAAGCAAAGCCTAAGAAAAGCTACAGAATAACGGATGATCTACTCGATCGCTTGGTGTATCAATATAAAAATTGTCGTATTATGGTAAAAAATCGTTTTCAAACGCTGTTCTTAATGTTGAGAGTAATGCTGATAAACCATTTTGATTTTGAGAGTAATGTTGATTGAGAGAACAAAAAAATATGTCGACATCTCCTATTTCATATGCAAAACCTTATAAGAAAAAGAAAAGCATTTTGCAAACCTGCAATTCCTCATGGTTTGGGCTGGTTCGATCCCACTGGCGTTGCTCTTCCTGCAGCAGTCGTCGTTCCTGCATGCGCTGGTTGAACTCTAATCTGTCCAGTGTGGCGGACTCGGGTGATTGTAGCTGCTTTTGACCACTGGTCGGTCCGCGATACAGGGTGCCCAGTTTGACCATGTTATCCACCAAATTTATCAACGGTTTTTCCTTCTCATACTGCTTTTCCAGCTCCGTCAGTTGCTGCTTGAGTGCGTCCAACCTGGCCAAACTCTCCGCCTTTCGATCTCCTTCAGTGATTCGTATCAAATTCTAAAATGTTTGAATAATAATTAATCCATGACGAACGGGTTAGGTCACAGAAACTTTTGGTTAATAAACAACATAAACAATACATCAAACCGTTAATCGATTCCCACAAATTTCTGGGCCTGCATTTCTGTCGAGGGTTATTGTTGAATTAACTAAACGCCACATGGGCAAAAATCGGCTTACAAGAAAAGTACCTTCATGTTATTTGGAATAAATCATACAATCAATCTTAGCCTAGTTGTAGAAGAACGATGTGCCAACAGTGAACAGTAAATGTTAACTAACGGTTAGAGGCTCACACGAAAATATTATTATATTTTCCAACACCACCCCACATGTTAGAAGCGAAGTAATAGGTAACAATAAAATTGAGAGAATAACCTGCAGCTCGTGTATATTTGTACAGCACTGCTCGATCGATCGTGCTGTTTGGCTGTTTTGTCGTCGCAATTGAATTAACAGAAGAATCAACTCTTCATGTGTCCGGTTTAGCAAGTCGCCTGCCGATACATCTAAAGGCTGAAAGATGCGAGTTACGAATAATCGCTTAGTCTATTATTCTATCGCGTCAAATTTAAATCCTTTATACTAATTGATTCGATGCAATTCAATACATTCGAATGATATATAAGACAATATAAGTGATTTTTGAAGAATACATCAGATTGCGTGAAGAATTATTTTAGAAATTTTAAAATCGTTAGAATTACGTTGTCGAAATGATCATAAGCAATCGTTATTGAGATTAAACAATATGTAAAATAGTCTGATTGAAAAACATAAAAACAAATTAATGCTATAAAAACACATAAGTCATGCATTTGCATTATTTACCATTTTCATCGCAACACATGCACTGGCTTACCTTCATATCAAATCGTTCGTTGGAGGATTCGTTATTGCGACGAACATTCAAGTATCCAGAGGATGCCTCACTGAAACCAACACCGATCGCAGAGGTGCTAGCATTGGTCGACCATTTGGTCTCCATTCCACCAGCACCACCACTGCCCACCATAGGCGATTGTGGGGACGCATCCTGGTGCTGCTGATCCAGCATCGTTGCTAGACTTCGGTCGATATTTTGCAGCTGATAATGTTGCTGCAGATTCAGTTCCTGGGCGCGTTGTAACTGTGCCTGCGTGTATAGATCGTGCGTCGATTCGAAGCTTATGTCCGGTCGAATATACTTATCACCGTTATAAAATTCGGCATTATGCTGCAGCATCATGCCATCAAAATAGCTGCCTGGTGTTACTGCCTGGCTTTGAAGGTAGCTTGGATCAGATGGGTCTGGTTTGACCGTCAGGGCAACCTTGGAAAGGTTGAATACGTTTCTCACGGATATCGATGCTGAAAGTAAGCAATGTGGAGTGTATCCCGGTACATGGAACAACCAAATATATATTAATGTACAAGCAAACGAAACTAAGCATATAAAAAAACAGTCAAGCAAATCACAGCTAAATCGAAATGCATACATTTTCCACACAAACACACACACACAAAAGAAAAGATTTCTGAGTAACAGACAATTAGACATATTCAAGAGTCCGGTGTATTGGAAAAGCCTTGCGATTTTTGCTCCTGCATAACACTTTACAATCTTCTGCTTCTTGGTGTAACGATCTACACAACCAAGCCTAGCGTGTTACCGATTGCCTGGAATGATAGCTTGTTAGTCGCTCCCGCCAGGAGAAGAGACGAGTCCGATAAGGATTGTAGTACCGGTTTTGTTTTGTGAATGTTCCGCCTCAAATTTACAAACATTTGTTTAATTTATTTGTTAAAATTTGTTGCAACAAATGGTTGCATTAAAATGTTGGATTAGTAGAAAAACTCAAAGTTTATGTCACACACACAGGATTACTCAATTTCGATTGACCCTACTCATTTACAACATTCCATCGATTTATCTATATATTTCGTTACACACGTTTCATATTTCGGTCATAGTTTTTTTTTTGTATATATTTACATTATTTGTCGTATTTTCTACACTCTTATTATTATTCACCAATACACATATCATACAACAATTGCTTCCTTCTGTTATGTTAAATCGCGCATAAGAATTTTCTGTACATGGTAAAAAGAGAAATCCTTCCTCTAATATTGTTCCGCATACTCAAATGTAAAACCAATCCATGAACCAAGGATCCGGTGAACATAACTAACGGACCTTACGAAGTATGAATTATACATATGCATTCTGATGCTCCATCAAACGCCTTGTGAATAAATATTATTCCCATTCCAACGGATTCCAATGATTAGTTTCGATGCAGGTGTTAAGATAAAACTTTGCCCAACAAAATGTTCCTCTCTATAATGTCTACAGTTTGAAAAAACATATTCTATCACTAAATTTACGCTCCAAAGTGGACCGGTGTTATCTAATCGTTTTGATTGTTCGCATTTGGTTGATAACCTTCGATATATTGATTGTCTTTAACAGACTCAGAAACTTGAGATTTATAGACGGTCGCATTGTGTCTGATACTACCCAAGCTACTCGCAGATATGGCATCACTCGCTTTTCTTAACGGCTCAGAGAAAGATTGTTTCGTCGAACTTAATCTTGCGATTGTTCCGACGGAATTTTGAGTGTCGTTACTAGATTGACCCATCATCTCGGTGAGCCGTGCAGTGCTCTTGCTAGCAAACGCTCGGTGGTCTCCTCCAATTTTACCAATGCTGCTAATCGTACTACTATTTACCAGCCCACTGGACATCAGATCCCATTGTCGGATAGTTTCACGATTAATATCATACCGGTTTTTTTCATCACGTAATACCTCGTACACTGCATCAGACTCTCGTCCGCTCGACGATGACCATCGACCATCGCGGATTGTCGTCCCCGTAGAAGAGACGTTGCTCGCAAGCTGCACGTATACGTCATCGTCGTCCCCGTTAGAATGATCGGCAGCATCGTGGTTCACAGTATCTGGTGCGCTTTTTGAAAGTCCAGAATGTGCTTGCTTCGTAGGTTGGTCGACGTTCGAACAGCTCGCTGCCGTTGGGGCATGCAGTATCGATTTCTTCAACTCCGTTGATGTTGATAAGCGTTCACCGAGACCAAGTTTTGTTGCCGGAACGTGCATTTGATGCTCATTAACGTAAGTCACATCCTTACGATTTATTTTAACGAGCGGTTTTTTATTCCCAGCTACCGCGGTACTATCCTCATGGTGTCGCATCTCTTTTTGTTGATGTTGATTGATAGTATTCGCTAGTAATGCCGCGGATGGGGATCTGATCATACCCAGGTGATCAAGATTATCCATCGATTTTGCGTGGATATGCGAAACACGACGCAAATTGTCTCTCCACAGAGTGTCTTCTTCCCAATGCTGATCGCCGGCTGAAATATTATCGACAGACGCGTCAAGCAGCTGTTGGATGTTACTGCTGCTACACTGATTCTGCGCGCTTATTCGGTTATGCGAAGAGGAGCTGTCGAATGTTTCAGAGGATCGTTGATAGATAGTATCATTTATGTGTTTCAGTGTGCTCATCGCTAACGAGGATGATGATGATCGACCAGAATGTAAAGTTTCTGTTGTCTTGCCATTCCCACTGGATGCAAAAGAAGCTGCAATGGTCTTGTTAACATCTTTCTGCCCTATCCTGTCCGATTCGTAGAAGTTTTTCCTGTCAATGTCCGCATGCTTTTCAGTAGCTGATGCATGTACTATTAAGTTGGCCGATTTAAGGGTGTTCAATGGATTTTGTATATGAAAAATGCTACTGGTCATTTGCCTTCGTAAGCCACCAGGGTCGCGCTGATTATTTAATGTATCTCCTGTCGCAGATGACGAAGCATGCGAACTATTCATGCTACCACTCCGTCGCTCATTGCTCAATCGACGTTGATTCTCTCTATCTGCTTCAGGGGATCGAGCCTGAAGATCTGAATAGTAATATGGTGCACCTTCCGATGAGAGGGTACTATTGTTTCGGCTATGCAGTGGTTCCTTATCAACAGACCGAGTTACACCATCCGTGGGCGTGATCGTTCTGTTACATTGGTTTGATCTGTCGTAATCATAACGCACGGTGCACGAGCTTCGCTGATCGGGATCCATCGCTGACGAGAGTGAAGTACCATCTAAATCGAGACTATGGCCTTCGAGAACCGTACTGAGATACTCCGATTGGCAACGTGCATCGTGTAACGATACGTTTTTTTCCATCAGTGGACTCAGTATAGGCGCGGAAGAATCTCTGGAGATCGACTCAGATAAAGTGGAGCCTACGATTTCTACATTTTCGTAGTATATACTATTGTCATGTCCATCTGGTGGCAGAAGAGAAGAATTCAACCGTCCATCATAGTCCATAGCAATATTCGTGTTGCTCAGACTTTGCCGTCCACTCTCACTATTTAGAGGGTTAAGATATCGATCAAATTGAGCACTCTCAAGGGTTGCACTTTCAACTCCTATGGTGCCACATCCATGAGCATCTAGCATCATTTCAATGGGGCAGTTAATCGAACTACTGGATATGGGACGCCTTTTATTTCGCATTGATACATCCATATACGAACGGCTTCTGCATTCAACGGAACCGCTGGTTTCCGAAAGTGTGATCGAACTTCGAGTTGACGAGTCATCCCTTTTTCTTCCCGTCGTCACCGTTCTTAATTTTCCTCCTTCACTGGCACCCAACTCTTGGAGAAGCATTTCGTATTCTGAAGATGCATTAGATACCCCATCATAAGAATGATGTGGAACACCGTCCAGTGAATCCCGCGATGGTTTACCAACGCAAGTACTGGTGTTGATATTACCAGTAACGTAAAGCGCTTGAGAACTGCTGCGGAGACTAGAACGGTTGGAGGATATGCTACCACATTCTTTACGCATGCTGTAGGACAAATTCATCGATCCTGCTAGCGACTGAAGACCACTAGATGTTCCCGTCACTAAGCTTTGTACCGATTGTCTTTGCTCTTGAGCATGATTTTTGATCAGATCAATCGCTTCGCTCGATCGAAACTTTTCTCGATTTACGTATCTTGGCACCACTTCCAACACCATTCTTCCCTCATCTACACAACCACTGTCAGGTTCATCGAGTGGAAGAGAAGTAACGGGTATGGGTGGTGGTGATACGATCTCACTGTCCGAACTGTCAAGTAGAGTGTCGAATGTACTTGTGCCTCCTGCTCCTCCTCCTGCTCCTCCTCCTACTCCATCTCGTCCGTTACCGTGCCCGAACAGAGTATTGCTTACGCTGTTTGCGCCGAGATAGTACGATGCCGGCCGAAACGTGTCAGAAAGACTGAACCGTGAGCGTGCCATTGTTTTGTTCTGCAGATCGGCTGCTATGGTGCCGAACGGCTTATCCCTGGCGTTGTTCTTCTTTTTGCTTCGTGTACACTCCAGCGCCGTTTTATCGGCGGAATCAGATTCGCTGTCGCTGTAGTCCGTTTTACTTGATTGCATTACGATATCTGGCCAGTTTTTGTCTTTCTTCTTCTTTTTACCTGCACTGTTTGTCCCCCCCGTCATAGCATTCTTCATACGCGACATTGTTCCCGTTTTTTCTATCGATACCTTTTCCACACAGGTTGCGTTCTCTGTGTTGTTCTGCGATTTTTTCAGCTGGCTGGCTTTCATATCGACTTTCACGTCTTTATTTATCTCATTGGTGGATTCAAATCCAGGTTTGGGGCTCCCCAATGCACCGATGTTACTATGCAATTGCGATAGTTCCATATACAAAGGTTCGGTATCTGTTAACGTCGTCCGATTTTCTCCTTGCCCGCCAATACCATTGGCACTCATGACGTTCGTCAAAGATCGGGAAGAGTCGGGTACCATAATCATCTCGTATGTTGTCCCACGCAGTTCCTCAGCCGTCGCAAACAAACTCTTCCCCAACGTTCCTTTAGTCATTTCAATGTACGTACTTTCGTCATAGGTGTTGCATATTTGCATTTTGTTGCCTTTTTGTATCGAATCGAGAATATCCATCGCCGTCAAACTCCCCGAAGGCCGTAGCTGTCCCAATCCAGATGATACGGGCTGTATATCGTGGATCAATGTATTATTGTTTCGGCTCAGTAGTGACAGCGTCGTGCAACTGCTAGCTGCGCTAATTACATTCTTTCTGGGTGTCATGGGCATATAGTGTCCTTCCATTGTTTGCAATGAAAGTTCATCATCCATTTGTGCCATTTCCTTTGACAAAGACTTGCAGCCACGTTCCGCTTCTGATGCCTGTTCGGTAAGCTGTAATGCTTCGTCCAGGTCTTCATCGGTATATTCGAAAACGTCACTTACTTCGTCTGCACTTTTGTCGTCGACAGTATCGAAGTCTTCGCTCTGATTGTTCTTGGTTATATCGTGAGTAGAAATATCAGTTGGTTTACTAGCTAGTTTCTTTGGTACCTCTTGGAAGGCTACACTTGAAGCATTCATGGTAGATGAAGGCAAGGATTTGATACTCAATGAGGATATGTCATGGTTATAAACCGGTATATATGCTTGCATATGCCACTGATGTTGATTTTGGGTCACCGCTTCCGCAACTAACAAAGTTGTATCATTCACATTAGCATTTAAACTACTACTACACCCTGCACCACTATCGCGAGTATCACTGGAATTGGCTTTGTTATTCACAGGACGTTCGATGGGCCCGCTAGCTTGCGCATCCTTTGTTTCGCTTTCTTCATTACTCCCTTTATTCTTTTCTGAATCACTTCCTATTAGCTTCTGACTTCCTGATGATTTAATAAAACTATTTTCATATACATTCGCATCCACACTCAAATTTGGACTTTCAGAAACGCTTGCATGATTTACTAAGCTATCTTCATACACCTCATAATCCTCCTTATGTTCAGCCTGCATCGTCGTAAGATGTGCTGTCGCTCTCCCATTTTCTACTCCCTGTTTCTTCTTACTGTTTTCGTCCATGCGACTATCATCAGTGTCCGTTTGGATAAATCTGGCTTTACCGTCATCGCCCGAGCTTCCGACGTAGATAGAATGCGTTAATGCGTGCATCGTATTTTCAGTGCTGCCTGAACCAGTTGAGCAGACTAATTCAGTAAATTGGTGGCTGTGGTTGTGTTGTGTTAGATAGTGTGGTGGTGGTGGTGTTGGAGGTGGTGCTTCTGCTACCTCATTCGTGGAAGCGGTACTAACGAGCGGGGATGACCTTCCTGCCGGCGTAAAATTTCTTCCATCTAATATAATACATGAAAACACACATACAACAGGAAATGTATGGTATGAGATAAGTGTTGTCACATTGGTTGTCTCTTATTGTCATTAAATAACAATTTTCTTGTTTTTGCTCTTCTCTATTCAAGCCGAAGGATCTTTGCATCGCTACTAGTATATTAATGAAACAAAAAAAAAACAAACATCCGAAGCCAGTAGAGCATCATATTAACCTCGAAAATCTGATTCTATTAGGTTACGTGTATGTAGAAAGAAAAACCCCTCGAAACAGTAATTACCGAAACCATGTTAACCCATTATCTCGATGAGTACACAAAAACGACGTTAACAACGGCCTATTTACCAACAACCGTTAACACATACAAAATAATACAAATATTTAATTTGAAATAGGGGTGTGTGGTCTAGCATTAGGACTAGTAGACGTAGCAGAAAAATAAAATAGTATTAGTACTAATTACACTAGTCGAAACAATCCATGCCACTTGAATGTGCAAGTGGTTTACATTCATCGTTCCTCTGGATTCAGGATTTGCTTTTCAGACTGTAAGTAAAAGTATGCTTCGATGGTGGTAAAAATGAGAACACAAAAAGGCAACATCTATATTAGTATACAACTTTCCAGCTCCACTATCGATGGGCTTGGCTTTGAAAATGCATAAAGAGACAACACTTTTCCACACATTTCGCTAGTACCATGTATTAAATTTTACGTTGCAGGCAGGAAGGTCTCACTTAAATTATGGGTTGGCTATTACGTATATACAATGATAAAATGCACATATGTGTTTCCCTCCCATCCAAGTGAATTATGTATCTTTGAACAAAAAAGGACCTTCTTAGTCTATCGGGGTTTAAAGAATAAAAGTAAAAACACAATTTATTTACTAATTTTGGAACACGGCACGGAAAAACTAAAATAAGCGTACAGTTTTCTAAGCAAATCCAGAACATAAAAAAGGAGACGAGGAAAGGACATAGATACTTGGGAGCACATAACCATGATTGAGTACCAAAATAAGCACTATTAGGATACACCGAAAATAAGTCAGTAATATCATTAATATTAAACATATAAAGGAGAAAACAGCAAAGAAACACAAAATAAAAACGATGACAGGTTGACCAGGTGAATTAATTTTGATACGTACAACAGAGAAAGGAAAACAATTGGAAAACAACATACAACATAAACGACTTCAAGCTGCGTTGGCGATTAAAAATAATATAGAAATGTAGAAACTACAGTTTGTAGAAATGTAGTTTTCAGATAACATCAACAGTTATCAATTTTGAATTGTGATATATTATATAAATAAAGCATACGTAGGAGCAAAGATACTAAACTAAATTTGACTTAGTTGAATCAAAGTTTGGAAGGAAGCAATTAACAAATTTGGAGCATAAAGAAAGGAACAACATAACAGAAGGTTCACCTACATACATATTAAGCATACGTAGAAAAATTAGTTAGAATGGCAAAGGGAAGATACATGTAGTGCACTTTAAAAGCTGCGTTTTTATCATGATAAATTCTGGTTCTTTCAAACATACCTTCATCATCTGACGAGTAGCTGTTGTAGTCTCCGTTTAGTTTCACCTCAGTCTCGTATGCCGATACTTGGGCTATATTCACGGCACTACCCCCATGCTTCCCGGCACTAGCAGATCCCATAGTTGTCAAATCATCGATAGACTGCCGTTCGTAGGTTGATGTATAATAATCGCCCCGAAGTAGCGAACTATCCGGCTTCATTCCATAGATATCATCGTGCTGTCGATTACCAGCAATACTAACGGTAGAGCCTGGGTTTAGCGATTCAGCCGATGCCATTGTGCCTGAATGTTGGCTGGCTATTTTCTTTGTCAGGGGCGACTGTAGCATCCTCTGCTTCCACTCGAGTAGCCGTTTCATCGATTCCTCACGTTTGCGTTCACCATCTCGCACAGAAGAATCTTCCTCCTTGCGAGGCAATCGTGCGCTTGCAGAGCGGGCGAACTGTTCCTGCTGAAGTGTAGTACCGCTACCTTGCTTTTTCAAACTATGCACAGAGGGACGACTTCCTCCCGAGGGACGATCGGTGGTTGATGCGCGAGGCATGCTTTGTGCGTTCAGTGAATAATCTTCGATCTGCTGCTGCTGATTTGAAGCCATTATTTTACCGCTACCGCTGCGGTATAATCCCTCGCGAGGCATTGTTGCGCCAGTAAACAATCCTGCAACAGAATGGTGGAAACAACGCGCTTATTCTAACTGCGAAATTGTAAACAATTAAAAATTAAATAAAAAAATCTCCTTCAACACACCACGATCTTAACCACGGTCAAATGGATCGGTTACTAGTAATTTTCGAAGTGGTGTTTAATGATTATTTTGTAAAACGTAATTTTACTTTGAAAAGATAACTGCTGGATGAAAAAGCAAAAGGCAGTGCCTACTACGGGAAAAATACAATATTTAATACAGAAATTGTAACCTTTTGCATCCAAATCGCTAAATAAAATGCTTCAAATTAGTCTACCAGATGTCTATGGATGTTGAATACACCTAGTGCAACACGAAAAAATAAACCAACTAAAAATAAAGGAAACTTTAAGCAAACCAGCTCAAAGTTGCCAAAGTTGCACTTCATTTGAACGTCAGTTTGTGAAACCATTATCTGTTCGAGTTGTATATAATAAATTATCGGTTACCTTGGATTTCATCGGATCGTTGTTTGCGCGATGCCCCAGATGCTGAATGGTTCGCCCGTTGCAAGTACGATGCGCTTTGCAAGCGCATCTTTTCTGCGTAACTTGCTTCGGAATAATAGTAGTGATCAGGTGTCCGATTGATGTCCAAGCTAGATTTCGGGCGTGGTGTGCGATGTACCGGGCTGGATACGTCGTTTACACCGCTAGCATCCTGCATCATTTGATGTTTTGTTTCGTAATCCAAAAAGTCTGCCGAATGTGGTCTTGGAATGATTGGTGGGATGGGACGTGCGCGCATTTGGACATGCTGTGGCAATGGAGCAGGTGACGATGATTGCTGCACAAGCCAAAGAATAAAATATCATTAGTTCATACAATAATGAATGGAATGTCAGGAGCTACAACATAAAACGCATCGACGTTGCTCTTGTTTTACAAATAAAAACAAACGCTACGAAGGTGGATTTTCAATGATTATGTTTTCGTACTGTTCTTCAATCATAACATCGAAAGTAGTGCAAATGAAAGTGAAGAAAATTGAAAATTGTGTTCGCTTAGTTTTAGTTTTAATTTTATCCATTAACAAACTCAACAATTCTACTTTGGATGACAGAGTACGTACGATTTGAGGATTTTACATCATGGGCTCATGAGTCAAGTAGTCAATTCAAGCCATTAATAAAATCGCTTATCGCTTAGTTATCCCAACCGATGCACTTTAATTTACGCACACATTTGTACATGTACATACCTCCACTTGTCCGACATTGAATACTGCGTTGCCTAGGTATGAAGGAAACGCTCCATTACTCCCATAGCGCATAGGGCTTGATGGTCGTTTGTAACCTGCACCGCCCGTTCCCTCGATCGGACGATTAGCGTTCGATGATGGCAGTGATGATTTCGATAGCATTGTCAAGTTGTAGATATCTTCATAGTCACTCATATGTTTTGGGTCTACGTTGGAATTCGGTGGCCCGTACGTATCTGGTGTGCGGCGATCGTTGCTACTATAGAGAAATGGATTCGTCCCAGTTCCTGACGTATCTCGTAACAGCTGACCGTGCATAGGCGATGATTGGTTTTGCGTCTGCAGTTGTTGTTGTTGGTTTTGTTGTTGTTGTTGCTGCTGCTGCTGGTGCTGCTGGTGCTGCTGGTGCTGCTGGTGCTGCTGGTGCTGCTGGTGCTGCTGGTGCTGCTGCTGCTGATGCTGCTGGTGCTGCTGGTGCTGCTGCTGCTGCTGCTGCTGGTGCTGCTGTTGTTGTTGGTGTTGTTTGCTAGCGTTTAGTTGCTTTTGTTGCTCGATAAGCTTCTGTACATACAAATCCCGTTCTATTCTTTTGGGATCGCCATAGATGGCATTAGCGGTTAAAGCTGTTGGCGTTCTGTTGTTTCCTAGTACAATTCCAGCACCACTTCCACCATCCTGCTGCTGCTGGTGTACTGCTGTTCCGGCTGATGACAGCATCTGCTGGTGTTGCACTACTTGGTCGCACCGATCGTGCAGGATTGCATGTTCGGGGCTCGGTGACGAATATCCTGCATCATTCACGCGCCTTGGCTTTGGTGGAGCGTTCGCATACAGTGGCTGTGGAAGGGACATACTATCGTTAAGTCCAGCGGCACCTCCACCACTGCTGCTGCTGCTACTGCCGTTGCCATTCGCCTGCTGGGTGAGTTTTATCGTATCATTTGAACCTTGGGATTGCGGACCACCAGTTCCACTTGAGTCACTGGACAGAAGTTCACTAGCACTGCCACTGCTCTTAACCGGATGGCCGCTAAACTGTAGTTGGTTAAAATGTCCCTCCTGTTCGGCAGCACCCTGTTGTATCATCATCGTGGCCAGTGTCAATGCTCGTACCCATTGGCTCATAGATTCTCCGCTCTCAGCCGCAAACACAAACGTGCGCATGTTCGCATGCTCGCACTTAAATGCAAACTTACGGTAAACCTTGTCTTCCGGAAAACATGCAGATACTTTGTACGAAGGAAGCAAGACCGTACCGAGAAGCTTCTCTTCTTCCTGACCTTTGTAGTAGTATAAAACGTACTCGGAGAGTACGAACCAGCGTCGCCGCCATACCTTCAGCCCATCAGAGCCCTGTTTGTACAGCCAACCCGACAGGGCTACCGGTGCATTGACCGGTCGTTTGGTAACGGGCGACTTGAGCGTATGCTGCTGTCCGCTACTACCACCAGCACCACGCTTGCGCTCGCTGTCATGCGATGGACTCGAAAGTATGTCCGAGGGCGATGATTTGACCTGTTGCTGCTGCTGCTGCTGCTGCTGCGGACCGACCCCACTGCTACCGGCAAGCACCATTGTACTGATCTGCGTTTGGCATGCTTGATTAACTACCTGGCCGGGAATGTTTTGCTGAATTATGATTTCGTTGTTTCCACCAGTTGGTGACATTATCCCATGCTGTAAGCTACCTTTTTGATGGTATAGCGATTCTTCCTCACCGTACATACCACTGAGGCCGGATACAGCCGCATCAGCCGTTCCATGGTAGGATGGTACGTGTGAGCGCATGATCTTATCGGTTTCACTCACTGCCGGTTGGCAGTGATTCACAAGATTTAAGCTGGACGGTGGTACGCTCCGATTGTGCGATACACTTGAACTATGCCGCTGCTGTTTTATAGCATGTTGAATCTGCTGTTGCTGATGCTGTTTCTGATGCTGAACTAACTGTTTCTGATGCTGCTGTTGGGCAGGATAATAGGGATGCCTATGAACCTGCAAATGATGCTGAGCTTGAGGTTGTTCTTGTTGTTGATTTGGTTGCTGTTGCTGTTGCATGTGTTGTTTTTGTTGTTGCTGCTGTTGTTGCTGTGCTTGTTGTTGTTGTTGTTGTTGTTGTTGTTGTTGTTGTTGTTGTTGCTGATGCTGATGCTGATGCTGATGCTGTTGCTGTTGCTGTTGCTGTTGTTGCTGCTGCTGCTGCTGCTGCTGCTGCTGCTGCTGCTGCTGCTGTTGCTGCTGTTGCTGCTGCTGCTGTTGGATTTGCTGATGATGATGTTGTGAGAGATTCTGTAGGAGATTCTGCTTCAGATGATAGTTCGGTACTGGTGGATTCAGCTGTTGCCGGAGTGCAAAAGTTTGCTGTTGATGCGCAATGGCTTCGGTAGCCGTTTTAATCTGCTGCTGTATCTTCTCTCTCTGCAGTTGCTGGAACTGCAACTCCAGTTTGGACATGGGAGTATTGTGAGCTGAGCTTAGCCCACTTGTCACGGAGTGTGGCGTCCCGACACCGCTTCCCGAACCTGCGGAACGCGCTAAAGGTGCGGTTTGATACAACCGATCACGTTCTCCGCCAGTACCAGTAGAGGGTGAGCTGACGCGGTACAACTGCTGCTGTTGATCGTACGCGTAGCTTCCGCCACTGCCGAGAGTATTACTGCGAAACTGATGATGCGGATGCAGTAACGCTTGCCCTTGACCAGCGTGTAGATGATGCGACTGGCCTCCACCACTCGTGGATGATAAATCTCCACCATCAATGGCCCCATAAACGGCGCCACTATTAGTGCTAGGTGAAGATTTTGGACTCCCACCAGAGTACGGTGATCGTAGCGCCGAGGAAGGCTGACCATAGTTCTGATACTGCGACGCGTTCGGTGCAAATAGAGCAGATCGACCTCCCGTACCGGTTGTACCATAGTCATAACCACCTGGCGGTGGATGCTGAAAGCTCGCACTCTGCGGGGGCTTCATCTGCGGCATCGGCGCCAGGTGCGAGTTGGCCTGTTGCAGCTGCTGCAACTTTTTGCTCTCCATTGTCGTAAACGTGGGTGGATCAATCCTAAGTGACGGAAGAAAGTCGGGGAAAAAGTCAGTTAACGAACTGTGGGAGTCGTAATTAAACGATAAGAACGAACGGAAGCATCATGAAAACAACGAATCGGAATGATCGCAAATAATGATCGAACAAAATTATTCAATTAACGATCACGCACGCTTAATAACTAATTTTGATCAAGCTTACCAATCCCATAATTGCCAGAGACAGCTAAACATGATTTTTCCTATATGTTTCTTTTTCTTCTCTAATACACACGCCACTGTAATGTGTCTAATTTACTTTTCCTACACATGTTTATCTCATCCATATATATGTGTGCATTGCAGGTGTTAGACTCAGCGCTTCGATTCCTTCCCTTCGAACGCCAGCAAAACACTATCGAATTATTACTATTGCCCCACTTCACAGTTCCACACGTCCGTCATCACCATCATCATTACCATCCGCAGCGACCAACACTACTAAACACATCGCCACGGGCAATCCGTACGCACATCGTGTTTATAATTTTTCGATCACTGCTGTGAATTTGAAATGCACAATTTGCAAATTTAGCTTTGCTTTTCTCACTTGATTTGCCTGTCGTCGCGAAAACGCTGGCCTGTTCCGCATCGTGTCAATGTAATGGTATGTTTGTGTACGTGTGTTTTTAAAAACGCAGTAAACTATGATGGTACACTACGTTGATGCTGTGTCCATTCACAGAATGCGACCGTACAGGACAGTGACTAAATTCATGACCCATTTTTCTCACTGCTCTCTCATTTTTTGCCGGATGATGACTATGCCAGATGAGGAAAAGTTACGGGCAATGGTGACGACGAAAACAGCGTATGCAGTATGTACGAATACGTGACCCGAATAATAAGCGCACAAACACATGTACCAATGTCGCGAAGAGCGTGCGTTTAAATGTGTCCTGCCTGCAATTTCGAGCGAGTATTCCCCGCTATTTTTCTACCATTCTGTAACTACAGTATTTGTCAAATGATCCCTGAAACCGGGTGTCTTTCCAGTGCCTTACGCATCGACGTTACAACCATTTCAATTGGAAAAGAAATTTCGTTCAAACCACACACTTTCACTACACCGCAATCGATACTAATTATGAAAATGTTGCTCCCCTTTTGCTGTGGAGGTAGCACTCTCTCCCGAACATAGGGAATAAATACTACCAATCACAATAATTGGCCTCACGCTCGGGTTCGTTCACACGTTCGTTCTTCTTTGGACACTATGAATGAAGCTACTAAAAGGGCCAGACTGACGCTATGGTAAACAAATGCGAACATCATTCATTTGGACTTCCCAAGTCATGTGATAAATGTTATGTTCGCCTTCTAACTGATATCGTACACTAATTAATTATGGTTGGTTTCGACAAACACGGGTACTCAGAAGAAAAATCGATTGCTTCCGACCTGCCGAATGCAGAGTGCACCACAGGCAATTTCTGTAGACAATCTCACGAAAAAATGTAAAGTTGCCCTCCTTTAATACGACTCTTTCGGACATCCGGAAGTTCCCTACGCCATTACCAACACACACCACAGTGATGGAGGAAAAATTGCTTCCAACTAACAGGCAGGCTCGTCGTCCTAGTTTACTTTACGTTGAGCTCGTCCACGCACACGACACACACACATGTTTATTTGGCTGTGATGATTCCTGCTCGGGTGTGTGAGTGAGTATTTTGATAAGAAAAATTTCAAGCATTTTCTAAGCAATGGATGCGAGAAAATTTCCACTCGCCTACTTGCTACATGTGTTCAACAATGTTCGTCCTTGTCAATATTTGCTTCGAAACACAGTGCGCAGCCGTTTTCGAAGCAATTTCAACTCTCCGCAACGTCTGCGAAACCAATACAAAAATGCGCGGCACCAATGTCGCCTGCTGTGTGTACAGATTTTGCCCATTTGACATTATGCAAATATTTAAAAACCAACGTCAAACGGTTCGGCGCGCTGATGTTTCCTTCGGCTCTCCCTTCCCCTGTGCATGGGAACCCCGCATGATAAATTTTCATTCTCCAAACGCTGCCAGTGATGACTTTGTCTAGATCTTTTTCAAATTCTTCTTTCCGATCATCGTTTTGGATACCGCCAGGCACACGTACTGTTGCCAGTATGAGATCTAAAATCATGGACATACCAATCGCATTACGCATACGCGAAACCCGGACCCATAACGCAGCACAGAAAGACCACGATTAGTCCACACGTATATTGCCCTCCTCCGATGGGAGCGGCAGAAAAACGCTGGCACATTTCAAACCTCGTCATACTGCTATACTTCTTTTAATACAGCGGGTTATTCAGGGCTGACTCAGGAAAATAAGGATAGGAGCGATTAATGCTAAGCATGCATTTTTTGTCACATTCGTCACACATACGTCAATGCCACAAAACCCTTCAATGCATGCATGTATTGTTATTGTTGATAGTGCAATTACAGAAAAGGGTGAGGCAAACGACGGTAAGCTAACAGGGTGGCAAGAAAACAACAACATTGGTTTCCACACCTTTCGCAAACGTAGCAAGCGAAAAATAAAAATAAAATGATACGGCCATGAAATAAAGTTGCACATATATAGAAAAAAATCATCCACCTCATCGCAAAATCTCCTATCCTATAACCGCACACCGCTACTTTACTCACACAATTCCATCGTGCTACCTCGCGCCCACTTTGTCTCATTCAGCAACAGGAATAACGTGATCATAAGATACCGCGGGGGGAGTTATTTGCACGGTTTTCTTTAACCCCTTATTTCTACGATATACTTGTGCCTAGTGAATGTATGCAAAACAGACTACAATTTTATGTTGTGCCGTTGTCCTCTTCTCTCCTTATCTTTCTCGTTATGCATCTGTTTCACCGCCGCCACCCCATCCGCTCTCTAGCGCTAACAGGTTCCTTCTCGTTCGATCACCCAAAACGATCACCGCTTCTTCACGACCCCTTCAGCACCTTTTTCCTTTCGTAAACTGGAATCGTAGTAGGCTGTAGGTGTGTTCGTGATGGTTTCCCCCTGCAAAGCGTCTTTTCAGCTTTTTATTCACTACCACGACCGTTTACCTGTCCGTTCATCTCAGTTGCCAGTCTTTTATTCCATTTCAGTCGCACTTACATGCCTCCACAGCTAGCCAGTAAGATCTCGCTCTTGCATCTTTCTATCTATCCTTACCTGACGTGATGGCATTCCTTCCTTTCCTGGGGATGACGCTATATGTGCGCTGTTGGCTGTTCACACTCTTTCTTAAATTGTGTGGGGACTTCTTCCTCTCCCGCTACCTGCTCTTAGCTGCTTCGCTACCGCGCCCCTTAATGAGGCAAAGGAAAGTCACCGACGTTGACACCAAACACACACACGCAACCCGCTCAACAGAAAGATCTTCCTTGCGATCCACAGCGTAACACGTTTGCTTCGTTCGCTGGACCCCTTTAAAGCACTATTATTCCACTCTTCTTGAGCACTAATGCACTTCGAATCCTGGATCTACAGAGAGAACCATTTCATCATACGCTTGCTGCGACAGCAGCCAAAGCCAACTCGACGAAAAAGAACTTACTTCTTTGGCACTTTCCAGCTCTTGAACGCTCTTCAAAACACAAAGGAAAGCGTGCAGAAGATCAACACGGCCGCACCATTATTTTACACATAAACGAACTCTTTCCGACAACCTTTATTCTACGTTAGTTGTTGATCACATTGCACCGCATTGCTGCTTGCGTTAGTTTTGTGCCAGTCCATTTTTTTGTGACTTTGTGCACGTACTTTAATTTATTATCTATCACACACACTTCCCGAGACGCTCAACCAGCGGAATACAGACGGAATGCCGGACTACTCTAGAGAAAAGCCTCAGTGGTCTTCGGTTGCCCCCGTCACTTTCTCGGGAAATTTTTATAAACGTGTCACACACTTGCCTTCCGCTCCAACAGGTAATATCACCACACATCCACATCCATCGGGGTCTACACGCTACACACAGTACGAAGCGGGCAAAGGTAGAGGGCGATGGCAATGTACGTTGCAGAGCCGATCCCAGCAAACTTTGCGTGTTTGTATGTGGTCGCCGCCGCACTGCACCTCACTTCGGCCTTCTCGCACCCTTGCTCAATCAACCACGCGCTCTCACACATCCACAGCAGAAACACTGAGACGGAACCTTTGGGTTTGTAACGTTGGGGGTGTTCACTGAACCCCTATCCCCCAGCTCTAACCCTCGCTTACATCCCCGTATCTATAGCTGTTCCCTGTTATTACGCTGCTGCTGCTGCTGCATCAAACAAACGATCGTGTCGATGTCGTCGTCGTCGTCGTCGCCGTCGCCGTTTCTCTTTCAAGCGGGAGCGTTAGCCACACATTCTCGAGAGTTGAAAGCAGAACGCGCGCGCCGCTAGAGAGCTCGCGGTGCCTGTGTGTAAGTCCGGTTTTCCACCTTCTGCTTTTGGTTGCTGTTCGTCATGTGCGCGCATACACACGCTCTCCTGCTTTTCCTTCATTCGTGCCTTCGATGTAGCGGTGGCTTGGTAAGGGGTGGGGATTTTGCCTTCGTGCGACTCACGCACACTCAGACAGGTGCCGTTACCGATCATCCCCGAGCTTCCCCTTCTTGGGTCGGAGAGAATGAGACAACTCCACTGTTGGTCAGTCCATCGAACATAAAATTAATGCACAATTGTGTGTTCGATGAGCACACAGTGATGAAACGGTTTAATCTCGTGATAATTTAGACGCTCAAAGGACGTGAGATTTACTAGATAATGCTCACTACTGAGCTATAGAGATTTTATGTTTATTCATAACACTTCATACAATATAAATTCTTAATCAGTGTCCTTTCTGTTCGTACACGGCGGTTGCAAATTTGTGAGATTTTTATTAGTTCTGTTTATGCTTGTATCGTCCTAGTATGAAGTATGACAAAATGATTTCCTATACAAGTACAGTTGTTGTTCAGACGGTGCAAGCTGTCCAGCACTGTGCCATTTGCGTGCTGCACTATGGAGTAGTCTGTGTCTCTTTAACTTCAACGATAATCGATGTCTTCCGAAGTTTTGAAAGACATCGGATTGGCGGCGTCTAATTATAGCAGCGTCCAAGGATAATTTGACCCAATTGCTCATTAATCTAAGTTCGTGAAAATTAAGTGAAGTATTTAAATTGTTAAATTATTCTATAAATTGTGTCACGCACAGTAGAAATGAAACGGGCTTTTGAGCTAAACTAAGTTTTAAGAAGACTTTATTTTATCTAGTTTTCGGGATTGCGATGTCAGGCTCATTATTCATGGTTAGATACATGAACTGCATACATATTTGCGCATCTATTTTGCACGGGTACAGGAAAAAAAAATAGAAATTACAATAATAGTTTGTCATTACAGGGTTTCGAGTCATATAAGGGAGTAATGGAATCGGTAGAGAGAATGTGTCAACCGGTAGAGAGAATATTGCAGCCATGCAATGGAATCGTG
>KI915054.1:2486416-2528555 GCA_000473445.2 Anopheles farauti
TGGATATTTTCTGTCAAACGCGATTTGGAAGAAAATATTCAAAACCATCTGACAGAATTTTCCATCGTCTAATAACCGCAGAACTGTCACTAACGTGTTCACTGCGTAATGGAATTATTAGTGCAATGGAAATTGTACCACATAATCTTTCTCCGGTTTCGGCATCATAGCCAATACCTTCTGCTTCACACTTTAGACCATATAACGGTTCAAAATAACATCTACAAAAAAGATGCTTGCTTTTTATAAATGATACTCAAACACAACCAACTGTTCATACATTCCACGAAATATATTTTGTATCACTTGTATTGACGTTTAAAGCGTCATATCGCTTATTATCACATTTGTTTTGAGTGACACTAGACGAAAATAGTTTGTTATTGACATTTTGCTTTATTTTACCAAATTGTTATACATGAATAACAACATTGAATTGAACAAATATGAGCTATTTACCTAAATCGTGAGCCACGCCTTTATTTGGCTGTAATTACATATACCGCCATCGACATCCATGGTATCGTTTAAATCGCTATACGTCTAGAAGTTGATTCAAAATGAAAGCGAAAAAAGTGGACGAGATAGAAAAAGGGAAGCACTCCTGGTAGTAAAAATTTTTTAGAGCAGATTGGTAAATATTTCCAAAAAAATAATGATTGTTGTCATGTGGGTACATTCTACAGACTCCCGCTACAGCCTCCTGGACACACACACTCAAAAGAGATTGACAAATCCACAGTTCCAGGGGTGTACAACTCTCGCTCTGTTTACAGCAATTCGCTCAATTTCTCTTTCTCGCTCTCATACATGAACACATGTACATGAGGTTTGCTCTCACGTCTTCGCACACCATCGCTGGCGACGCTCTCGCACACAGCCGTAGTTACTCTCCACGGCAACGACGGCTGCAATGGGAGATGATGTATATATGTATGCCCGTTGTAGGCCGGCGGGGAAACAGGGCCAAAGGCGGGAACGAGTGGTTACAGCAATAATATACGGGATGATGGTGTTGTGTGCGATGAATATGAATGTAATTCTATGCTCCATTAGTGCGCGCGCGGGGAGTCGATTATCTTTAACTGCTTTCCTGATGTGTTTGTTTCTGAAATCAGACAAATGGTTTCAGTTGTAAATTGACATTCGGAGTTTTTGTGTGTTAATAGTCGATAAATTGACACAGAGCAGTGCGGATATCTTCGGTGATACCGGCCATAGAGTCGTTCTCGGTGCACTACACTTCGGTTAGTTGCGTTTTCTCGGTTAGAAATGTGCGGGTGGCGGGTGGAAAAATAAGCCTGAAAACACGGTTAAAAAGGTTCGTTCTCGGGTGTCGGTTACGAGGCGCGATTGTTGCTACCGTTGTTGTTGTTGGTGCTATTGCTGTTGTTAGTATCGCTTTGTATTATTACCCATTCTTTATCTCTTTCTCTCCCGTTCTGTAACTTGCTCGTTCACTCGTGCAGCGGATCATTTCAAGCTTGTCACTGTTTGTTTCAATTAAGAGCACATCGTTTAAGCGTTTTTCCAAAAGGTTCCCGTCCTTTGTCGCTGTGCCTATTTCAGCGTTGGTATATACAGGACTGCAATAATAAAGCGACCTCAAGCTTGTTTTCCCCTCGTAAAGCGTTAAACGAAAGCGGTGCGTTTGTCATCATCACCGCAATCATTGCCATCATTTGCTTCATCCAATATATTTTGCTCTTGTCATTCTAATTATTGGAATCCGTTTTCTTATGGCTTTGGGTTGATATTCGGAACCATTTCCTTTTTAGATTCTAGCCCGCTGCTTCGTTTTCTATTTTTCTCATACGCGCTTATTTATCCGGAGAGACCAATTTGTGGCAAGTTTGAAGGCGCGCGCTTATTTTATTGTCGCAAGAAGCGAGTCTGTCTAACACTAGTGTGTCCATCATCGGTCAGTCTAACGTCCACAGATTTGCCGACATTTGCCGTTTCTCATTCTCAGTTTCTTTGTGGTTTTTCGTGTATGCTTAACTTAGTGGGTTGCAATTTTTCATAAGTGTATGATGTACGTTGCAGTACGATGCAGTTTGTGGTCGATGCGTTAAGTTACACTTGCGCTTAAATCCTCAGTGCTTTATGTTGCTCAATTTCTTACTGTGTAATCGTTTGCGTATAGAACTCACCGGAACAGTTACTTCGAGCCTTCCATATGCAGCTGAGAGTGCAATTTTGTTTAAAATATTTAGTTTGTATAATATTATTTACTTTGGTTACAATCGAAGGATGTTAAATAACTTTTTTCCTTTGATTTTAAGGCCATCAATCGCTGACCCTTTCACCGTAAAGGGAGCTTAATTCTAAGCGTCTGCTTTTGATTCGTTTATTGACTGCATGCTCTGCGTCGCCAGTACGCATTCACAACCTAATTGTTCATCGTACAAATCTGAAAGGAAAATATGATGATTACGGTAAATTAGGCAAAGCCAATCGTCCAACATATATATTGTGCCGATACGAGCGGAGAAGTCTCTGCCTACGGTTCATACTCCAAAGCCTACTTTGTGTATAGGTGTGCGGTGTACTTCTTTCACTAATCGTACGAGATGGAGCGTATTAAGGGAACATGCGGGCAAGACAAGGTGACGCAAAAAAGCCAAGTTTATTCTAGGAATAACGACGACACCGAGACACCGAAACGATTGGGTGAAATGAGGTCTGTTGAAGAGTGGTCGTGGAGCAGAAGAGAGTGGCGGGCGATACTAAACGCGCGGCTTCCTTTTCCTTTACTCCAGTACAGTGTGAGAGAGAAACAAGTGAGTACGTGTTGGTCGGAGTAAATTGAATAATAATTCCTTCTGAAAACTTCACGGGTTGCGTTTGATCGCGTGTCGTTGCACACTACGTAACAGTGTTTGCGGGGTGCTACTGGACTCGGGTGTACGTGAGTGCGTGTGTATGTGTGTATGGCTCCTTGGTACAGAGAATACATCATGCTTTGATCGGATGTGCCGCCGGTACTTTCATTTACAGTCAGAGAATCTTGTTCAACTCTCGGTCGCAAAGGTACAAAGGGCAATTTTTGGTAGAAGTGTGGCGGAAGATGAATGAACGAATTGGACTGCTTGCCTGCTTCGCACTTAACAAGGGTAAGCGAGTTTGTGTATCGATGTGTGTGGTGTGTCGGTGCGGCTATGTGTGAGAGAACCGAAGAAAGGATGGATATAATGTATCCAGAAGCAAGCGCTGAAGCAATCGTAGCAATCGAAGCAATCCAAAAGCGATGGGCCCGTGGAATGTGCCAGGCTCGGTCTCTGCCACTGCGAGTGACAGTTATTGAGCAATTTGAATCAGTGGTGATGGTGTGTTGATTTTCAAGTGGCCGTTTCGTTCCTACCAGCCCTTTCGGTTTTCCGTTATGTGTTCTTCGTCCGTCGTTGTCGCCAGTGTCGGATACCGCTCATGAAATAGTGACCGCATAAGTGTGTATTGATTATTACTTACCGTTATTGTTATACTTGCTTCGACGAAGAGCGGGCGGTTTTGCACAATTTGCTATGAGATGCTAGTGCATTAAGAAATAGTGTTAGTGTATGGATATAAGCATGCAAATGCTCATCATAAGCATGATGGTTTTGCAATTTTGAACACGGTGGTAAGTGCGAATCATGGGACATTTCCATCGCCATTTCCAGTCTATTAGTCATTTCCAGATTTAAAACTTGAGAAATTTATTTTGACGTAGCTTATTGCCTGTCGAACAATCTACCCCTCTTATCTTGGGAGGCTTGGGTGGCCAGTTTACTCAATCATATTTGAATTAATATTTGATGAGCTATTAATAATTAATTGCACCTACTAAAACGTGTGACTGACAAGGTGATTGCAAAATTATCATCGAAGCCAGCAGAAAAACAGATGCACGTTTTTGCACGAGTACTACCGCAAGAGGGCCCATTGGAGGACATTTTTGATTTAACGCTCAAGTGCGCTCATACACTTGCTGCGCCATGAAATCCAACGGATACGGAGCAGCAACGATGATCCTCCATGTGCTGTTAGCTGGGTATGACGCAGAAAGAAGCTCTCACTAGTAAAACGAATAAAAAGCAATAAAGTGCTCGTTTCCTTGCACGGTCAGCTTGGCGGCAAAGTATCAACGGTGGATGGCTGGCTAATAAATAAATGACAACCATTCAAGACACAGATGATGACGATCGCAGCAAGCCAGTAGCAATGTGCGGGTTTATCTCACTCGTTGCCGTAATCAAAACCAAGCCATGGGGAAGAAAATTACCTCTCCACATACCATACTGTTCGCCGTCTTAGATACAAATGCAATCTGCACTCCCGTTTCGTAAAATCTACATTATCATCATCATCATCATCATCGTACTGCATCCAAGTGAATTACCGTCACCACCACAGCATTATTATTGGTATGCGAACGCGCAGATTAGTGCAGATCAGTGCGAAGTGTGTGCAGTCGCTTTACGACCAGCGAGATCAATAGGGGGAAAAAGAGAAAAAACATGCTGCAAAACATGCATAAAAGTGTCACTGAAATTGAATGTTGATGCGAAGGCAAATGTTAATTACAGTTAAATAGACTGCTACGGAGCGCGAATGGAATGTTCCTGGCGCGTTTGGCTATGGCAGCACGCCGAGTTGAGCGTGTGTGATGATAAAGGGTGCAGTGCAGCACCGGGAGCGAGAAGAGTCCATGTGTGCAAAAATAAACACATACACATCGTCGCAAACAGGGCCACCCCACAAAAAGCAAAACGAGAGCAAAACAAAACCACAGCATCATCAGCAGCAATCGAAAAACGAAACACTTATCCCCAAACGCCAACAACCAACGACGCAAGTAGTCATGGCGATCGTGCGGAAAAGAGAGCATATATAAACGAGTGTGAAAGGGTGACAGAATGAATCCGGGTGATATGGAGCAGCATCAGATGATGGTACATACATCTTCTAATGGGTAGATAATTCGACGAGATTGTAGGCGTGAGAAAGAGAGAGAGAGAGAGCGCGCGAGAGAGAGAGCGAGAAAGCCGGAGAGAAAGAGAGGGAGAGAGGAGCGAGAGGGAAAGCGCAAAACAAGACACCACTTAAATGATAAATCTACAATTTTGCCAACGACGACGACGATGACGACGAATTGCGCGCGCGACAACGATGAAGATTCGCGCGTATTTGCGAGCGTTCTCTCTCGTTCCCACTTCAGACGCCTTACGCCTTGGATGGGAGAAAGAAGACACCAGTATGTCCACCAGGAGAAAACCATCTGCAATTATTTGATGGGAATGAGGATGCTGCCCTGGGTGAAGAATGGCTCAGAATCTCGTAAAGCACGGTGGAGAAACATTTAATACCAAAGGGAACGCTTTCATTGTGCCCTTCTGTGCCTAGTCGAGATCGGAGTGGGTGGGTGTAGGATGTACGTTCCTTATGCAGACGAACGTAATGCGAATGTTATTGCATGTGTCAAAGTATGCTATGCATTGCCGGGGAAAGCGCCGTTGGTTGGATGCATTACTCAATTATGTCTTCTTCTTTTTTGTACGGCAAGGTGTGGTAAGGTGGGGGAATCACACACTTAAATGACATTTTGCGATGACGAGCTCAGTACATCTCAACAAAGGTAAGAGAATGAAAAAGTGCAGCAAATGTGTCAGATCGTCCGAGTAGTGGTTACAACTATGGTGAAACATGATTTGTATGAATTTTCTGATTATTTCTTACCGAGGGGGAATGCTACAAATACTTAAATCGACATCAGTAAAAAGTATCTTATTTTGTTTGTTTAAAGATTTAAACAACCGAACCATAAATTTAAACCGAAATGTCACTATTGTGAATGGGTGTTGTGCGAATCAATTATTGTTTTTAGTAAGCTACACTTCATTACTTTCATTACGCTTGATTACCTTTTTTACTATAGACTGTACTAAAAAATATAAAATACTGTACTGAAGCACTGAATACTTTAAAATGTCTCTTTAATTCACTATGTTTATTCCTGTCCATTCTATCTGTGCGGTATGTGATGATACACCAGATACTAATAATTATTGTATCACGCAGTAAGTCAAAAGTGTTAAATTGTTGCTCGATTTTTTCGCTCACGAACGAAGCCACAAATAAAGTATCATTTTGTGGTGCAAATTGGTTGACGGCAATATGTGTGTATGCTGAGAAAAAATATTCGCACAATACAAACAAATGTTGTACGCCAAATATGGAAACTATATTAGGAAACTATACATTTGGTATTTAAAGTGGTAATTTATTGCATACTTGCTCGAAAACTGTCATCCATTAACGGGCAGTGGAAAATAAAACACAGACACACACATACTCACGAATGTGGCTTTCGAATTAAGGAATAATACGGCCACTTAATCGAAGATGCGATTCAAGTGCAGTACTGAACGAGCATATAGAATTGTTTGCTCGCTGGTCTTAAAGCATGCCGTCGCCATACCGCTAATTAACTCCGCGGTCGTAGTGAATGTATTATGCTTGCTAAAACAATTAGCCAAATGGTCGTTATTGCACATTTAACGTTTTCACATTCCGCCCAATCGGCCATCCAAGTGGCGCCGTTTTCGTTGGTTTTCAGTGAAGTGATTCTTCTCTCTCTCTATCTCTCTATCTCTGTCTCTCTCTCTCTCTCTCTCTCTGTCTCTGTCTCTTTCTATCTCTCTCTCTTTCTCTATTTCTCTCTCTTCCTCTCACCCTCTCACTTAATTCCTCTCATTCTCGCTGTAAACTACGTTGCCAACCGTAACCGGCTATAATGGTGGTCTTATGGGCTGCTATGATTTATCATCGAATATTATTGGTCCCCCGGCCGTTCGGAGTATCGTTTATGTAGTTGCTGGATTGATTGATAAGTTAAAAACGTTAATTTTATTTTAAATTGTAATGTTTTGATGATTATGTTTTTTTTTATGTTCCAGTAACCCCTAACGACAGTTAATGCATTACGCATTGAATGGATTTTTATTACAGGGTAAAATAATGTTTTTTAAGTTTCCCCATAGATTTTTGTGTTCTGGGTAAATCATGTGTCATTTGTGATCCTTAAAGAAAGTAACGTAAATCTGTTCTGTAAAATAATTTCATCATGCTTAATGTCATAATTTTACATATTAACATACATAAAAAAATCGTTGATGAATTGCAGCAGAAGCGAATTTCTTTAGCATGAAAAATAACAAGCTTGATTTTCATACAAACTTATCATTCCATCGTTTACCGCCGTATGTGCCTATTACGTGGCCATACCGTGTGTGTGCACTTGTTCCGATAGACACTGTATAGGTGGCTGTATTTACTGAACGGTAGGTTGTAGATTGATACACCAAGCGGTTTGTGCATCATCGGCGCAGCATCTTTCCCCTTCCATCCGTCGTGGTGTGTACAAGACCCATCAACCATCGTTCGAACGATAAACGATGCTGCTTCCGGATATTGTCCTGCTTGTTTGGCCCTACTCATACGGCGAAGGGGATGCGCGGCAGGTTTGAAGTGAGACGGCTGTGGTAGGGAAAGGGAAAGAAAGAAAGATACTTCACAAGCCATCAATTAACATCATAGGGTGCGCCGATGTTAAATGGTAATTGACTCATTTCGGAGCAAACACGCACGTATACATAGACACTTGAGTTTGCCAGTGTCTGTATGTGTGTGTGTGTGTGTGTGTGTGTGCGTGAGTGTGATGGTAGATGTATATACATATATATCATTCGAACGAATCATTCGAATAATTGTACTGCCTGATGTGATGCATCCGTCTCGCCGCTTCCAACCTGCTTGCCGCGTGTTTGGTAGTTATGGGAATGGAAGGGCCTGTAAAACGGAAGTGGATGAGGAGATGGGAAGAAAAGGTTGGGATGAGATGATTCGTCTCCTCGATGAGGAGCACGCCGAACAACCCACAGGTCCGGGTGGAACGAATTCTGGCATTTCAAAAACGCAATCGAAAACAACGTACGGTTCAAAAAGCTGGAAGGAAATTGGATGATGATGATGATGATGATGATGATGATGATGGTGGCGAAGATGATGTATCACTCTATCTCTCATCCAAAATTATGTTCTTCTCATTCTGTTTTACTGGTGTAGATTATCGCGTGGTCTAAAACAGACGGTGAGTTAATCTATCCTTCCTCCCTGCCTGCCTGCCGGACGCAGGGAAATTGTGACTCTCGAAGAAGGACATTTTTCGGATCATGAATCGGACGGTTAAAGCGTAAGAGAGATGCAAAACCCAGGGCAAGGCATACTTAAATTGCTTCATCGTTCGAATATACTTGCCCTCGTGCACGGCATGCTGCGTTCGCTGGGCGCGATACCGAAATGATTCTTACGTTTGCTTTTAGGCGATGAGAACACGGTTGGTGGAGGAAATGTTGATGAGGAGTGCTTTATGAAATTGTTATTGACGATTATAATGTCGGGGTTGATGCTACTCCTGCGGCACCGACGAGGAAGATGGTGTTTGTGTGTATATATGTAGATATGTGTGTGTATGCGTGTGTGTGTATGTATACGGTGGACGTGAATGTGGTGAGACATTGTGACAGATATGAGTATGAATAAAAGATACATAAGACAATTAAATCGATATGCGAACAATCTGCCGTTGCGAACAGCAATGTTTTCGATTGTCGGCTGGAAAGTACATGAAATGATGATGTATCATCGGAAATGTATGTGTGTGTGTATGTGTGTGTGTGTGTGTCAGTCAATATAATGGTCATTATGAAAGCAGCTTGCCTCATCTGCATCTCGATTCCGGCCCAGTCTAAAATCCGCCTGGTCAGAGGACTACTCCACGTCTTGTTTATTAATAATTGAATAAATTTTGCGTTCAACGATAAGCGCCTCGGGTGCAGCATATAGCCTTTACTTGTTGGCTAAGATGGAAATAGCAATGCGAAGAAACGATAAGGGAAAAGGCTCAAATTCCGATAGCATCCACCATAGTGCTTCGACTCAGTCAATACGGTAACCAAAACCGGCCAAATGATCTCTCCCGTATGCGGAGCATGCTTGGTCGAGTTTGCACTTCGATGGATGGTTTGATAAACGTTCATAGCTATCGCTCTCGACAAATTTATCCGAGCAAATTATTGATCCGTGGTGAATAGGTCGATGCTAGGGATAGAGAGCTAGCAGTGCAATGTACACCAAAGGATATCCGTTTATGCAGTCAGAAGTAATCGAATCTGTGTGGAGGAAGGATCATTAAATGATTTGATGATATATTTGCGAGTAGTTTAATTAGTAACCACTCGAAGATTTGGTTCGATTTTGGGACATCAAAGTAAAGCATAAAACATTCGGTTCACAGGATAGGGCGGGTTATATTCTATAGAACCTAAAATAACTTTAGGTCCTTTAGAGTTTTAGATGCAAACATATTGAATTAGCATACGAAAGTGATAATCGATAGTACGTACGTCCTCACTGAGGATACACATTAAGAACGTATTAGGGGGCTTGATAGACTCTTTTGAATGTGCCACACAACGAAACGAACATTGTCACAACCAACCCGAATATATTCCTGGTCTAAATGAGGCACAATAACAATAAGTATTCTAGTTTACAATACGAAACTTTTAAATTTTTTGGATTACTTTCTTGGCGAAATACCAGAATATCCTGAATCGAACCTCTCAAAACATTGCGAAATACAATATAATGTACGCCAACTGTGACAAAATTGTGAGTCGTAAGAATTTTTTTTTGGTTTTGGTTTTTACCGTGCTATTAATAATTAATTCTCTAGTGTATAGATCTAGCGATTGGATATTCGATATTCTGTATTCTGACTAGGCTGTGCAAAAGAAGTAATGCAATTAATGCATTAACTTAAATGAATTTTTAATACCTTCAATCGATTTCGTGACTACGATCTCACGGTTTCATCTGTTATGTAATTTCAATGGAATTGAGTGATTATGAATAATCTGCCTAGTCATCACCAATCATCGACTAGTATTTTTTTCTATTGGCAACATCATGGTTTGATTTACTGCGTGATGAAACCAATCCGATAATCATAAAAATACAACAAACCCAATTCATGCAGCAGAACTCTTGACGAGTGCTGTGATGTTTATAGTTATTGAGGCATTATAAATTTTTAAATTGATTGTATTCGACTCGGAAGCCTTTATATAAACACATATAAAAATGTATCTGTTTTTAATAGCATGAATTTTTACAGAAATATATAACAAAAACGCAAACAATGCGTTTGTTTCAGTTTTCGGCAGCAGTGGTGTTATTTGTTGGTACTGCTTTTTGGCAATGCAAATATTGTTGAATATTAATAAGAAAAATAAATAAGAAATAAGAATAAAAATTGAGAAATTTGTTAAATGTAATGTTGGCTTTCCGGCGAACAAGTAGGCTACTTTTCCCGTTTAAACCGGCATTTATATACAACATTTCTATGCACTAGTGGCAAGCACCCTTTGAAATGCAAAATAAGATCATTTAATGTAAATTATATATTTCAAAATCTGCCGAAATTGCTACTCACAACTTGTAGATCGATGTTAGTCGTAAATTTCGAAACGTTAACACAATCAATTTAAAAATATTTAAACTTTAATGCACAAACTTACAGGGTTTCGAGTCATATAAGGGAGCAATGCAATCAGTAAAGAGAATGTGTCAACCGGTTAAGAGAATGATGCAGCCATGAAGTGGGCTGTAACATTCTCTTAACCGGTTGACACATTCTCTCTACTGATTGCATTGTTCCCTTATATGACTCGAAACCCTGTATTAATCACATCGTTAAATTGGTTTACATTATCAAGTGTATAGCACTTAACGGTGAATAGATGTACAATGTGTTGCGCCGAGCATGGCCTTCTGCGCAGAAAATTTTGCGATGTGTACCGATGTTGCTATGTGCCGAATAAAACAAAGAAATAAAGCATAATATACATGTTGCATTTTATCAAAAATAAATTTCTTCATTAAAAAGAGTTGCGGTAAACACATATGTGGTAGTGATGGGTAATAAAAACCCCGAAATATTCAACGTCATTACGATTTCGTTACGATGGTGGGTGCAGGTTTGGCGGTAATTGAAACATTTTCCTCAGCGATTTTCACTTGCTTGTCATATTTATAGTGACATAAAGTGTATATTAATAGAATCTCTTAAAACTGTCTTTGAGCTGTCTATATTGCGTTGTAGTGGCATAGATTTTTTATTTTATAATACTTTGTTATCATGTTATCGCGAAAGTATACCAGTTTTCCGTAACTGGTCAGGACAGGAGTTAAAAAGATCTTGTATGTATTAATAACGAAATAATTTCGAAGCAGATGCAATTGCTCTAATTTTTCATCAGTTTTTTTTAAATAGATTTCTGAGGCTATATACGTAGATACGTTGCCGAAGAACAGAAATGATGCTCAAATGATTTCTAAAGCAAATATGCGCATGGACCCGACATTAAGACACCTTTTCTATTTCGAAATCAATCATTTTGTAAGGATTTAGCTGATCGTAGGGGTATCTATGATGGTTTATTTTAAGAAATATTGGATGGATTAGTTTCAGTAAATTTCTCCTTTCTCGACTTTTGATACTCGATACTGTGAAAGCTTGGGAGATAAAATACTCGATGCTGTAAATGAGTAGATCCGCAACATACGAGAGAATGCTGGCTGGTAGTATTTATGATATGATGGTTCCATCTGCTCGCTCTATTCGTTTCGTTTTGCACTGCTATTTTGGGTTTCTTTCGAAATAAGAAGTGTCTGAGAAGTATCTTTTTTATGACAACATTCGTTTAATTCTTTCCTTCCAGGAGTTAAGTGCAAACCGAACAAGTAAAGTGTTTTCGTATCGTGCTCATGCGACCGGAGAATCATTTCGTATCCTGTGATTAAAAATGACTCAAGCGGAAGAGGTTCTAGAGGTGAAGAATCTTTACCACAGCAACGTGCCAGACGATCAGCACCCACCAAACCACGGTGACAAAGTGTATCGGCCACCGGACAACAACGGTGTGGTGCAGCAGAAGAACCAATTGGGACAGAAATCACCGGGAACGATCGTGGGCAACGGCGGTAATCACAATGCAGCTTGTGTCAGCCTTTCCTTTGCCCACGACAATGCCCCGAGCGAATGGACCAAACAAACCCAGTGGCATCCACACGTGTATGCCAACCCACCAAAGCAACCTCCGACACCACACTCGATAATGGACATACTGGGCTGGAAGGGTACCCCACTTGGTAGACCCAATGCCGACAGCGATACGCCAAATTTGATCGCTGATAGGCTGAGCGAGGATCACATTAAGTCTGACGGTAGTCCACCATTAGACACGCGAATGAATACCGTAGCAGAACAGCAGGAGTTTACCTCCCGTTGCTATCGTCCGACTGATATCGAAGAGCGGCGAATGGATGACGAGGACGAAGACAACATTACCGTCGATCAGGACGAGGAAAGCGAAGAAGACGTCGAGGACCAAGGTCCGGAAGCAAATCGTTCACGCCCGTTGAGTCCATGCAATGAGCCACTCAATCTGTGCATATCAAAACCACCGGTAGCGTTTCACATATCCTCAGTCGCTCCACCGACGGACGCCACGGTTGGGACACACAAAGTAACGGTGCCTGGTCCGGTCTGCAGTTCATTGGAACGGGTACAGGAAAGGAAAATCATATCCGAGGAAGGTAATTAGATTGCATGATGTTTTGCATGGTTCACATCTACAACATTAAAACACGAAACACGATTTGGAACTATAAGTATAATAGTTATTATCATCTCAACAGAACAGGTAGTCCTCTTCCAAATTAGTCACAGTGCTCATTCAATCGTTCAATCTTACTTTGCACTTTGACTTATGCAATCAGTAGTATTTTTTCTTATATCAAAACTACTCTATATCACTGCTGTAGTATAATCCCAGTTTAACATTAGCTAGATGTTATTTTTCCAATTGTTGGAATCGTTTTCAATCGGTCGAAGCTCAAAGCTGTTTAGTTTTTATTTTACATCACACTTTGCCCTTAATATGAGGCGAAACAAATGGTAATATGAGGCTACATTTATCTGTAGTGCGCTTTTTGTTGGAATTTGGGATAAAATTCTAGGTTGGATAAATTTCTACATGTCTCATGATGTTTCAACCAAACAAGACTATTTAAACTAACTGGCTCCTATTAGGTAGCTTAACAATAAAATGGATAGAGGGTGCCGGAATCCAAATAAACAAGAAAATACTTTGATGCTTGTATTTCAACTCAACAATTGTTACTACCTCGGCCTGTGCCGATTTTAAGTATTGTTAAGCACAGATTTAGGGTACTACCTTTCTGGGCTATTCTGTTCAAGATTGCAATTAGTAAATAAAGAAATGAATACAATGTGTTGATTTGTTTGATCCTCTGCTTACTTCCAGATTCTACGCAAGAGTCGACACGATCGTCCTCTGCGCATCAGCGGCGGTCACATTCTACTGCGTCGCAGCACAAACGGCCGCACGGTGTTATTCCTTCTCCGGCCTTAGTGCACTCGAGCGATGCCGATTCAGACATTTGTATGTCGAACGATGATTCCTCGACCACCGACGGTCAGTTTAGCACCACCGTTAACGATGCCCTTGCCTCGGCCACCATGACCATGTCGACACTGTTTTCCCTTCCAAAGCCGGCCACAGCGGACGGACTACCCGCAGGCTCGACCATGTCCACGAACGGAAGCTCTTTGCTGGCTGAGGAGAAAACGGGCAGCGCTGCAAGTCATCATAGGCGAAAGAAAAAAGCTCGCACCACGTTTACGGGGCGTCAGATATTTGAGCTGGAGAAGCAATTCGAGGTGAAAAAGTACCTGTCGTCGAACGAACGGACGGAAATGGCGAAGCTTCTAAACGTCACGGAAACACAGGTGAGTTACTAAAAGAGAATTAAATTAAACTATGTGCTAACGAAAATGTAACAGCTACATCGCTTTGCAATAAAAAACAACCATGCAAGAAGATTTGGAGCTTGAAATATAGTGGAAGGCGATTTTGTGTCTTCGATAGATAAACAATATACTATATGATTTAACCATTTTTTAACCTAACACCACATGTTTTATAATGCGTCCGCCTGCAGTTGCTTTAAAATATGTTCCCTTATCCTTCGTTGATGTTGGGCAGATTCAACAATTAAGCAACAATAATGTGTGAATTGATTTAAAACACTTTTTTTACCGTCAAAGTGCCTGAACGCGTTTACTCTTTAGCAGAGTCCCATACCGACCGGCATAATAAGCGCTGAGATGAGATATTTCCGTCGTTGAGGATGAGTTTCGTTAATCCTCCCCCTCATTAGTTAATATCTGTGAGCTGCTGCGCTCCTGAGCAGCAGCTTAATTTGTTTTATTTATTTATTCCACCTCGTAAAACTGAATGACTACTTTGACGTGGTGCGGAACCAGAGCGCACATTCACACAAACCCTACCGCCATCTCGTTTGTTTGGTCGTTGCCTTTGTTGAGATTAGTAGACTGTTGCCTCTCCGGTCGCCTCTGAGCCTGTGTGTGATCCGTGTTGGTTGGTTAATTCGGGAAAGCACGCAGGGCGGCATACATGAAACGACACTTAAAACCATTTATGATCGTTCACGACCACCCCACCCCTCTTCCACTACCCCAATGAGCTAGGAAGAGAAGTACCCAAACTCTAGCACCATTGGCCGTTCTTGACATACTAGCCACGCTTGGTAGCTGCTCGCCGTTTGGCTAAGCCTCCCGCACTGTTTTCTCCCCTTACATCCGTCCGTTGCCATGGTGATGATGAAACCGATTTGATGATTGCAGTTTCAGCGCGTTTAAATCCAACGCGGCTGTCATTAGCGTCTGTCACACGACAAATATCATTGACTGCTGCGTTTGATGGACTATCGGTATTCAAACTTCACGACAATAAGAGCTACCGGCCGGTCGGAGAGCCGAGATTCTCACATTAAAACGGGACGCGGATGGGATGCGCCCCAGCTGACGAAGACATATTATCGGTGCGACGTACAGGAAATAAAATTAAAAATGAAATGTTGATTTTCTGTCTTACGGGCAACACCGCGGGGTCAACCGTTACCCGCCTACCCACACCCACCCTTAGCAGAAGGTGTATTGCCTCTACATAAGTTTGCTGCTTTATCGCTAGTGGGGATGTTTCACGCGATGGTTTAACGTTTCCAACAATCATAAAAAACGACAGTTATAAAAAGAAAATTTGAGCGTAATGTGTTATTTTTAGTACAATCCATCATCCGGCGACGACTCGTGAACGAAGAAGAGTAACAGCAGTAGCGGCGGCGGCGGCATGTTGATGGATTTTCGAGTCTGCGACGCCCGAACATTGGACGCGCGATCTGCTAGCCGCCTCCTCCTCCTCCTCCTCCTCCTACCCAACCAACGCGTAATCACTCACCCGCGATCATCGCGTGAGAGGCTCATTTGTGTCATTCAAATGATTTTGACAACAATATTTTCTTAAATCTCTCACCTCCCGCATCTACGGGCGGGCGCGTGTTTGTCATCTGCCGTGCGTGAGGAATAGCTTGCTTAGATGAGGAATCACCCTCACGTAATGTGAGATAATTAATCTGGCAGCTTTACACACGCGCCTGCAGTTGTTTTGAAACGCTGTTTTTGGGTGGAGGAAATAAGAGATCACTCTCATGCTGCGTTGGACAGAGGAAGTGTTTGATCCTTTGGGTCACCGCACTACCTTTATTATTTAGTGGTGATTATTGTAGTACATCATTTAGCGTATCCTGTGTTTCATCCTCCACCAGTCGTCTATTAATGGGAGACTAATATGTTTCGCTACGGATCTGTTTTGTTTGTTTTTTTTTTTGTAGGTTAAAATATGGTTTCAAAATCGTCGCACGAAGTGGAAAAAGCAGGACAGTTCTTGTGGAGGCGGTACACCGAATGCCGGAAGCGTAGGTGGCGACGCACCTACATCTCAATCACCGAAGGACGCAAGCAAAGTGGCAGCGGGAAATCGCACTACGAACGCTGCCAACGTTGCTTCAAAAACAACGCTCGTCACAACACCGACCGCTGGTGTAATCGGTGCGGATCTGCAGCACCATTCGGCGAAACCAGGCTGGATGAGTGAGCTGGAAAGTTTACAGGAGCTGCAACAACAGCAACCAGCGGTGGGCCTCCCGTCATCGGTCGTTCCCGGCGCAAAAACCCGCGCCGCATACTCGAAATCCGGCACCTCGGCCAGAAAAGGTTCTGGCATCGAGCGTCGCAGCGGTTCACAAGGCGCGAAACAGCACGAACGCCATCAGGCGGCCACTAGTGGTACTGATCGGCATAATAACGGCAGTAGCAACAGCAGTAGCGCCGGTAGCGTCGAACATCCCCAGCAAATGGTGCAGTCGGCATGATGTTTTACGGCGAAAGTAGCGTTGCTCGACGATGGGGAATGCTAACGAACATATGTACCAGCAATCATAGCCCAAACTCACTGGAGCATTTTAGTAATGTGTGTTTGCGTACCCCCCCGTCCCTGCCTCGTGGCCTCTCCAAGCGGTAACATTAACGTTTGATGATATTAGTTTTAAATTGTGTGCCATTTTCGGGAGGGCCAATGCTTTCCGTACCCCCATTCTCCTGTGTACCGCGTTTTGTCGGCATGTAATTCTCGTGATATGTTTGTGTGAGTTTGCGAGAATCGGTTTCGTTGATGCGTGAGTAATTTAGTAGAAACATTAACACCGGTCTCGAAAAGCTGGCAGCAAACAAATCCTTGCTATATGCTACAGCAAGCAAATCCTTGTCACTATATGATAAAGTGTGAAAAAACAACTAGAAAAAAAAACACCCGAATGGTGTTATGATAGACCAAAATGGAAGAGTATTGAATAAAAAAAAATAATAATAAAAGTTTAATTTCGAATAAACAACTACATTCAATGAAATCTTGCGCAGCTTTTGTGTTCATTTCGTCTGATGCGCATTCGTGTTGTATATTTATGTCTTCTGTGTTGTATTCTGTCTCTTTTGCTTCCTCCACTGTGCAACGCAGCTCGCTGAGCAATCGTATGTTGTAGCTTGTTTTTGACGCTTCATAAACTACTATGGTCAAATGTGGTGTCGATAGTCACTTCACCAACTTTGTGAGCTTCGATTGCTCGTAAACGGTTAGTCTTATATTTTTTTGAAATGTTTCTTGTTTTTTTTTTGTGTTCGACAGTACATTTCAGAAACACAACAAATCTCATTTGAGTCAACTATTGACACACCTAGAAGGATATTTTTGGCATTTGATGACCGGTGTTGATTATTTATTCCTCCAAACTGTGTGCACCATTGGTTTACGTTTATTCTAGTCTTAAACTCCGTTTAGTTTTGTCCCTATCTCTCTCGGTGAAATCTACCGTTGCCTCGTACTAAAATTATTTTAATTTTTTTTCTACTAGATAAAATTGCAACGTGACATGAAATTTGTTGTGGTTGAACGTGTGGTTGTATGTATGATTGGATATTGCATATATATAAGTTATGTGTCAATCGGCAAATTGTTTTAAATAAAATGTGATACCAATTGCATAGTTTCGATCGAAATATTCTGAAATAGTTTTTGGACTGTAAATCATAGATGGAATTCTGCCCTCACATATGATTTAGGATAGTTTTTATGTTTTCTTGTAACATTTTTCCCTATACTGGATGGTACCGGAGGACGAAATGAGATGGACTTTACAATTTAAAAAAATGTAACTAGAACATTTAACGTACAATAGTTGAAGTTATGAAAACCCTCATTAACATCGATTAAAAACGCCAAAAACGTGTTCTAGTTAACATATATATTAGACACAAATTGGTTGGTATTATTTGGTACCGAATTGCTATTGGTAGCTTTCAATCGTAAATTTTAACAATAATATCGATCCTCTATTCTTTTCTGTGTATTCTGTTCTGTTCTTTCATTCCCCTGCCCCTACCAAAATATAAATTCGACACGTGTGTATATCGATAATATATATTATATATTTTTGTATATGTTGTCTATAGCTCACAACAATGACAACTCACAAACAATCATGGTACACGATTTATATTTGCGATTGACAAGGATGTTAACATTATGTTGGCAAAGTTTTAACTGCAGATAATTTCAACTCAAATCGAGTTAGTTGAGATAAAACTGTTATTGGGTTCGAAATTGCAAACATACAATAAACCACTCGTAAACCACCTACCGTTATACAGTTAAATGTTATTGTGAGATTCGATCAGCGTAGCAAACAGAATGTCAATGCTGTAAAACATATGTGGTTAATATTTATTGTTCAAGTTCAACGAGCTTACCCTGAATGAAGCTATGCAATATTACCTGCGTTACATGCTTGTATATAACACAAAACAACGGAGAATGAGTATTTTTTCGATTTATAAACAAATTTTAGACACCAGCTTTGATTATGTACCGTGACTTTTGTGCCATTTAATTTTTCTAAAACAGTTTAATAATATTTTAGGTTCAACTGATACGTGTTGACCATCTCAAGCGTGGAAATCAGTTGAGCACCATGGTTTTTATTGGAATCCAGCTCTAAACCATGCATATTTCCCACTGTATGTGATTCTTTTGTGAATGTTTAAACAACTTGCACGTGCGATGTGACATTTAATAGTATGTTCAACGCAACGAATTTTTTCGATGTGCGCTGTCCACTTCAGAACAAGCCGTCAGAAGCTGCACGGTAGTGCATTCTGTTTTAAAATACGCTTCGAATGTGTTAAAAGTTGCTCAGAGTTCTTGACTGGCCAAGGGTTTTGGAAAAAAAATTGCAATAATAACAATAACAACATTTTAGACTGACAGTTTTTTCGCCACGTAAATGCGTACTTGATTCCTCCATTGTCATGTAAAGGGATGGTGGTTCGGTAATATTATCGCCTACTCAGTAAAATTCTTCGCTACCCTGTGTATTGTGTCTTTTTCTTCAGTGGTCTTGGGAGTTTCCTGTCCCGTATTTTCGTCATTTTTAGGTTTAATATATTTTATCTGTTGCTGATAACATTACTGTTACATTCAATGTCCCATGTGATGCATGCAACAGTAGAAAACAGCGCACCAGACTTACGAAAACGATTCTTAAAATTAATATTAATAACATTACAACACAAAAAACATACTGGATGTAAAAAAATGAAGCTAACTCTACGTTCTGTAGTAATATAATGCGGGAAGAGCATATTCCTTTACAAACCCCTTAATAACATATTTTTTTTTACAAAAACAAAAACATGATTCACTACATAATGGTTAAGTTTTGTGTTTGGACTAGTTTTAATTTGTGCGGCTGTAGCATACGATGTATAATTATATGTTACAGTGTTTTATTGTTTCTGTATTCCTGAAGTTTCCTACAGTTACCAGAATCTGTTCCGTTCAGGCGAAACAATTATAATAAAATATAAAATTTAGTTGACAAGTGTAGTTGAAAGATAAAATTCGTACTAATCGATGCAATTCTATCAATACAAGCAAGTACATAATTTAAACAATAATAATATAAACAAGCCAAGCCGAGCTTGGAAAAGGATCGATTTAGGTTGGGTGTAGAAAATTTAATGGTACAGATACCAGTAACTGTAAGTAATGGTCAGAAAAGGAAGAAAAGCGCTGTATATCTATTTCGCTTTCTTCTTCTGGGTGATGTAACATTCCGTTTTTATCAAGTTTAGCTACGCATTTTCAAAACTGAACACGTGCCTTCCCTGTCCATAACAATTCTTGTGATATTGTTTCATATCCAATGATTTATCAACATATTCTGTGTATTTCTATCCAAGTCACTGCTTCCTGCATAGATTACCAGCCTGGTCTTTGTTTTTTAAACTATTTCCAAGAATCTTTAATTTCGCACTTGTTGCATTGGATTCTTAGGTTTCAGTAGTAATATTAGGCACTTGGTAATGATGTTTTGGAATGTTTCACGAAACAACACTGGGTTTTCTAGTAGATCCTGCGCTCAATCACCATTTGTAAAGGTCAAAAAGTATCGGGCACGCTGCTGGTGACGTTTGTTTGTAGTGTACGTGTGCGTGTGGTTTTGTAGAACGTTTTTCGACGTTTCACAATTGCGTTTTTTTCTTTTATCAACATCAATACATAGAAACTGTATATGTGCTCAAGATTGCTTTTCTCTTGCGAACGTAAGTTGGTGTAGTGTTTGGAAACCCTTCCCTGCATAAATTGCTGTCTGTTGCGTTGCATAATATCTTCCACGTTCTGATGCAATGGGTTGTGATGATTTTAGACTTTTGTTTCAGGTCCCTCGGTGCAATGTTCAAAAAATTTTTTAATTTTGGAAAGATATTGTTGACAAATGTGTCCATAGTTTTTGTTGTACCAATCGGGCGTACGTCCTCTGTGATGCGGATTGAAAGAAGAAATACATGGTTATTACTGTGACTAAACTTTTAATAACAAATAAAATTCTTACTTCATGTCGACGCGCGAAAGATGCATTAGCTTGCACTTCCCACTGCCACACGGTTCGATTAGGTAGCGGGAGGCCAGCACAACACCGTTTACTCCACCAAGCAATGGTGTAGCGTTTTCGTGCGTTATCGATACCTCCACTATCACGCAGGCACCTCTGGGCAGGTCGTTTTTCCATTGTCTTTGTAAATTAAAGAATAGAAAATAATAATAGTAGAAAAATAATGAAAAGACCATTTAAAAATGTCTAGGATTCATTTTATGCCAAGAGTGCCATATTGTAATTTTCGCGAAAAAACAAATGTTATGCAAAGTAAAATTACAAATACAATATTACCATGGTAATGTTGATAGAAATTGAACAAAATGCTCTGAAAAATTATGAAAATGAAAATTTTTAGTATTTTTTTTTATTCAAATATTTTTACAATACGAATCTGCGATATGATTCGTATTGTAGGATAACATTTAAATTAAAAAAAAACACCAAAAATTTTACACACTTCTGATACATACAATTTTTTAGATTTTAGGAACATTTTCAATATTGACTCCAACGGAACATGGTGTTTAATGGTATTTGACAAATTTTTTGAACTATTTCCTTCAAAAATGGTTAAATTTCTATACTCGTTTTTTTTAATAAATTGTCCCATGGGTGCGGTGGCACCGGTCTTACAACAAAATCACTCGGTTATATCCTTCCATCTCAAATAGGAATGACTAACCAGCAAGGATGGTATAAAATATTCTAGTAACTCGGTTACAGGATAAGCCATAACTGAAGTCATTAAGCTAATATATTACCTCACGACGCAATATTCAGTGATAGGCTGTCCGCAAGCGTATTGGAAGACATCAGAATCTTGGTCCAGTTGTTCAATAGTGCGCCATTTCAAGAGATAAGCATCCCAGAGCGAGCGCTCGTTCACAATGTGCTGTATTACCTCCATCGGTGGTGCCTCAACTTCCGTGACACATTTCCACAGACGCAGCGGGTGCCCATCGCCCACCTTTTTAAAGTATGCGGCCACAGACGGATCTGTGCTGCTGAGCGATACCCATCCTCGCGGTCTGCAAGTAAAGAATATATTGAACGAATTCGTTTCTAACGTTAAGTTGTAAGCTTCGTAATATTAAAAAATAGGATAAAATTATTTAACTTTATTACTAATTTATTAACTTGTTGATGAAGGATTTTATTTCTTAAATTTGTTGTAATCATTTTATAATAGTTTAGATTAAAGTTCAAATATATAGACACGTCCTCTCGTAGGGCATAGCATGGCATCTTTATGTTCTTTAAAAAAAAACAGAAAAATGAATCGCATATAACGACTATTAGGTACTAGCTAATTAGATTCTAATATAACCAGAGCCGCAGCGTACTTTTTCAAAGATTCCACCCAAGAGATCTCCTGTTTTTCTTTAACAAACTATGAACTTTACATATCTACAAGTCCTCGAAAAAATACACTCAAATCATTCGTAGATAAAATTGTACGTTCTATAAAAGAATAACGTGCTAATCAAAAATTCCTGTCCCATGCGTGTTTGCAAATAGTATTGCAACTTTTAAAATTGTCAACGAATAATGAATACTTTTGAATTTATTTCGGGACACCACAGGAAGCCATGCTTTATACATGTCATTTAAAAGAATCCTACCTACCTACCTACCTACCTGTGGACCAATATTGTTATTGTATTGTAGCTAACTCGAAACAATCGATCGAAATTTGATCGATAACGAAAAACATTTTGGTAGAAAATAAAATTACCTTTCACGCCCTTCCCGAAGACACTCGTTAATGGACTCCGTTAAGTAGCCGCGCCAGTTCTGCACGTACATTTCCGTGCCCAAAGCCGAAAGTGGTACCGGCTTCGACTCATCCATGTAGTTAAAGTTGCAACGACGCATCTGTTCACTACTGATCGTCCATAGGCTTTGAAAACGTTCGATCATGTACGCCAAACACTCGTGTGATGCTTTCGCTTCGGACAGTTCCTTTTCATCGGGCGTACCAGACCCTACACCGGTTTTCTTACGTCTCGGTGATGCTGTCGTATACCTGGTAGGGTGGTTATGTGAAGCAATCGAATGAGTGTGAATTATCGGAAGAGTTGTAATAGCATCAACAGTTATAATCTTCACCGCGTCATACATACCTATTACCAGATAATAGGTAAAAAAGTGACGGTGCGAAACAAACGGCCAGATTATTGGCAGTCATTTGATTTAGGCTTGAGTTTTGCACCACTTTTTCAAGGAATGTAAGCAACAGTTGCAGCACTTCACGGTGCTCATCCGGCAGCAGCAATATGGCCGATTGTACTGCTTCCGATCGTACTGCTTCCGGGAGATCTATAACATATAAAGAAAAAAAAATGCAAGAAAGAAACCACACACAATAAAAAACTAGAATATTTGCCAGCGCCAGCGTTTTTCTTACATTGGAATATGGCGATGAATGTTTCGGAGAGCTTCGCTGTCAACAACGGGTCGGGCAATTCGCGGAAGTATTGTTTTACCAAATCTGCCACATCGTAAGCGTGATATTCGTCGAACATCTCGTTCCGCCAACCTACGTCATTGCTAGCCTCGATCACTGATTTCAGCTTAGCAATGCGTGATTTGACGCCCGGTTTCCGGAACAGACCAACCTGGTCTAGTGCGTTTCGTTCGAGCCAACCAAAAGCTAACCGTATCGTGTACGGCACCGTGCTACCGTATTTCTGCAAATTTAGCACCAAGGGCATGCCGAAAACTCGGCGATCCTTATAGTCAGGTGTTTTGATGCGTTTAATAAATTTTGGCAGGTCCCAGTTCCAGCCGGACCGATGTGTCGGGCAGTAGCGTTCCATATAGCCGGTCAAATTTGCCAGCCCAAGTTTACGCACGACCAATAACTGTCCGCAGGACATCTCCGACATTCGTATCCCTTCAGTACATTCCGCACCAATCGCTTCTGACGCGCGTCTTAACGTTGTCCCCACTGTTAAGCATACATCGTGCATTTGGTTGCTCTGCACGATCGACGAACTTACCGGTAATTGCGTTTTACCCTTCGTAGTAATGGTAGTTATGGTATTGCTGTTGCTGGTGGTACTACTGACTAGTGCCGTAACTGTGGTTCCACGTTGCTGCAGAGATTGCTGCTGTTGCTTTCGGTCGTCTTTCGAGATTGTTCCTAACTGATCGGTTTGCTGCCTATCGATAGGTGACACCTTCGGCTGCTGGAAGCTATGCCATCGAGCCACAGTCACTCGCTTGCCACCCGATCGGCCACTTTCGCCACTATCATCGCCCGTTTTGCTACTGTGCCGTACGGAACGGTTGCTAAACGCATCTCTATAACGCTTGGAAGATTTTCCGAGGTTTAAGGAACCTCCTCGGTGTAACTTTGATGGTAAAGGATTCACTTCCATTGCGTCTAACGTACTACCACCAGCACCGCCATCGCCCCTAGCATTGGCTCTTCCTGCCATTTCTTTTACATTCGCCGTTGTCGATGAAACGCCAACGTTCATCCCGAGTTTTCGATCATAATCAAGCTCCACCTTAATTTTCGACCGGCGTTGTTTGGTGTGGCATTCGGAGTCGGAAACAGCACCTCCGCCGGTCTGTTCATCCGTTACCGTACTAGTGATCGCTTTGCTTCGCAGTACTTTCTTCGTTCGAGAATATTTGCGGGACGCCGTCTTTTCTGACCTAGCAGATAGGGAGTTTAGATCGGTTCCTGGCCCGCCGCTACCACTGTCTTCACTGCAAATCGATGATGAGTCATCGCCTGATCGGGTCTCCTGCTGCAGTTGCACTTGATGCCGAAATGGAATTGTACCACCCGGGGAAGCACGGTCGGCAAACCGTTTCCCATCAGCCACGTGCAGCGGTGACCACGCTTTGGCAGGAGCATTTACGTTCGGTGACAGCAGCATATTTCTTCGACCCAGCGAATCGTTTGCGAATAGATTCTTGCGATTGCCCGCCGCATCTAGTGCATCGTCGAACGCGAGCAGTTCGTTGGATGGTCGAGGCGAACTAGGATTAGAGTAGGACATGAGGTCGAAACCGGCCTCACCGTAACCATCGTCACCGACCTGACGATGGTGCGGCGATAGCAGGCCGCTCGAATGTGCCGGAGGAGGAGCTAAAATGATTAACCCGTCTCTATTTTGCTTTTTCCTGCGTCTCGATTTGATCGATTCAACACGTCGCAAAAACGCTTTCGCTCCGTCCTTCAATCGCTCGCTGCCGGTACGTCGCAGATGGACCCCAATCCCAACCGTGCCGAAATCTTCTTGCGAGTCCGTATCCGATGGCACGCCGATGGTGATTTTCCCGCCCGTCTCGATCCACAGTTTTTCATGATCCTCGGCACGTAGCAACGTGTTATTGTTATGCCGACGTGATCCGTTTGCAGTCGACCCGTGTCCAGCCAAGTCGCTACCGGTTCCTTTGGTGTGAGGTTCTTTCTGAGAGGATTGCTGTTGTTGCTGCTGCTGCTGCTGCTGCTGTTTGTGGTTTATCACACTGACCAACCCGATTGCGTCGTCTACACGCGACCATCGCCGGCTATTGTGTTGGAATGTCCAAGCTTCGCTCAGGGCGCAACTGTCGTCGTCCGAGTCGTCGCGTTGCTGAAATCGTCGCATTACGTGGAATCGATTATGTGCGAGCTCGCTTGGGGAAAATCTGTCGAGTTTTCTTACCGAAGGTTTTGGTGTATGCTGATGAGCGTCGAGATGCATATTCGCACAACGGTTGAGCGTGTGTAGGCGACGAAATAGTGACTGCAGGGGATCCGGTTCTAAGAACGGATGATCTTTCGCTACATCTTCCACGACAATCGGGAACTGGTGATCTGTACGCGATACAACATCGGTTAGCACACACATCGCGATGGTAGTAATATATGCGAGTTTAAGCAAAAAAACTTACCCTCGTACATTTGGGCATACTGTGGAAATCCAGCAGCTCGTAACCACCGACACGCTTCGATCGCTTCAATTTCTGCGAAACAATATAATACAAACAAAAGATGAATGAAACGTGCAAATCATGATGACTCTTGGTGGAAGTAATTAGCAATTCGAAAGAGGTTTGTATGTCCGACTGAAATAGGATGATCCAAATTAAAATCCTAATCTTTTTTGCCGCAACATGTACATGTCCCGTCGAGTAGACATAGCCTTTTTGGCTAGCAACCTTTGTTTTTTTTCGCTTTATATACGATGCAAGACTGTCGGCCCTATACCAGACCATGTTCAATTGACCCTATACCATGATCAATTGACCTTCAGCAACGTAATCTTAATAGCTTCAAAATGTTGTTTCGCAATAAATTACAATTTGCACTGTTCGTTCGGTTCCTTTAATTAGTTTTTTGAGTTAAAAAAATATCCAACAAGATGGATTAGATAGTTGGAAAATAATACCAAACCCTCATTGAACCATTTCTCGCTCTAGAGAGGCTTGCCATCGTATGACTGATTTAACCCTAAATTAATTGTGACAAATACTAGATGGTTATGTGATTTACGCACCAAACCTGAACAATTTGTTATTTACACTTTTCCAACATTTTCTGTAAATGTCAATCTACAAAGTGTTGTATCATAAAGATATATCTGCGATGGTATATTATATTAAACCCGTTGGAGCATAGATATTGCCAAGGGGCTTAACTAAACAAAACCAAATCTCATCCGAACTGTTTTATACTTTTATGAAGTAATTAACGTTAGTGCAAGTAACTATTGTGTATTTTCAACATGATAAAAAGGTAAATGTCGAATGAAATGTTTTCTTCATCGTTCGTGTAATGATGATTAAATTGAAAGAATAGATCGAACTAACCCAACAACGCCCATTTATATCAATTTATTATCATTCTATAAATATCTCCTTCACTATGCGGCCCATATCTATCTCAATATTTCTCTACAGGTAATTTTTAATACAGCCCGATACCAGATGCCCTCCAGAACTCTTAGTCCACCTCATGTGATGCAGCTTCAGCAAATTCGTCTTTCTGGTCGACTTCATCCTGGTTAGTCATGTTCCTTGTGTGTGCCCCAGTGTGGCTTGCTACAATCAATCGCCTGTTCCGGTTTCCAGGATTGCCGTCATCGGTGTGGTCGGACTTGGAACTGAAACTACGCGCCCGTTTGAAGAATTTCGTTGCAAAATATTTTTCTGTGCTAAATGTTTTCCTACCATCAAGCTGCGGTGTTAAGGGAACTCGTGTCAACGCAGTGAATACTCGGGCTTCTGAGGATGCTTCTGGCAGTGTTGCTGCTGCTGATTCGCCCTCAGGTTCCACACTCGCGCTACGACGCAGAGCTGCCAGTTTTCTTGAGCTGATCGGTGTCCCGGGGATGGATATTTTTCCACCAGTAACGGCAGCCGCTGGTTGACTATCGGTGGAGTTATCGTCAATGGTGGTAGGTGAAATGGGTCCGTTATCTCTATCCCGGTCATATGATGCGTCGGCAGGGGAAGTGACTGTTACATCAGCTTCTCGTACCGTTGGCTGAACCGACGGGACAACCTCTACTTCCTGGTATGCCTCAGAAAAATCGCGTCGTAATGTGCCCTTGCGAGAGGAGTCTTCAAAAAAAGAAAGAACCGTGGGACTTTTTACTTCCGATTGGGTGAACGTTTGGGCTGCTTCGGAGAAGGAACGAGTGAACGTTTTCTTCTCGACTGACTTGCTGAGGTACGTGTCCACACAGAAGTCCGTGGTCGGTGGTGCCACTTTCTCCGCAGGCAAAATAACTGATGGCTTGTTCTGCCGCAGGCTTTCTAACTCTAGATTGAAATTTTCCAACTGCTCCGCCAACGTTGTAGATTGTAGCACAGTCGTATCTTTCTGTAGACCATCATCTCCGCTATCACTGTCGACATTCTTTTTCAATGTGTGCAAGTGTCTCGAGCTGATCGGTGTTCCTGGCACGGTTACTTTAAAACTGGGCGCCGTCGATGGGGCAAGTTCGTACTCGTTGTATACCTCGGAGAAATCTCTACGATAGGTTTGGCGTGCCGCAGAATCATTGAAGTACTGGATTACCAACGGATCACGAACATCTCGTCCTCCATCACCCAGCGTTTGGGCCGCTTGCGAAAATGTCCTTTGATAAGTTCTTGCTTGTTCCGACTCTTCGAAGAACTTCTGCGTTCGTTTCGAATCGGAAGCAACAATTTCTTCCATGTTTGGTATCCCCTTTGCTTGATATGCGGCTAGTTTTTCCTCAAGCTGTTTTTTGGACGTCTTTAGCTCTTCCAGGTCGAGCAGGAACCGACTTCGCTCCTCCTCCGATCGCTCATCATCCGAAGAGTCACTGATAATTTTATTCCGAGTCCCTGTTTCCATCATTGGTTTTTTATGCGCAGTTTTCTTGGTTTTTTTCTTTCTACCTTTAGTTTCATCCGGAAGTATCGAATCCTGTGTACCGTTACCTTCGATCAACTCTCCATAGGCTTCAGAAAATTCTCTACGATAGCTGCGCTGGTTGGCGGACTCTTCGAAATATTGCTTCACCACGTGATTCTTCTCGATCACAGGCGTTGCACCAACCGTTCCTACCGCCTCTGAGAACGTTCGGTGGTATGCTTTTCGTTGGTCGGATTTTTCAAAGAACTCTGACGCTGTATTGTGGGTTACGTTTGTTTTTTGTTCCATTTGCGGTACTCCCGAGTCCAGATTTACTTTGTTTTCAGACAATTCTTGCATATCCCTCAGAAATTTATCCAACACAATACTACTGATGATGAGCTCGTTCGTTGCCGTGCTATTATTGGTCGCGGCAGGTTCGTCTTCGATGTTTGCGCCTATCGATTGGCCGGACAGCTTCCGTAGGTAACGCGAACAGACCGGTGTCCCCGGTACGGACAAGTTCACTCGTGGTTCCATTACAGCAGCTTTCTCCTTCTGTTTTTTTTCGTAATGGTTCCGTACACCGCTAAGAAAATCGAGCTTCGATTTACGGGATTTCGCTGCGATGGGATATTTTTTATATCCGCTTTGCACTTCCTCCATTATGCAAGAGCTTTTCGAAAAAGAAACGAAAAAGCCTGTATAGGTGTGAAACCTGGCACAATTAGCACAGAAGATTTATCCTGCCGATGTTTTGTGGTAGGTCACGGGACACAGTAACCTGCGACTGGCTACGTTTCGTCAGTTCGGTTGATAAAATACTGACTGTGCAAAGCTGTGCGACACTCGCTATCATACGGGCACGAGCTCGGTGACATCAGCTGACCACGAGTTCGTTGTGGGATTGAATTAATCAGTCACGAACGCAAAGACGTTCAGATGTTCTGGACGCTCGCAGGCTAGCTTCGAACGAAAATAAAAATCTAGTAGTACATCAATGTTTGTGTGTGATTTTACTTCACAGCGCTATGATAAGAACCTAGCAAAGTCTCCAATCCCACCGAACCCACCGACCGTCAACCGTCGAACAGCTTCGTATATCTTAGCGGCGACTGTTAACCAAATGGCTTGATAGATTTGTAGAAGATCTAGTATTGTGTTAGCATTACTTAAAACAACAATTAATTTTCCTGTTAAAAAGATACATTGGCCGGTACCTGTACCTGTAAAAGATACAGACATCTTGTCGATACCTGTTAGCGAATTTACAAATTAAAGTGAAAATTTAAATTAAATAATGGAAAAGGAAGTGAATAAAATTTTCCAACACAAATAATGGGTAAAATTTATAAATCCATTGGTTTTTGTACTAGTCTATAACCTAAAAATTGCAATTGCGTGATTTACACGATACTTATCTATCATTAACCTTCCGATATCGGCATCATGCTCGATAACAAACTGTAGTCTAATCTAAGAACAGACGCTGGCAACACACAGTGCAACACCACCACGTATGGGATGATAACATCGGTTGCAAGTAAATCCTCCTTTAGACCCCCAGGGACAATCCCCGTTGTAACACGGGTTTACAACGTTCGGTCAATTTTATTAGCACTTTAGTCTTTTGGATACAAATAACAGTTTGTCACAAAATCGAATAATGAAAAAGGCAAAACCTCTATTATGGTGAAAGCCGCGGGCATGGCAAGTCGTTTTCCTTTTTTCATCCCAGAACATGCTCCGTTTTAAATTCTACAACCCCTCAAAACAGACAACCATTCCGACACATGGGTGATCAGGATAGAAGCGTTCCTATACTATGTTCAAACAAAATGGCCTCATTTTGTCACCATCACCGCTGTTCGGTGATGCTTGGTAAGTGTATATTTTTTCCTTTTTGTAATTTTGCATACCTCTTCATCAATCAATTTATCCATATACGAAGGGCATACGACGATTTAAAAATAGACACTAGAAGAGAAAAAAAAGTTCTACCTATGGAGCATCACACATTGCTCCTGTGCAATCGACCAAATGCCGCGAAAGACTGTAGCAACCTATCTCTTTCATTCGTGTACCCCATTATAATTAACTGATATTTTTGTCGAGTCTCTGTATTATCTCCGCTTTTGCTTCGGATCCTGATGACAGCAACTATGGCTTCGGTTTGCCACCTCGCTCTCATCTCAGGCAGTATGCACACATCACCAACACCATCAACATCGAAGTATGCAACATGTAGCGTTTGGTTCACTCTGGTTTCTATGATCTCTCTGAACGGCGGAGCAACAGATGAAGCTTTCCATCAATGTCTTTTTCCGATACCCTCACGACACATATATCCTACTCCCAACTCTTCCCACTCTGTATCCATGTATAATCCGCAGAAAAAAAAAACATTATTTAGCACTCGAAGGTTTAGCGTCAAGAACCACAGCATTACGGAAGATTAATGTAGGCCGACAAACGACAAATCTTTTACCTGCTATTTTGCGTTCTCTCATCTTTTTCCACAGTGATTCTGCTTTGCGAATGTGCCAATTTTCGATTTTCGCGGAAAAGCTGCGAAAGAACTTATACTCTCGTATGCTAGACATTCTGCGATGCATTGTTTGATCCGTTCTGTTAGGTGTTCGCTTCTGCTGATTGCAATTTTTCCACAGCGATTTTAACTCTAGCCGTTGAGTAAGCACAAAATAGGCGTTGAAATGTACCTAACGAAAAAAGCACTTTTCCCGGCAAATAATAAGGAATACGTACAAACACATCAACAGATGTGAACTTTTTGTAATGCTTATCGTTCACACAGCACACCATGTAGATGTTTCATAATTAGAAAATACTGGTACGTGAAACTCGCCAAGCACGCATCTCAAGCAACCGAAATAATGTTACACATATTTTTCTCCATTTGAATAACCCTGCAGCGTACAACCTAGTAAACCAGCAGCCAGTTTCTGAACATTTTGCGCGATGCTAAACAAGCTGAACTAAACAAAACTACCAACTAGCAATAAAGCACCAACAAGAACGATCAGCACAAGCCAATTAAAGCGAAGCAAAAAACAACAACAGATTTCGGTCACTACAGTACCAGCCCCACCAGCCGGACTGAACAACTAACAATGAGTGATGTGCAAGGATATTCAACAAGGCAGCAGCATCGGCGTGATGGAAGGAAGTTCATGCCAGTACGCCATCTATTCCCGTGTGGTATGAACAGGCCACGATAGGGTGGGGCACGGTTTGGGGCGGCTGGACCAGGGTTCGGGAAATTCAAGAGAACTTTGCAATTCGCTCAAATACTCACAAATACAGCATACTACCCAGCATATTACTCTCATGCTCTCAATTTGTATCACGGCTCTACTCTTCGGGTATCTTCAAGCTATACCATTTCCCACAGACGGTCCACAGGAAATAAAATAGTAGCCCCCTTTGTTCCGTTTGTGTATGCGAACGAACCGTTTCGACTTACGTATACTCACAGCAACAACCATACGTTTTTTTATGTGCGTAAATATGCTCGTAGCACATAACAAACGCAAGTCACAAATCTAGGTCATTTTATCGTGGAAAGCGATTTTTAAAAGGTCATTTAAACATAATACCTTATCATCCTCGTTTGCAGTGCGAATGCTTATAGCTAGGCATTTGGCAAATATGCTGGTGGTAATTAGAGGTACACGTTGGAGTCACATATTATATTACCGTACGGTTAAAGATAAAATCACTGATACGCCAGCCGCGTTCAAACAAATAATTGTAAGCCACAATTAATTTCCGCTAACATTGAGCAGAAGGCGTCGGAAGACGAGGTGATGCGATGTACAACTTTTTCTACCAGAAAGAACATGTTGCCCCCACTGTTTATGCGTGAAGTGGTAACAATAATGTTACGGAATCGATTACGAAATGCTGCATACATCGAGAAACACATACAAAATGAAATAATTTTTAGCTACTCTTTGTATTGCTGTTGAAAAAAGGAACAAAAATACTGCTATCAGCAGTTTTTTTTTTATCCCCGATACTATATTAATTATTTGCAAGCAATGACATAGGAAACAATCGAACGATGGATGATATTCGACAACATTTTGTGTTTGAAAATATTCTACCAGATTAAATGAGGCGTGGCAAGAACTGTTACGGTGTAGCGCTCTAGCTTTTCATTATCGCACAGGAAGGTTATCAACTTAAAACATTTATTGGAGGCAACTAGTTCAAAGTTTTCTTTTTTCTTCTCAATGTAAGTGTCTACGTGTATTATTCAGTAATCATCATTCTTCTTAATCTATTGAAATATTCCTGAAACGCATTTGTTGATTCCAGCTCAACTGTTTATTTAAAAAAAAAACTGGTTCTTATCTCTTCACTTACCCGCCAAATGTCGATCGCTCTGGGACCTCGAATAACGCAGATTCGCCTATCGAAGGAACAAACAAAGGGGGAAACAGTAATGTGTGATAATGGTTAAGAAGAAACTAATTTTAGAAAAAATACACTTACCCTTGCCTCGGTCATTACATTCGCTTCGTCTTTGAGCAATACTGGTGCCGAGCTTGATTTTGAGCCAAGTTCTTCTGCGATCAAATGATTATGCCCACTGTGCAGGGAGGTGCTACTTGGTGACGGTAAATCAGCCATGTTCGATTTGAGCGGTTGGAATGGTTCTTGATCGAGCGTCAGGAAAAACTGTCTCCGCTTAGCGTCGATCGCACTTTGGTGCGACTTAAACTTCAAATGCAGTGCCAGATTACGATGACCTCCTACCGCAACGGACGGAAGACTGTTGGTGCTTGTTTTCAGGTCTCGATCATTTCCCAGTAGCTGCTGTTCGAGTGTCCGGTGGCCATGTCCGGCGAATCCTTTCTTCGTTCCGCTAGCACCTCCCGATGCGATGAGCGTATTCGCTGTGGAACGATTTTGCTGAAGGTGTTGATGTTTCCGCATATTGCTGAGAACGATCGTTTCTCGCTCATCTGACGTAGTATCTTCGCCAGCTCCTTCCATACTGTCGTCACAGAAAGGCGTACCTACGTCCAGTAAACTCATATCATCGGACAGGCTATCGGAGCGCTCCGTATACCTTCCGTAACTGCTATAGCCACTAGAAGACATGGTTTCTCCCGCCGATTGGGACCGAATACTGGTTCTGAGCATTGTTGATGTAGTCGAAGCTACTACGGGCGAGTTTATCATTTCCATACGATCATGGGACCGATATCTGGGATCGTTAGCATTGCGAGTACGTTTTGCATCGGCATCCATTGCCATTGGGCGATAATTTCGACCGATGTTCGATGTCAGTGCTACGAAACCGGCACCATTATGGTGGGTAACATTTGTGTGCGGTATAGTTGCATACTTCACATTATGACTAGCGTTATGTTGGTGATGTTGGTTTAGATATGAACCGACCTTTGCTAAACTGCGTTGTTCAACCACTTCGTCATGATTTACCTACAAAAAAAAAACAAAAAAAGAACAGAGTGTTAGTAACAATTATGAAGCACGTTGGATCCTGATGAATTGACCAAGAACCGTCAATACTTTTTTCCCTATCCCGCACATCTCTCCCGTAAAAGCGGTAAACATAATTCACAAACAATCTCATTTGGGTAGAAAAAAAAACAAAAACAAAAAAAACAAATTGTCCTTACCTTCATGTCGTTTTTGCCGTTTTTGTCACTTCCTTTTCCAAGAGTAGCACCATCGTTTGTCGAAACTGCAGGTAAATTTCCCTCCAGTAAAGTTTGCTCAAACATTTCAGATATCTCTGCCTGAAAGAGAAAGCGAACGTATGTAAAAATGTATGAAAAGAGTACGTATGCAAAGATGAAAACATAGTAAACCAATGAAAACTGCAAAGAGAACTATCGTGGAATATTTTTTTTTACATTTTGTCACCGTAATGAGATATTCTCAATAAAATGAACATTTGTAACACAATTATACGCAGTAGAGAGTAGCAATGTATGTTACTAATATTACAAGAATTACAGTTCAAATTGGCAACTTTTATGAGATTATGTAATTACAAACATCTGATACTACAGATTTTACTAAATATTGTTCACCCTTTCTCAAAATGTTTTAAATCAGTCTTACATTATTTCCGTGTTTTTTCCAAAACGTTTGAACTACGTCCCGCAATTTTTTGGCGTTCTTTGATAAATTTTTGAATTTGTCAAACAATTTTTTGTTTTGAATTTGTCAAGCAATCTTCATACAATGTTTTTATGATTGTACTGCAATTTTTATTTTTAAGGCTTTTCCACGTTGTTTTAAATCAGGTTGATATTTTTTATGCCATCCCACAACTGGGAAAACATATGAATATCGGCCTATGGACGGATCTAGAAAGGCGGGAAAAATATGTTATAAATTAACTAGTCGACAATACAGCGTATGATGATTTACATTATTTATTTTATTTACTACATTTATAAAAATTATAATATGTGCAATATTTAATGAACATACTTAAAAAGTATAGACAAAATTTAAAATGAAATTCACACTAAATGATCTTTCACAGTCAATCTAAAATCTTTCGCTCTAAAATCTAAAATAACATTCAAATAAAACGATTAACACTGATGAGCCAATCGGCATGGAAAACGTTTTAATGCATTCTAATCAACAGCCGAACAAATCAAAACATGTTTAATCTAATTCATTGTTCATTCGTGGCACTGGCATGTACGTACAATCCAATCCTAGCTAAATGGGGCTGTACTGCGAACGAACGAACGGAGCAAGCGATAAGGACATTGGCAAATAATCGGAGCTCATTCTGGCACCGCTCCACGCATTGGACATCCCAAGACAATTTAGTATGACAAAACAGATTACGCGTCCACAAGCACCGTCGTGTTCACATGCTTCGTTGACTTTTGCGTAGGACCTCTCTAGTTACGCATACATGTAAAGTCCAATTTGATTCCCAAAGGACGAGTGTGCCGGCAAATCGTAATGTGTTCGCAGTGAAAATACAGCAAATGTCTTTACTCCTAAACATCAACATCTCGTTATGTCCAGTCTAAGACGGTATTTTCTTAATGGAATAGAGGTACCTGTTTTTTTTTTTTCCTGTGCAACGGGACTCTCGAGTCCTGCGATTGTTGGAGCCAGAGGTGGTCAGAAAACTATTTAAGGCGCTACATTTTCCAGCACCACCATCAGTACGGTACGAAAAATGCAATCGGTCACTACACCCATAAGCCGTTGGCTTCAAACGTAGGATCTTCGGTGCACAAAATACTTCGAAAAAGTGCAAAATACTCTCGCAGATTACGCTGTTGTTTCGTAAAAAGGGTGCCATTAATCGGGAAGGGAGTTCATATAGACGGCTACCACCAACCAAGGACTGAAAATTTGGACACTTTGTTGAATTATGGCACAGAAACGTCCGCGAATCTCAGTGGGAGTGATGGCCGTTTGCTGCGGAGTGCTGTCCTTAACCGTCGTAGCCAGAGATTCTTCATCTCACAGCGAAGCGGGAGCGAATTCGCGAAAGTATGCCGCCGTGCATCATCGTTCGGTGCATCCGGGATCATCAGTGATGCCACTGGCGGATGCATCGGCCACGGATGACACTGCGGTTACAACACCATACCCACCCACTCCCAAAGGAATCGAAAGCGAGCGCCGTCGGATGATAAGGTAAGGAGGTGCGGTGGTGCAAGACGTGTTCAGTGGTTGGTTCTCTGTATGATAGTGATTTTTAGTACACGAAAGCCTCTGAATGTGTGGTGAAGTTTGGTAGTCGAATGTGATCGTTTGCATTGTCACCTACGAGTTGCACCGTTCGGGGGAGTAGCGAAAAGCATCCAAAAAACTAACTTAACTTTGAAGCAAATATAGCGCAACAACCCGTAGGAACGCATATTTTGCTTATGATTTTCTTGCTTACGAAATTTTCTGACATATATTTTTCCAGAGAAACGTTCTCCTATTCGGCTCCAGCTAGTGCGGAATCGTCGACCTCTAGCAAAGCGTTCAATCGCATCAGAAGTCGTCGAATGGATCAGAAAATGCGAAACATTCCTTCGCCGCTCGTGTTTATGCCATCGCGGGGTCGCCGATTCGGCGATATCGAAGCTCCTATCGAAAAGCGTCAAATTACGATCGAACAAATGCTAGAGAAAGGCGACTACTTTGTACCAAACAGGGGTAAAAAAACGCCGACAACGGGAGACTTGATTAAGAAGGGCAAGTTCGACGAACTGCTTAGCGGCACCGCGGACGAATATTTCTTCCCCAATCGAGGCAAAAAACAGTACCTTCTATCGTACGACTCCGGCAGCAACGTAAGACCACTGCTCAACCGTGGTCCTTTGCCGTTCGAACGCAAATTCGCCGTCCACGCCATGCCAGGCAGTGTGCAGCAGCTGCAACATCCGGTTGAGAGTCGGTTGCGCCGAAACCTGCTGGAAAACCTTGCCAATGAGCATAAGGACACATTCTTTTCATCGCGCGGCAAAAGACTACGGCCACTGATGGAGGAATTGATTTTTGTACCCGGGACGGCGCTTCCGGATGACACGAGGCAGGAGCACATAGCGCAAGATGCGTTGTCTAATGAGCAAACGGAGGAGTTTTCCGGCGAATCAAACGAGCTTGATGCACTTCTGTGGAACGAGAACGTGCTTCTGCCAATGGATCGACCCGTGAGTTAAGTGCAGCGGCAGGACAGCACCCAAACAGTGCCACGACCCAACTTTCTTGCGTCTCGTTGCAGCACCGGTAGACGGATGCACGTTTAGCATACATGTGTATGTGTTTTCCATGAATTTCTCTGTTCAAATATTCATATGCCACTTTTTTTTATTGTTTGTACTGTACAATTATGAGCATGGGATAGATGGTAAATCAGTAAATGCCATTATAAGCAATTTAACCAATGCAAAGCATGCAACTCATTGGGTAAAAAAACGCAAACATACCTACAATAAAAATGTTTGTTGAAAAAAATTATAAATCAATCATTAAAAACTATGCTTGAAAGAAGAAAAACATTATGACATGAACACGTGTAACAAATATTTAAGCCAATCAATTAATCAATTTGATGTGTGTGATTGTTTCTTACTTTAAATTAGCCACTGCTTTTTTTTTATTCCATTGAAACATGCTATGGTTTTTTGCTACGGTTTTCTACCACCGTAGTAAGCCGGTCCATACGTGCTGATTTAGACGGTTTAGTGTCGCTTAGAAGATCAATGATGAACTGCCAAGAACACATTAAAATAAAGAAATGTGCCGCGACATTGCCCTCTTGTAAAGCGAATGCATTTGTTAAATATGTTTCGAGCTTAAAATAACTTGTGTTGGTTTTCTCTTCTGCGTTTCCCTACAGAATAAAAAAAATATATATATATAAAAGTCTTTGTACTATGCAAATTATGTTATCATGAGTCAATCTCTTGTTTTTCTGTGTTTTGTTTCGGTTGTATTGGAATAGAGTGGTCTGCTACGTATCTGTTTGCTTACATTCAATGACACTTTATCGTACTTTAAATATTTTCTGTTTTTGTATATAATTTTGGGTCAGGTTTGAAAAAAACCTGAAAAAAAAGGGAATTAATTTAACAACAAATCAAGTCATTGATACGCATAATTGAACACTTCGGTTCATATCCTATATCATAAGCAAATTATCATATACAGTGGGAGTAAACACAATTCTGAACGAATTTATTGTTTACAATCCAAGCGAAATGTTCCATACGTCTGCATTGTATTGTTACGATCTCATGGCTTATATACATTATGTTGTGAAGTACGACCACTTTTTCATACTAAATAAATCGCCGAAAACAACGGCTGACACTTTCTCGTAGTAAAAAAATACTATTCATAGAATTCAATTGTATTTCAAATAGATCGCTTGTTAATGTTAGATTTGATGTTATTACTGAATTACAATGAATATACAGCAAGATTCGAGATAGTAAAAGTAATACCCCGAACAAGGTTGTTTACAATCAAACACAGAACAAACAATATTTAACCCTCGGAGAACGACCAACAGATCGAAGCTCGCACACCGTTGCGTAGCAACCTAAATATTTGCCGTCTCAATTTTATACACCGATTCGTTCATTCAATGATTCATGGATGGAATGGGTTGCACGTTTTTATTCTCCTGCTACTCGTACAATTGCGCACCTTCGCGAGAAAAAACAACGCGAATGAGCAATTAAAAAGTGATTAAAACATTCTCCCGTGTGCATTTAGTAATCGAGTAACTATAGTGTTATTGGCAGGCAAAGGCTTCAACTTCAAGTAGTACCAACATCTAGATAATGTATGCCAATCGATACACGCTACACATACACTCACCGGTGTAAAGTGTTTGTTCAAGTTTATCAATACGATCATGCGGTATCGCACAAATCGCGTTTGTCACGCGCCTATAGGGTGCTGGGTTCGAAGCGCAGACGATACTGATTAGCAGTCGGTATTGCTAAACAAAGAACAATTATCAACAAACAGAACATCGCTCGTACTGCCAAAATTGGCCAAATGTAAAACGAATCTGTAGATTTTACCATTCTACAGCTAAATAGATACTTTCTTTATTCGGTAAAATGTTTTATTCCAATAATTAACGGTTTCCTTTCGTCTACCTTGTAATTAAATGTTACACAATTCCTGTGGCTGTTATTGATGTATATTGTTTAAATTGTCTAGATATTTCATTGCTTGCAAACAGACACTCTCTATCCGAAAACAAATGATAAATTGTTCAAAACAAGAAACGAAAACGATTCACTTCCATACGGCAGTGCAAATCAAAATCCGAAATCACCACCTATCACCAAATTGCCGAATCGCGAATCGCGCGCTGCTTGCGCCCAGTACTATATCGATATTTGTGGAACGTATTAAATGCTACTGCAAAAGACGCTTGAGAGTTGCTAATAATTTATTCGTTTCGTAGACATTAAATACGTAGAGACTATTTTAAACATTCTGCTGGATTCCTCTATTCTTACGTCATGGTTGCAAGCTGGGATGAACGACTCGTTTGTTGTATTAGAAATATAATTTCAAAAACACAAGCCGTGTTCGTTGTGCTATGGCGGGCTATGGCAACTGAGCATCATTTTGTTATAACGGTGTTGGTTTTTCTTTACATGAACGTTAAATTCAACGATTTAGTTTGAGTGACGTACTCCATCTTGCGATATCACCTGACTAATACTAATGATCACAATAAAAAGTATAATTCGAACAACTATAAAATATTGATTTTTCAAATCCATAATGCGGAGCAACAACCAACTCGATAGTAGTGAAAGTATTAGATATCATTTGTAAATGACTGGATGACCGTATGAAAAGTGATGGCGGTGACGTATTCTCTAATAAAATCTTCATCATTCCGTGCCAAAAATCATAACATAAGAATGGACAAATGCTATTTGGCTTACCTGTGCCCTTTCCAGGATCCTTTCAAGTTCCGCGTAAGGGTCCTCCAGTTCTGAAATCTCCAAACTATCAGCAACCGTACTGGATGGCACGGAGCTAAATGTGTCGCTGACCATTTTTCTGCCGGCCACCTGAGTTTGGCGTTGCTGTGAGTTTGAAGTTGTAGGAGCTATTGAGATCGATGCATCTGGTGTATTATTGCTCTGCGTCGGGGCTTCTAATGATGGTTTGGTCGATCCATAACACATGCTTTCGGAAGTATGTTTTTGCTTCTGCACATTTCTCCGGTCCGGTCGCATATCGACAGTATCGTGCTGTTGTTGATGGCGATCACTCTGGGTACAACAATCATGCGGATTAGCCACGTATCCATTGCCAACTGTGGAATGCTCCGGAATCTTAGTCCTACATATGATTGCGCTAGCTGCGGGAGCATCCCGCGGGTGGTGGTTGTTGTTGGCAACATCACCACCATTGGTGCCGCTACTGCTCAGGGACGTCATCGTCATACACTTTCTGATCATTTGCCCATGGCCACATATTTTCTTCCGGTTTGTAATGCACCTTTAAACACTGCTATTCTAGAAAGGATCAAGCTAACTTGTTGTAAAGAATGGAAACAGATATCTACACACTGTCTGGTTTTTCAACGCTTCCACACCACCACACGCTGATGATGAATAACCCCGATGACAGCTCCCGCGATCGTAGCACCCTTATTCACTCGCACACACGCACACACTTGCACGAATGGAACGTACACACAGCATCTATAAAGCACTACGCACTCGTTGCGCTTCAGTGCGTTTTTCCGTGCCCGTCGTCGTTTTATTCCGCGAGCTGATTATTGCCGTGCTCCATTGTATGTGTAAGTAAGCACCATACGGCGGAGTAAAGCGACGTAAGCGTGTATGTTTGTTCATTTCATTCCTTCACTCAACAACCCGATCGGTGCACGGTGCGATAGTGACGTCATTCGGAAATAATGTTAAATGTACCCGAGACACGATCTTTGCAGCCAAAAGGTTGGGCTAAGTAAATCATCGTTCCCCGGAACTGAATTAAAAGTGGCGACGCAGGTAGCGGCCTAAAATAATGCCCGTTTCACAAAAGCTACAGCACCGAATCATGGAGAGCAACAAGTGTGACAACGGTGGAATAAGAATGAGATGGACTAGAGCGTTCAGATTGATACAAAAGGAGGTGGTAGATATTAACAATCAACAGCTGCACGTCCATCTGTGTCTCATCGCCCCTCACATTCTCTAACAACAATCTAGTAACAATTGTGCTTTGACGCACCGAACAAAAATGTGTGTGCTTTATACGCTCTATACTTGTCTCTTTTCCTCACTTTATGTTTTGTAGCGAATAAATAAAAAGCCACCAGGCCTTCTATACGCTACACAATAGAAAGAGAGGGTGTGTGTGAGAAAGAGAGAGAGAGAGAGAGAGAGAGAGAAGGAAGAGGAGTAGAGAGAGAGAGAGTGTTTCAAGTCATTTGACTAATTTTCTTGCATATAAATAAAAAATGATAATAGTTTTGAAATTTTTCAATTTTTCATTTTTCATGTATACAATTGACCAATATTTCACTTAAAATTTAAATGTAATGTATTTATCTTGTTTACCCTATATACATTCGTGAGCAGCAAATGCGTGTAGCCTAAGTCCTGTAGACATCCGTTTTATCCACAACCCCGATTGTTGAGGCTCAAACGGCCTAAACGCTGTAGGTAAGCAAGCGAACGTTTCACCACACATCGAACAATAAGAAGGCCACTGAAATATCAAGGCCTGCTGTCTTTTGGTAAGATGGCAGCAGACACCGCGTCCATCAGAAGGCAGTAATTATTGGTACTTGGTTAAACAGGCTGCTTGCTGCCATTCAAAGTGATTTGCTTCTTTGATACACAAACACTACTCTCACTAGGGAACCACCCCATTACGAACAGGAAAAGACACGGTTTCTTAAAAAAAAAACATGAAACGGTCGCTTATGTCGACGGACGGAAAGGAGGAAATGATCTTGTGCAATCCACAGTCGCAGCGGTACCGCTCCATGGAGTCGTAAAGGAAGCACACGCTTCGATTTCAAGGACTATTACGAAGGAAACCTGGATCCTGTTTCAAGCGTATGTTTTTTCGATTAGCGAAACTTCTCTTGAGCATACTTCACGCACGTCTATTAAAGCAGCCAAAAACGATCACAATTTAAACACTTTTTTCAGCTATGCCTATGCTGTTTCTTTAATTGATGTGTTGTTCTGAATCATGTAGTGTCTCTTCTTGCGCTAACGCATCATATTTACTTTCATTCATAAATTAACTTAGCCTAACAACGCACGCACACGTTTGCATGGCTGCGCACGCATGAAAAGCTGCCGAAGAAACACAAACACACGCAAACATTCTCTCACGGGTAACCCAACCAAATCGTCCCACGAAAAGGGCTAGGCCTATTAGCTTAGCAAAAGTTAGAAAATACATCGCACCGCTGACGCTAAACTTTTACGGTGGGGATGCATTGGACTCACAGAAACATACGTCTCACGCACTAGTTGAAACCACGTATTAAGGTTGAGATTGAACACCGCTTTAATCACGATCGCGTTTTATTTAATCCTATATCACTACTAGTTCTTTTAACTGTGCGATTTCCGATGTAGCGCAAAGACGAAAAACAAGCAGAGTATCAAAGCAGAAAAAGCAAGAAGAAAGGACTCGCATAGCCTACCCGCCCGACAATTGACAGCTAGTTTGTGGGCGAGAGGGGTATGTTGCGGAAGGGGTTTTTGACAGTCGAAAAAATGGCTT
>KI915054.1:2533835-2553646 GCA_000473445.2 Anopheles farauti
GGGTTTCTCTCGCACACACTCTCATCTTTTGCTCTCCGCACCCCGTTTCAGCCTTCCGCAACACACCCTCGCCTACAAACTAGCCGCAAATTGTCGGTAGGGACGTCTTTTCTCAGTTGACATTTCACTACCACGAATCATAAATATGAACGAACTGAGCTGCTTTTTACGTTCCGGGTGCAAAAATCGCTCAAAGTACAGCTTAAACCATCGTGTTTAAGAAAAATCATATTCTCTTATATTCACTCGAAATCGATGTTTAGCGTCTCGTAAATGGAATTAATTTTCTCAATGATTCAATATGTTCCTAACCTATATTTATTATAAATCCTTAAATTTGTGGTATTACTGATTTTATTTTCGTATGTCCTTGGGATAAACGATATGTTTTGAATATGGAAGGAAGGTCAGGTAATTATGATATTGCTATTTTATTGCTAGTAAGGGTTTTATGAGGTTTTAGTACTGATTTTCATTAATGACTTGTTTTCTATATTGCCGTCTGATTCCTATAGACTGTATCCTCTTGACAGAAAAGTGTTATCAGCGATTAAGGGCAGGAGTGAATGCCTGCAACTCCATGCATTGGTATTATTATATTAGAGTGATGATGATAAGGACGAAAAGATCGAAACGATAGTTCTAAAGTAAATGAATGAACTATACATTTTTAGCAATACAAGTAAGCAATCCTATCGATTCAATCGGATTTTAATAACATTAATTCACTGAAAGTAGCGCTGTACGAAACACTTATTGGGACTAGATCGAGAAACATGGTTCAGGATACCTCTGCAACAAGCATGTGGTCAGCTCCATTAGACGCAAATAGTAGTTTATAGTACAACCTTCTACAGTAGGAGAATCTAATGTATCTGGAATTGACCAAAAAGAATATATAAAAAAAATCTTAACATCATTATTGAGCTCGTGATGACAACTGGAGTTCCACTATACATGGCATTAGACAGCTACGCACAATTCACAATTACACAGTTTGTTCGCAATTTACTGATACGGTACAGCTACGTATAAACTTTATTTGAAAAACAAAGAATTTCTAGTACTAAGTAAAAGTAAATTCGGAACTCTGGGCTTATTTTCCCTATACCTATGATCGTCAGATCCCCGAATTATTCTCTCGCCGAGATATCTCTCTCTCTCTCTCTCTCTCTCTCTCTCTCTCTCTCTCTCTCTTTCTGGCCTGCTCAGGGTTGAGCACGTCGTGCAGACATGGCCTGGTCACAAATTGCCCTCCAGGTCGTTCGGTACATTACTGCGTTCCTCCATCCACGGTAGCTCTCAATCTCCCTCAGGTCAAGCTCCACTTGATCTAGTCAACGAGCTCGCTGCGCTCCTCTGCACCTCGTGCCGAACGGGTCGCTGAAGAGCACTTTCCGGGAGGGACATGAGTCCGGCATCCTCATGAGATGTCCCAGCCATCGTATCCTTCCGGCTTTCACCACCGACAGGATGTCAGGTGCTCTTGACAGCTCAGTTAACTCGTGATTCATTCTCCTCCACAACACGCCTTGTTAGCACACTCCACCAAAGATGATACGTAATACCCTCCGTCGATCACGATCCTAAGTATTTGGAGTCTTTAGGCAGGGATTTAGAAGGACGCCAGCCGACCATCCATCTTGCCAAGGGGTGGACGTCTTGAGCTACTGCAGGTACGAAGAGCCTAAGTAGCCTAAGAGGAGTCGGTTTCGTACCCGTACCAGTAAAGCATTTCTACATCACTGTCAACAAACCGTTATTATACATACCATATTTTACAATTCACCCCATACCATAATTTTCATCTATACCCATTTTAATCGTTTTCCCGTCGTAAACATGAAAGCGTAAAATTGGTCATTCGCACACCCAAACCAAACCAAGCATATAAAATTGGCAGCGATAAGTGAAATTTATTATTGCATCACTGCAACACTTGAGCGGTGTTAGGTGTCCAACTGTCAAATCTAATGTAACGAATGTTTATTTAACTTTTCGAATGTAATGTCCACAACCAAGGGGAGAATGTACACTTTTATCCATTACTTTAGTTGGTTTATTTTTCCGCACTGTCTTTGCGTTTACTCTCTGGCCGTACCACACCGTTTTGTTCGTTCTTAGTTTCGTATTTTTCCTTCTCCTTTTATCGTCACGATTCGAATAATTACACAAAAAATATCAGATCGTAGTTTTTGTTGTTGTTGTTGGTTGTATGATAATTTAATTTAAAAAGCCTAAAGTACGTTCGTGTCGGTGTCTGTGTGTAGGTTTTTTTTTTCAAACCTCATTTCCCTATGGTACTTTTCTGTACTTACTTTTCCGTACGCTTAAAAAACTTTTTACCAGCCCCATACGTGTTCAACATCACCAACCGTTTCGTGCATATAGTAGATTTGCTTCCCCATTTTCCACACGGTTTACAACACAGTCGACTGTCATACTCTATTTTTGCCTCTATAATTTCACCAGTTTTCCATTGTCTTATTTCTTATATGTTGTATATATAATATATGCTGTTTTTATGGTTCTTGTTCAATTTTTTATTCTATCCCTCTCATTCTGGTTATCTCTTGGTAATTTGCGCTTGTTTTTATCTCGTCCTTTTATCATATTTACTAAAGTGTTTTTTTTTTGCACAAATCATTCGGTGCATAGTTTTTAGTGTTACCCTTTCCTCTGCAAATTCTTCCTTTTTGTAATTACCATTGTACAATCACTTTTAATAGGAAACCTTGGATACATAATTCAAAAACGAATGATTATTATTCTGCATTATTAGCGGGCGTGTAAGTTTCTTGTCATTTTGCTGCGCGTTTTTGGCGGTGCTTTATAATTCTTGCTCGGCACACAGACATGCCTCCTATTATTTATGTTACACTCTTTGCTAGCTATCGCCTTACATACTTACCCCATATCTGTTCATAACCTTATCCCGCTGGTTTGTTTCGTTCGTTGGTTGTGGCTTGTATGTATGTGCAATAGGACTTTTTTGCATTTTTTTAAATATATTTATAGCTATATATCAGAGTTACTCAAATTTTGTTGTTATGCGTTTGCCCGGCAGCCGTCGTAGTAGTTTTATCAAACGTGATTTTAGGCGGGAATTGACGGCAATCGCTATTTACCGCGATTCTTACACCAAATCCATTTGTTCAAAACGATTCTACAACCGCACGCGCACACACACACACGATCGTACGATGGTACTGCTGCACACACACATAGTTCTAGAATTACTGAACGAAACATCAAGCCATCTTACGTCGCCAATTTTACAAAGCGTTGCAATGACATGTTAAACGTCACAAATTAATGGAGAGATATAAAAAAAACCATAGCAGTACAGCTAACGCTGAAAATTTTGTAACTTTTCTTCATCGTTCGAATAGTAAATGCAGCAGCCTTGAGATATTCTGATTCTCTAATGAACCATACTATGCAGGAAACTTGACGGCCGGCAAGTTAAATTAATAACACATTTTTTCCTATTACTATTATCCTGTTCTACATAGCACCGCCAGGCAAGTGGTCGGGTTTTTTTTCAATTTATCGTATCACAACAAGTAGAGATTAAAAACGCAACATAGAACATAATTTAATAAATAATAGTTAAAAACAATTTAGCACATTACATTCGTATGAATTGCAATGTTTCACACGGTTCATTTTGTACATTTTTGTCGATGTACGTTTGCTTGTTTTTTTTTTGTTTCTTCTTTACTGTGCGCTGTACTGTGGGGTTTTCACATTCACAAAATCCACCTCCAAGTAATATTCCTGGCGCGATTTTGGAATGCCTTCCCTCCGTATATTTACGATTCAACAGTCGTTCAAAGTGTTTTCCAAAAAGCGTTCAGCTTTTCCCTTTGCATCCTTCATAGCAGCAGCAGAGACTAACACAAGCAAAATTGGGTTTCTTTTTTCGATACGCACACATGTACATGTACGACACGACATGCAATCGCTTACAACGCTACACTTGAATGAAGAACGTACACGACGACGTTAATTACACATACTTCTGTTCCTTCTGCATAATTTTAAGCTGCAAATGATCATCTTAGAACGCTTATCGTCATTAACACTGATAGTACGATGGAATAAAGCCATACGTGTTGAGATTGTTGCAGTTGCTGAATGGCTGCGTTCACTTCACCACATTTGCCTTAAAAAATGGAGAGAAAAAACCACGCACACATAAACACAATTGTCAGAACGAACGTGTGTGATGCGGAAAATACATATAGCAATAACTCACCATAGCTCGTTATGTTCGTTGGCATAGATCTATGCTGGCCCGATTGCATGTTGGCACGGTGGCAGGTGTCTCCGACGAAAAGCTGAACGTGATTTCCCTCGGTAGGTACATAGCTGATGCATACTCCGTGTTGGGATATGGAATGTTTCGCAACGATGTACGTTGTTTGGTTCTCCTGCCAGTGACCGTGGCATATGTAAACTGTAAGGAAATTCATGAAACATTAATTCCATCATGTATTTTAATTTATTTGTTTACATATATTAATACATCTATAATCGAAAATCTTTCAATCCCATCATTCAACTGTGAAGAACCCTGTAGCAAGGAGGATCTTTCTAGGAATCAATTCAAAATATTCAAATAAGCCTGTTAACTCGGCAAGTATGATGATTTAAGTGATAATGCGGAAAAAAGAGGAATAAACATGCAACAGGTGTAGTGAACATTCAACATCTTCCAAGGTAAAGTATTGGAACGTTTCAAATAAAACAAACAAACAAAATAGGATTGTTTGTTTCGAAGCGATTCGCCTGCTTTTAAATAGGCATTTTTAATAAGTAGATAAAAGAAATCCTCTCAGAATCATAAACAAAATTGCTTTTTATGACATTTTGTGAAGAATGTTCAACTAAGGTAAAAAGTTCAGGATTGATACCGTTTCGTTTGATTAGTTGGTTTAAGACTGTCTCGATTGAACATTTTAAAACAATTGCATGGTTTCTTATCCCTGATGTCTTGTTCGAGAGGTGCCAGAGCGCTACCTGTCTAAGTGAATCAAAATTTAGCAGATGGGAAACCAGACTAATTGATTAAACTGATCTATCGATTGATTCTTAATTATAGCATCGACGATCTTCACACAGTAGGATGAATGTTATTGGTTTGCCAGTGACATACGTGCATCAGAAGAAGTATTCATTGCTTAAAATCACGGAAATAACACACCTTCTGCAGATTTAAACTCGGTAAACATAGTCACAATTTTCAATTTACTTACGTTCTTCATCATCGATTTTACATTTTGGTTTGACTTCAATTATGCTGTTTTCATTACAGCCCACTAACAGCTGCCGATTGGCATTGTGATTGATGTTGCATCCTCCATTAGTTTCTCGGCGGAATCTAGAGGCATTACCAGCTTTATCGCAAAATGGAAACGAAAAATAAATCAAACGACGTTTCGTTTTTGGTCGAACGCTAAGAGACTAGCTAAATATGTGCCTTACCTCCACCATCATCAACATGAACCGCGACGGTACGTGTGTCATTTCTCATTTCGGTTCTCGCCGTACGCCGCGAACGTGGTAAGAATGATCTTCGCCTCGCTTCCAGCCCCATATAACCACCCATTATGCCACCAACTGTGCCTGCACTGCCACCGGTGATGACACTTTCTTGGTTTCGGTATCCGATGACATCCCAATGGCGATGCGAGCGCGCTTTGTTGTTGTGGTTGCGTTTGTGTCGTGAAATTGAGGATGTGGGTACAAGGGCTCCTTTTATCATATACTGACCCTCAAGCGGACATAGCTGCGTTTCGGAGTTATTAGCTACAAAAGAGCGCATTGCCAAAACCGATTACAAATTTGGCATCAGCTTGAGCACGCTCAATCGCACTCGGCATTTTCTCACCTAACAAAGTAACGAATGGTGTTCGATGCACGTCAAAGTTTTCAGTCGTACATGCATCTTCTAGTCTACTGGTCGGCGTTCCCATTTGTAGCTCGGCTACGTGAGTATCTCGTCTGTAGAACATAACACACATAAAACCAGATTTGCTGAAACGAATAATAAACAACATAAATGTAAAATTAGTTTGAAAATTCTGTAGCAGCCAAAGAACCGATCCGTAAAGTTTTTCCCCAATGTGCAACCTACTTACCATCCCATCGTATGGTGCACAACTGCCATCATTTCCGATGCTGTTTGCTTGTTTATTTGCTCGCAAAGAGAACGAGCAACCGTGTGACCATTTGGTTTCTTTATGTGCAGAGAACCGTCACTTGAATTGAAACGAGAACTAATTTATAGCCCAGTTCAGACATATCGTTAGTAGTTTTCCTCATACCTGGCATCGAAGACGTAATGTGCACTGCCCATCAGGGCATGCCAAAAACGTGGTCCTTTAAACCAGACAGGAAAGTCGCAACGATCCATTAAGGGTGCCTTCTTGAGCGTCATAATACGTGATCCAACCTATGAAAGAGAAACAGCAAAAATATAGCAGTCGAGCGAATAGTTTGATTAATTGCATTATGCGCATTTACCTCGGCGCTTTCGAGACCATTACAAGTGGCATCACCAGATTGTGCTAATTTATACTCTGCATCTACAAACAAAAAGCATGCACATGTTATTATTTTTTCTGTGAATTACGCACAAATAGTTGTTTTCGATTTAACGATACTTACCCGAGCCACTTAACTTTTCGTACACGAAGCATCTGAATCGTTCCTCATTCGACGTGGCATGATGATGTGAAACCAAACCAACTAGATAGCGTGAATTGCCGTCTTTCCACCATGCTAAGCATGTTAGTTCCTCGACTATACACCAAATTAAACCAAATTAAGACTCCATCATTAAGTGTGCAGCTAGCCACAGGGCCATAAACAAACAAATTTAAAGCAATTTCGGTCATAAAGCGTGAAGCACCGCTGATCAATCGGCATTTTGAACATATTGAATATTCGAGCTTACTTATGACTTAGTGCTATTATGAAAAAGGATAAAAATATGCTAAACATCACTAGCTCAACAATTTTACCAACTGTATCATTTCGATTTGTGGTGAAAGAAGACGTTAGCAATAAGTATACGTATACATTACCTGTACTTTCAGTCCCAGGTACATCAGGGCATGCCTGAAAACTTAGTAGAAGCCTACTGTCTTCTGTACACATTTCCATGTTTGACAACGGACTCCTGCATTCTCCATGCCCTCTGTTGTAAGTGAATGTATAAGAACCTAGAGTTAAATGAATAAAGGGGATTCCGTTACTCACTTTACAGTTCGTTCATTACGGTTCTATGATCTAGCTTACCTGACAGTGGACATTTAATTGGCTCTGGATTTATTTTGAACATACTATACAATAAAGCATCGCCCGGGATCTGCTCGCAAAGGTAATGCAATGTTTCACGACCTTTGCATCCCATGCCTATATTTGTTATAGTTTCACATGTAGGATAACATTTCAAAGCGATACACGAATGAAAAGAGAAAAGAAAAACATTACTCATCTGCTCTATCATCATTATATAGTACAACTAGGAAGGAGGAAGTAAGGGTAAACGATTAAAATAGAAATGAAAACGAAACCAAAACAACGAAAGAAACAAATGCAACAATACAATGTCAAAATAAAAACAAACGGTTAAGTAGTAGAAGAATTAGAAGAAAAAAAAACTCCACTCCGAAAAAAGTAGCACAATTGTAATGTTAATTGCTAACTAGCCTTACTAATTCTTCTTATAATTCAATAAAGGTAGCTTACGGATGACTATGGCGAAGCTAAGACTTGTTTACTGTAGTTAAGATTTAATTTACTTTGCTACATAAATTTTTAAACACCTTCATAATGCGTTTTATTTAGTCATTTCTATTTACTGCAACATATCAAATGATTATATTGTATTAATTACCAAAGCTATACTGTGACGTGTTTATATATTGCCTTGCGATGCTATGGTTGTTGATAAAATTATTCTAAATAATCATTTTAAGGAAAAGGTTATGATTCGTACAATACCACAAGCAGGACAACTGAGATGAAAGTATCTTTGTCGAAAGTCTATACTATAGTGCGAAGTTCCATTTTAAGGTACTGATCGAAAACAAGCGATTAATCTGCTCGCTTACAACGAAACATTAGTTGAGTGTTACAGTAGAGATATTTAGAGTAATACATTGCATGAAAACTTCAATGGTATAGTTTCACTGTTGTATAGTTTTAACTGTTTTTTTTTTATTAGAGTGACTGGTGAAATCGTTGAACAATGTTATTCTGCTCAAATCAAATCAAAGGTCTAAAAGGTGTCCCTAACGCAGATAGAGTTGTGATTGGAATAATGTAGAAAAGCAGACTGCGAATCGTTATGTCCGGTATCTTTTATGTGGAAACATTCTGTCGATGAAAAATATGTGATTGTTGTGTTTTGACACTTTACGTTTCAGCTTTCAGGGTTTTACCCTTGAAGAAAAAAATGTACATATACATAATAGACATCAGACAAGTACTCAATAGCCGTGTATCAAAATGGAAAACAAACAAAATATCTTTTCTCCTTATGACCTAAGTTGGGAGGATGGAAAACGGGTAGAAAAGAAGAGGTTATTGAAATTAACAGGGGTTGGGAATTCACTTCTCGCACTACATGCTGAAGGTAATGGGAAAATTGATCATTAAGGTTGTGTTGCTGCTTTTTTGCAACCCAGCCACTAGTAACCTATTTTCCTTTAGTGCGTTATCACTCATTTTTTTTCTAGAATCACGAAACTCTTTCTGAAACTATCCATTTCAAATTATTTAATAAACATTCGATAAATTGAAACAAGCGCAACGTTCGAATGGAAACGAAATCAAAACAGAAAGCAAGTTATTTAAAACTAAAACGGGAAGAATTACATCGGGCAAACCCATCCCAACATTCAGTATGTGTTACGTTCAAATAATTTGTTGCAAAATACTTTTTCGATAGTTTTATTGTTTACGTAGTTTACTCAGCTTAGCTTAGCAATGCTCGATAAGACTAATGAACCATGATTCATAAATAATCATTGTTTTAGTACTAAATTGTATTCAAATAGATGATGTATAGTTTAAATATGCATCAATTATGTTATTAATATTTTTGTGCACCAAAATTGGCCGCATTGCACATCTCATATCTTTATTACATCATAACATTGAATTAAATCGAAAGGGAAAAGTTTTTGTTTGTTTTCATTTTACAGAAAGCACACAAACAGATCCTGTAAAAATTTTAAATGGACTAAGAGAACTAAAAGTAGACGATACTTATAAAGAAATATGATTAAAGCATAATAATTCCAAAACTATAACTTTTCTCAAAATGTCAAAATGGTAAATGTAGATGATGTGATTTACATAAATAAAACAACAATACAATAATTGATTGTCTTACTAAAAATAGCAATGAATCGATGGATCAAACATATTTCATGGATAGATGTAGAATGATGGCAAAGAAACGAAAAAATAACACAATAATAATTCATAAAACATAAACATGTGGCCAGCGAGAAAAGCGTTTTTTTATAACGTTCTTTTGGAGTCTACCATCTAGGAATTCCCTATACATTTATAGGAATTACCTATAAATTATTATTTTGATTCTTTTCACGACGCCGGACGTAGCCAGCTGTTCGATAAAAAGTACTTCCACTATCCGCATAATAAAAGACTTATGTTTATGCATTATTTTACACAAAATTTGTTAATGTTGGTCTTTTGACGATTTTTTCACAGTTTACACCGTTGTACTCAAATATGTTTTAAAATAGCTTAAATGAATAAAAACCCATTTCAGCAATTTTGATAAACCAAAACCTAGGAGGTGCATTAAGATCCTCCGAAGATTTTTTTTAAACACCTTTTTTATAATAAATATCAAATTTCATGATTTCAAAATCGAAGGATGTACTCAATGATGACTCGTCACAACGAAAAGAAAAAAATCTTGTATATACGTCATGCAGCGACAAATATCAAGCACCAATTGCGTTGGCAAAGTTAAAACACGTCAATAATTGGTTTGCATCAGGTAGTCTATTTTACCTCTATCAAAAACATAGATAACACCAGTTTGTATCCCTTTATAAGAAATAAAAGAATCTTTCATGCCGTTTTGACACCACAGAAAGGTGAGTGTTGGATCATATTCTAACTGACCTCGGAGAAGTGGGAGATGACACTGACAATCAAAACAATAAACACACTGCATAGGGGATGACGAAAAATGATCGGAATGAAGAACAAAAAATAAGGAGCGATTAAGTTTAGTTAGCGGTCGTGACAGTGACAGTAAAAGTAGCAGTATGGTTGCATAAGTATTAATATTTATAGTAGTTGTAGTGATAGTAGCCAGATTTGTAATAGTTAGTGTTAGTAAGGGTACCGATGGTATAAAGCAACTGTCTTGTGATTCTAACGAAGAACAAAATAGAGGCGAATGAAAAATGAAAACGGAAAAAACACATTAAAAATATAGGATATATCACTGATAAAAAGTATAAAATAGTAGTTTTGCTGTTTGCTTACAATTGTCGCTATCTTCATTGGATCGCATATACGGATCCGATGATGATATTCTTGAATGCCCGTTCATGTTGGGATGAGCTAAGCCCCGATCACTTTTTAAAACGCTATGAATAGGCATTGCAGCTGGATTCAACTGGCCCGTATAAAAATCTTCACACTCACTTTCTTTATACTGGAGTATGTTTATATGCTTCTGATAAATTACAACGCATCGATGACATCCTTTGCTGCAATCAGTGAAGATTAAGTCCATTGTACACGCAAGAGTTGCACGTGATCCATCAACAAGCGAAGGAAAGCCAAATGGTTTCATGTGTTTTAAGGAAACATAGAAGAAAAGGGATAAAAAATGAAAAACATTAGTTTGGCCATTTTCCAACATTACAAGAGAAGCGCATAGTAGGAAACCCCAACACGATCACTAACGACGATTCTTACCCATTAACTAATAAAAACTTATCGCCTTCGCTGGCGATGCACCGTCCCCTAGTACTTAGTGTGGATCCTTCTATTGTAATTGGTTGTTGTACACCGGATTGAAACCATTGTCCTTCCCATCGTTTGGGAAATGCACATCCCGTGCCACCACTTTGTAGAACTATACGAGTTAGAAAGATAGACAAGATTATTTGCACGTTATCATCTATGCTGATTCAACCAGTTTACCTTCTTGTTTAGCTGCATCACAGCATCCTAAGACCAAGAACAAGGCCAAACATAGTTGAACAATAGTTCCATACAATAGTTTCGTTCTGCTTCTGTGGTGTGAGGGGACAGACACATGTTTCGACGACCGTTGATATCGTTCTAGGGTAGTTGGGGAGAGAGGAACAAGGTTGGAAGAGGTATCCACAGTGCGATACGCGTTGCTTATGTTGTCACTAGAATAACAGGAACATTCTCCTGTTGCTGCAATGGCGGTAGTGGTGGTATTTCGAATATTTGTGCTTGTAGAAAACACAGCAGGCCTTCGACGCCTTCGCCGTCTGCATCGTGTCACAGAAGATATTGTGGAGATATTTTTTGCCGTTCTGGCCGTTCTACGGGCAATTTTTGTTTTTGTGCCGTTAGTAATGGCTGTAGTACCGACATCGATCGTAGGAATGTTAAAATAATCACAATGAAGTAAACTTTTGAGCGAACTTTGCGTGAATCCTATGGTTTGATGTTTGCTGCAGCCGATGATAACTTTGTGTCGCGATCCTTTCTTGAGTTTCTGGACCATGCTGAGCATTTTAAAAGGGAAGGTTGGAGGCGATATCGATAAGGTGCTCACGTATACTATATACTATGCTCTACTTTGCGTTTGTTTCAGAACGATGTACTAGTGTTGGAATTAAAGCAGAACAGATTTTGGCACCGTGAATGATCTATACTGATTACTAATTTCTATTAGTATAGTGCTGGCTTATTTTTGCACGATGAAGCGTTTCCCAGCTCACTTTTCTGGCTCCTTGCCTTTCTCTCTCTCTCTTTCTTTCTTTCAACTTGAAGGCCTTTTGTTATTTTTTTCCTTGTTGTTAGGCGGCTGCTGCTGCTCTACTATAAGGATGACAAGATTGAGCGGACCGTTGTCCCTCCTTTGATCTGCGCTCTCACACACACACTCTCAATCTTGCACACTTCGTACCCAAATAGCGCACTCTTTCACTCTTGCGTTTTAAACGAATCAAAACGAGCAGGCTTTTCTTGCTCCCACGCTATGCCTTCGCTCGAATATCTTTTGTGCTATGCGATGTACACTAGCAATATCGCATTTTGTATGCGATGATGTTCCTGGTGGAGGGACAATAATAATTGGGGTGCATTTTATAATTCGTTCCATTCACTAGTCGCCATCGGACAAATTTCACCGCTTCTGAACGCTGTAACAAAACAAGAGAAACGAAACGGAATTTCAGCAGGAGTACAAGCACCCGGGGAGGATAATAGATAACAACAAATGTTCTGTCTTTTGATCGAGAAACACACATACAGACACACGCACATACATATAGGTATACATATAAATCATTACTTTCATGTAAGCTATACGCCTCACAGTCATTTTATAAAAAGTGCATGTTTTCACCAATTAATTTACCTTGTTACACATGTGCATATTATTTGTCTAATCCTTGTGCAATAAAAATGTACGATATAAAAACGGATTTGTCCTAATCATGTTCGATTATACTAATTTTAATCATGACGATATTCATCAGCCGAGCACTCATGGTACGATGGTCTGCGGTGCTTTGTGTGGCACATTGTTTTTTTTCTATTTCCTTTATGTTCTTTTAACTATCCCTTGTAAAATGTTTTGCTTTCCATCTTGGTAAAGTACATTTAGCACAAAATTACATTCGAGCTAAATCAGAACACATTTCAGTGAATTCTGGTTTATCGACATCTTTTCACTATGTAGAAAATTGACACTTGTCTCTATTGAGAAGCTACAATTCCTTTCACTTCACCATCATCCTTCCATCATGGTGACGCCCCGCGATAGGGCCAAACAGGTCTGCCGCATTGTACGGTTTCGATCAATCACTTGCTTCGCGTCTATTAAAAAACAAATCTTAAACTGGTAGCAGCCAACATTTTTATGATAATGGTAAAACTCGTGAAATATTGCCGATCAAAGAATGATGCGCAAATTATTCCTCAAAACTTCTCGCCATGGCTTCTTTTACGGCCGTGGTATGTGTGCACTATCGCTTTTCATGCGCTCTCCTAATTTTCATCACAGTTGCGCTCTCAACCCAGTTGGTCACAATTCGCTCACCTTCTAGCGTCTCGCGTTTACACATCGCAACGATCTGGTCGGTTTGTCTCATTTGCACTCTCCTTGGTTTCTCACGCCGAGCATATTTCTCACTTAGAAATTCATACAAAAACCCTCCCAGAGCTATCGGCAAGTCCAGCCGCCATTGTTAATTTTTATATTAGTATTGATTTTTCACATCCACTATCGGCCGTGATCCCTGACACAGAAAAAAAATTTCCAAATCAACTGATCATAACCACTTCACTGCAATTTATACTTCATAGCTGTAACACTAGATTAAATTCTTCAATTGTCATGCTTATATGCCCAATAGTGTTGTTTTTTTTCTTAACTGCCTATTCAACATTTTGCATCCCGTGCAATGCATTTTGCTTCGTTACATCTAAAAACCAGTAAAAAAAAAGTATCACTTTTACATATCGAAGTTCAATTTATCAATTAGAGGGGTTGCTCAAAACTTCAGGGTTATATTAGTGTATGCTACAATACTTTGCGAATACATGAGACGATAACTGCACTTATTCATCAATATCACACACACCGCAAACGTATGTTCTGTAGCGCTTACAAATTATCAATGAAATGCAAATGTGGGCAAAACTGAGCCATTTTTAATGCATATTTTCACAGCTTCTCACACGAACGCCTTCGTCCCTCTTCTTTTTTTGTTAGAATTTTTTCCAACTTTCCTGAAAACGGCAGGCCAGTTCAGATTTTTTTTTGTCAACAGACTTAAAAAAATGTAACTTTGACATTGACAGAAGGGTACACCACAAAGTTGCTAGATAATCAGGTAAACTCAAGGTTAGTATAGTATTCTACCCGAGTGACAAAACAGGTTAATTTTTGGTAATTCTTGCTCAATACATGCATTCATCCATTAGAATATCTGAATAAAATTGGGATGAGGACCAGAAACCTTTTTTGAATTGAAAAAAGAAAAACTTACAAAAATTGAACCTTTACATGGCATAAATCGCAAGGCTTGTGCTGTTAACAATAAACAGGAATGCGTCAGGATGCTTTGGTTGAAACCTGATATTTCGTAGTTTTGTCAAGGAAGGATCTAAATAAACGCTTTTGTAATAACAATTCATTTTCGAATGTATACATTTCAACTATTCGTTATGAATTATGAGAAATAATTAGTGTATAACATCATTTATGTAAATTAAACCCACTTTAAACGATTACCATTTATCATTTTCATCAATTTCATTCATTCATGTACTTGTTCTTGTTGATCCTCCATGACTCAATCTTAAAAAAATCCAGTTGCTGAAAATGCAAACATTCAAGATACTGAATAAGAATGAAATCTTCACAGGTAATCAGTGATTGGCGCATTTTGTTGGGGGGGTCTTTCCATATGCATCTATCGGACTTCACTGTCATCCCTGAAAACAAAAAAAAACAATGAAACAACTAGCTTATTTCAAAACCCTTTACTTTTACGTATAAAGTCGACTGATTGCTGTTAAAATACTAAGTGTAGTTAATTTTATCGTACAAAATACGTCTCGAACAGAATAGATTGTGATTTTCCAGATATTAGGAGACGCGCATGGTAATAATCTTTCCTTTATTTTGGTATATTATCTTGTTATACTTTTTTGGATGTGTTAAATCACTCATTTCCATTTTCCTGCTCCATTGCAGAATAAATGTTGAAACGAATGGCACATGATGCCGGCACAACGTCGTCAAAACAACGGGTCAGTCGAGTGAGCTATGAATGCAAGAAATGCCATAAAGTCGTGTTTTCTAAGTCGCATAAACAATTCCATGATGAAGTTCATCGATCCTCCCGTCACGCCTGCTCCCAATGCAACAAAACGTATGTGCATATGCGGGATTTGGAATTACACCGCAAAGTTCACGATGCTGAAAGACATCACTGCACAAGATGCACGGTCAGTTTTGACACCGCAAAGCTGCTGCAGGAACATAAAGAGTCGAAGCATACGCCGAAAGAGAAATTTGCTTGCGAATTGTGTCCATTAAAGTTTACTCTCAAGGGAAACTTAACAAAACACTTTCTCGTTCATAAAGCAAACCAGTCGTTTTCGTGTGAAGAATGTGGAAAAACATTTTTGCGTAAAAATGCGCTCAAACATCACCTGCTGAGCCACCGCGCAAAGGGTTATCAATGTCAGACCTGCGGCAAAGAATTTATCGATGTCCGCAATTTGGAGCGACATTTAAAAACTCATTCGAGGCTCAAGGGTTTCAAGTGCTCAATTTGCGGTGTGACGAGCACACGTAGGGATAATATCGTACGACATGCTAAAAGTTTTCATCCTGATAGTGATTTGAAGCTGATCGTACATGCGAACAATAACATACACAGTGGGCAAATAGATGCGATCAAACGAGAAGCGCATGCAAGCGCGAAACCTGAAACGTCTAAATCGGCGAATCGTATCAGTGTGATTCAGGTGATCGGAACACCGAAAACACCGATCACGCTGTCGCATAAGCAGGATGAGCCAATGCAAGCAAATGTAAAATCGCCGATGCGAGACACATCTCACCTCACTGCATTGGCAAACGTTAGACAAGAATCGGCGAAAGCATCGTTTAATGCCCGGCTCGACAATCTAGAAATCTATAGAAAGATCTTAAAACGTGCAACAATCGCTAGTAGCAATAGCAGCCAAAACATGCCAGCGGAGACAGTTCAATTTAACGTCCAAACTAATGATAGTGACACAGACAAACGCCATTCCTTAGCGTCGGACGATCTAGACAAATATAATAAACCAAATGAAGAATACAGTGCCAGTGATTGCGCGAGTGGCAACGTTAGCAGTGATCTCAATGAAATGAACACTAGCCCGACTGATGGCCTAGTGTCTATTAATAATTTTTGTGAAGTTCACTGGCGTAAGCGTACCTCGCAGTACTTTATTACCAACAGGAAGGTGCAGACTGATCATTCTATTGTGTAGTGTGTGAGGGTGTAAGACTGACACAAAACTACAAAATACTTAACCCCGGAATCATGTTTGATCGGAATTGTTCATTCTCGGACGCGGAAGATCAACAGTTTATTGCAGGCTTCATTAAAACGAAAAAGTGGCGTAAAATTCTGGAACTAGGACAAGATCTTGCGCCAACCCACCGCACCAACTATTTGTGGGCCTGGCCATTGGAGCAAGATATTGAACGGTTCGTTGAAGTGCTGCATCGTTTCGGTATACAAAGAATAGCCAGCGTTGGCTGTGGCACGGGATTGCTCGAGTGGATCATAAGCTGTGCAAATGGTAAGCCGTGAATGAATGATTATAAATGTGCTATTTTCGGTTGCTATCTTGAGTGTATATGTGGGAACCGATCCTGGTTACATGGGTTCCTTGGTAAATATGTTAACAATCACATGCATGCACTGATTTCGGTTCCTTATTTGAACTATAACGATTTACATTCCTCATCCGGGTGTTAATCAGGAATCTAGAAGCAATGGAAGAGAAAAAATGGAATTGAATCGTTTACAAATACCTAAAGCAAGTTCACACTACGTTATATTTTTGTTGACCTAAAAATGTTGATGCATTCCACAAAACTTTTAGAAAAATGTACTGGAAACGATAGTAGTTTAAAAGGAAAGATATTGTTTACGAAATAAAACAAAAATACAAATAAAAGTAGTTTAAAATATCGAAACAATTTGTTCTAAAATAAACATCAAGCTTTTTCTTTATTCTTAGTTTCTTCAAGTTTGAATTCAACTATCGTCTGAAAAAAAAAAACACATTTATGATAAAATATTATTGTGTACTCCTTAAATCCGTGTGCCTATCTACTCCCGTTTGTGCTCCTCTCCTTTTCTACCATGATTGACCAAACTACATCATTTATGTAGTTTAATTTGATAGGCAACACCTTAATTTTTTTTGTAAAAGAGCTTCCCATGTGTAAATAAAAAAATATTATCTCTAGGAGAAAAAAACCCATTTCAATGTTTCAGGTATAAAAAGGAAAACATAGAAATCTAAAATCTTGAAAAAGTGTTTAATTAAATTTATTTAAATCACTCTTATTAAACAAGTTGCCTTTTTTTGGTTCTAATAGACGAACAATTTATTTATATTTTTACTCGTGACATTTCCAATTATATTTTTTTCTAATGCTATGCAAACCTTAATTTTACGTTTCTAATGTAAAAAATTACTAAAACCTAAGTTATTAAAATCTTCAGACAGGAAATATTCCTTCCCTATACAAATTGTATGGTACACCTGGATATGACAGTCGTAGAGAGAGAGAGAGAGGTCTAAACGTTGAACCATCACTCACGGATACTCAGAAAATAATATGAAAAACTGCGGTTCAGCGAAATTTTTATTTATGCTCATCATTGTGTGTGTAATACTAGTTTACCTGTAATTTCCGCAAGTTTATAATTTTAGGTGATGCATACTTTTACATATCAAACCCCATTCCGCATAATAATCATACAAATTCATTTTCATGTGTTAATCATCAGAAAGCAACTCATAGCTAGTTGTTTAGTCTAATCTTTTCGAATATTATTGCGCCGGTTTCATAAATACCTCGTCATTATAATTGTTGATTGTTCGATTTGTGTATCGGTTATTTTTTAAAAATAAATTTGCTATTTTACAGTTGATAACATTTCAAACCCAGCGTATCTACGAATCCGTTTTTCTTGTGGGTGTCTACCCGCCTCCTATCTCGGAAATAACTATACTAAATATGACCATTGTTCTCTTCTTCCTCTTTTATGTCTTTTTCGTTTACAGACACGATCGAAGTGGTGGGAATTGAGATTGACGAGCTTTGGTGGAGCTCAAAGTACGCACCTGTTCAATACATACCATTAACATTTGTAAACGGTTCGGAGCATTCGCTACAACTAGTGACATCCAAATGGCAGGACGACCGGTTAGATGCGTTGCTTTTTTGTTACTTCAACAACGGCGAAGCATTTGAACAATACCTTAAGGGTTTGGAAAGCCGATTTGTGATTTTAATTGGACCAGCCCATCAGAAAGGCGTGTACACCAATCCCTTACCCTTGGCGCCTGGTGATGCATTTTGTCGCAAGTGGAACCTGGTGGAACAGTTTGCGTTTGGGAGTGAAAACATAAACTGTGTTGCCGTCTACGAACGAATACGTGATGCTTGTTGACATAGGTAAAATAATTAGAAAAAAGGGTTATAAACTGAAGAGTATTCTTTGTTTTACATATAATTTTGATGACATGATGAGGATTTTTACATTCGCACTACTAAACATATATTGCCATTTTCTATCAGATTATAAAAAAGACGAGTATGGTGGAAGAAACTCATGGCTTTAATTATTTTCTTCCGCAAATATTTTAACGATATTTGTTTTATGGAAGGTTACATTGTCCATAAAAAATATTACTTGGGTAATGTTGTTTCTGCTTGTTATTTCTTTAAGTTGGTTGTGATAGCTTAACAATAACTATTGGTTGAAAGCTCCATCTACAGATTCATATGCAACTATACCGTTTCTAGACATAGTCCAACCGATAGTCACGTTGCGGCTTCGAATACAACAACTTGATTTCCACAACTAGATTCCAGCACCTACTTTATCCACAAATAGGAAGATTGTTACGTCATATTCGGGCTGCAACTTTAAAAAATTAGAGTATATTGCTTTCAAATTTCAATAGTTTGGGGATTATTCCTTCGCTCCGGCATTAGATTATTTCATTTCAAAGTGTAATTGAAACCACTTAAATAGTATCTTTTTTATAATTCATTTTTATTCTCAATGGAGTTTTTGCTTTCCGGTATTATAGAACGATGCGCTGCGGTAGAAGGGAAAGTGTGATGAAACATAAATTAGAAAACGAAATATATTCACAACATTACCTTGATTTCGAACTTTGACTTCGCTCCTCCGTTGATCTTAGTTTTTGAGAACACACAGTTTATTCCTTCAATATATGTTGATGGTATCGAACCTTTGCCGTTGTTTACCTGCATGTACGAAATTTTACGTTTTTTTATGAAAAAAAGTAATAAACCTACCGTCCTTATTCGCACGGTATCGATATCGTTCAATTCTAACGAACAAATAATTACATTTGCAAGATTCACAGCCTGCTCCGCGAAACGATTGCAAAAATCCCCACTATGCCTTGCACGTTTCTCCTAGCAACTTGGAACATTCACCTACATGGTTGCAAAATTCTCTCAACCGGTCGAAAAATACAACAAGCATTGGTTGAAATGTTCCCTTATATGATTTGAAACCCTGTTCTTGCACTATTAAGCGTATAATGTCGTTGAAGTTACAGGGTTTCGAGTCATATAAGGGAGTAATGGAATCGGTAGAGAGAATGTGTCAACCGGTAGAGAGAATGTTGCAGCCATGTAGTGGAATCGTGAAAGCATAATGGAGAATCGTGCAATCAAATAGCCGAATGTTGCAAGTTGCTAGGGGAAACGTGTAAGCGTTGTGGGGATAGCCGTGAATCTTACACTTTTA
>KI915054.1:2559495-2577230 GCA_000473445.2 Anopheles farauti
TAAAAGTGTAAGATTCACGGCTATCCCCACAACGCTTACACGTTTCCCCTAGCAACTTGCAACATTCGGCTATTTGATTGCACGATTCTCCATTATGCTTTCACGATTCCACTACATGGCTGCAACATTCTCTCTACCGGTTGACACATTCTCTCTACCGATTCCATTACTCCCTTATATGACTCGAAACCCTGTAATATCGACATATAAATAAAACGTCGTTTGATTGAATAGAAGTTTATTATCTGATTTATTTATCAATCAATATCATATCGTAGTTACTGTGATTTGATATATAAACAAAGTAATAAGAATAAAATAAAAAAAGATCAGAAATGGATTTAATGGAAAACCGGAAGGATTTGATGTTGTGTATTTCCAGGATAGTAGAATTTGGCCAAACATTACTATGCGGCAATTAAAGTCATTTTATAGGGAATAACTTGTTGGACAACACATTTTCTTCAAGACTACAAGAGGTTTGACCACAGCAGCATGCGTTTAAATCATCTGCATGCAGCTGTGAACTTTCGAACAGTGTGACTATTTGTAAATAGTGTAAATACAGTTCTGAAAAAAAAAGTTGTGAAAAAGTACAAATAGGCATGCGTATCGGTTTATAAACGTTTCAAAGGAAAAAAGGTAGTTGTGTGCAACAAAAAGCGAAGCATTCGAGAAAATCATAGAATTGCAGGACAACTAAAATCAGCGTATTTCCGGCAGTGTTTTACTCGGTGGTACGTTTGCGTTGGGCCCAGTACAACATTGAAAGAGTGTATTTCGAAACATTTGATAACTCACTGACTGTCATATTTACTTTCATGCACCAGCTTCTTGAGAAGATTACGGAATGTCTGCTTAAAAGCTTGTACCTGCTTCTATACCTTACCTTTTCCTATAGAATCATAACCTATCTAACGAGGCTCGCATTGACTAGGAATGTTACATGCCAGGCAAAAGCGAATGGAAAACGGATTGGACGTTTTGTATAAAACACGTTTTACAGATACGCAGTGTGCTTTGAAATTTCAACTAAACAAACATGCTTTCTGATAAAAAGTTGTTAAATCATCTTTCACCTTTCGCAACAGATGCTGATAAAAATGTGTCATATGTGTATCGCTTGTTTTAAACAACATGTAATTGCAACGCTCATTCTTTAACTAACTGTTTACAGCGACCAACATTCTGACCGCGGGAGTGGATGACAAAACGGATAAATGTCGGTGCCTTATGCTTTATAAATAATAAATGAAACAGTACCACTTGGAGGCCTTGGAGCTGTTTCTAAAGTTAAGCAACAACGTCTGTATACTTCGAGTAAAGGGCCATGCAACGAAACATATTCACCGTCATATCGTCATGCCAAATGGATTCTACTAGTAAAAGATAACATTTTCAAACGATTTTATGTGATATAAGTTGACACACATGGTAGAGCATTTCATTAGTACTGTTTATTCATACCATACATTTACGGTCTATTAACAGGCCAATTATTGATCGCGGATTGTTTCATTCGCTTGGCAGCACCAGGCTGGGATGCAAAAAAGTTGCTTATTTATTCTCAAGTGTTCGATACAACATAAACTTAGATTGAGCATTATATCAGTGGACATCAATGTTCCCAGTACAGACGACGGTCGCGGAGCAGGAGGTAACAAAGGAGGAAGATCGTAGCAGTTGTACGAGTGTCTAGTAACTTATAAAGTATTCATTGAAAGAACTATGGAAAGGTAGAAAATGGGGAAGCAAAAAGTCGTCCCGAGTTGTGTTGCTTACTTTTACACGTGTTATGTTTTAAGGCAGTAAGACATAAACATTAACAATGATAATTGTATTACAATTAAAATCACTCATTCTATCGTACACACTCGTGTAACTCAATCAAGCACAGGCACAGCTACACGCAAATTTACACACATACATTCCGTACACCATATGTGTAGGTGTTCGATCAAGTGGTATTTGAACGCCCGTCTGTTGGTTGACCTGGATATCATCGATAGACTTTGTCGTCCTGGTACATGATGTACGGATTGTGGGAGGAATGTGTGAGCGTTGCGGGCCCGGACGACTGTTGATGCTGTTGCTGGTGATGCAGTGCAGACTGGCTGGACATGAGTGTGTGGTTCTGATACTGGTACGGTATTCGTCCGATGGTGGAGTAACTGGGTCGTGCCTGTGTGGGTGAGCCGTTCGGTTTGTACGGCAAGGTGGCGTAACTTTGCGCATACGGTGGTGCCAACGTCGGATACATGGCCGCCGGTTGACCCTTCTTGCCGGTGTAATTCACCTGCAGCGTGCCGGGAATACCCATTGCCATCGGGGGTCCACCGCGCGGATGATGATGATGCTGATGCTGGTAGCTGTCGTTATTCATCTTTAGCCGGCAAATGCAAATGCAGATAATGAGCAGAAAGATAAACACGACCACTCCGCCAACGATACCGATGATGAGGGTGTCATCGTTTCCGGCGGGCATCTTTTTCAGCGGTGGCATTGCTGCCGAAGAAATCTTCGATTTGGAACCTTTCGTGCGCGAGGTCGTCGAAGAGGGGGCGACGGGTGACATGCTCCAGATGATATCGTGCTCAGTGGTTGCCGCTGACTTGGTCATCTGCACCTCGGAGGTAAAGTTGTAGAAGCTGATCGTCGGTGTGGTGCGTGTGCCGGTACCGGCCGGTGTGCTGCCGTTGGCCAGTATCGCCTGTGTGGGCAGGTTGTTGGGCGATTGGTTGCGATTTTCACACACCAGCTCACTGTCACCGACCTCGGTGAGCAGTTTGCCATCGACAGCGGCCGGACTCGCGCACCGTACATCGGACACCTTAGTCGCTAGCAGCCAACGACGGAACGCGCGTGCCTGACAGTCACATCGCACCGGATTGGTGGCCAGCCCGTCGATCTGGATGGTGTTCTTACGATCGTCCAGCGAGCTCAGGAAGGGTTGCGTGAGTGTGCTCACTTTCGAACCAGCGATGCTGAAATCGATGTGTGCTGAACGGGGTAACGGTAGCAGTAGAGCCGGGGGCAAAGCTGTCAGTGAGGTGTTGTGTAGCCGTACGGTAAGATACTTGTTGCGTAGACCGGCGAAAGCACCGGACGAAATGCTTTGCAACGCGTAACCATGAAGCCCGAGCGTGTGTAGCTTCGGATGGTACAGCACCTGCAGGTGGTCCGACTCGAGGTTTGCATCCTTCGTCTCAATGTCGATCGCCGCCAGGGCCGGTAATTCCTGTACGATCCCCTGCACGTCAATGTAACCCAGCTTAGCGTACTGGTACGCTTCTAGCACGGCGAGATCTTTCAGTGATTTAAATGCGCTCTTCTCCAGCCTCGATAGTTCCGGCAGTTCGCGAATGTACAGCTCCGTTAGGCCGTCTAGCCGCTCAAATGTGTGGGCGGTGATCGTCCGAATCGGGTTGCTCGAAAGATCAAGATAACCGAGCAGTGCCAGTTTCGGCCAGATCTCACGCAGTCCATCCGCTTCGTCGATCGCATTGTGTGATAGGTCCAGGCGCTCTAGCAGTGTCACCTTCTCGAACGCTTTCGGGCTTAGGCCGGAAATATTGTTGTGTGACAAGTTTAAGCTACGCAGGTAGGGTGTTTCCAGCACCGGTAGCTCCCGTACACCGGTACCGGCCAGGTTGAGCGTACGCACCGTTTTCGGTTGCCCCAATATGGTCGCGATCGCTTCTGGTGTTAGTGGATTGTACGAGAAGTCAACGTGCTTTGCGTTGATCATCAGCATATGACCCGCGCGGGGAACTTCGCGGATGGAGTTGCGACTAAGATCGAGCGTCTGCAGTGTGTCGTGTTGATCGCCGATAGCTGCCACTGGCACACTGGACAGCTTGTTGCCCGCCAGCGATAATCGCTCTAGGCGATGCACGTGGCTTTTGGCCAGTACCTGATCCGGTAGAGTTATCAGCTTGTTATCGCTAAGATCGAGCAAATCGAGCCGGAGCGTACCCTCGAACGAACGCTCGGACAGACGATCGAGGCGGTTGCCGGCCAAATCGAGGATTTGCAGTTGCGACGAGTTATGAAACGCCATGTCTTGTACGGAGTCGATCATGTTCTCGCGCAGATACAGCTCTCGTAAGTTCACCAGTCGGCCAAAGTCGAGCTGTTGGATGGTGGACAGCCGATTGCCGGAGAGATCGATCACCTCTAGGTAGTCCAATCCAGCTATTAGTTCGGGTAGAAACATTTCCAGCCGATTGTTTGCCAGCAGCACCTTTCGCAAACGCGGATGTATTTTGAGCGTGTTGGGAGCAAAGCTCTTTAGCAAGTTGTGCGAAACGTCCAACACCTCTAGTGCCGTCTCGGTGGTGAACATGTCGGCGCGCAGCTCCTGCAATGCATTCTGGCGTAGGTTAAGCGTGCGCAGGTTAACGGTATTTACAAAGGAGCGCGTACGCAGTTGCTCCAGACCATTGCCAGCGAGCGAAAGATCGAACAGGTTATTCAGATTCAAAAATGTGCCCTCTTCAATCACCTTCAGCTGGTTGTGGTTCAGAAGCGCGATTCGGAGATCGGTGTTGTTGTGGAAAAGGTCGGCCTGCAGCATCTTCAGCCCGCAGTGGCTAATATCGATCACCTGCAGCTTGGTCAGGGGATAGATCATCGTTCGAGTCACCTGTCCAATATGTTCGTTGCCGCTCATGTTCAAATAAAGCAGATTGTTCAAGCTGTGGAACGAATCGATCGCCAGATCGTCGATACTGTTGGAGCTCAGATCAAGTCGCCGCAACTTCGGAAGCACGATTTTGCGCAGTGACGCAATCCGGTTGTATGAAAGCTTCACCTCTAGCAGCGTGCCCTCAAGTCCCTTGAACGTTTCCTCGCTAATCACACCCAAACTGTTCCCCGAAATATCCAGGTAGATAAGCTTGCGGAAGGCGGCAAAGCTATCACCTGGCAGCTCTCGAATAATGTTGCGTGACAACGATAGGTAGCGAATGTTTTCCGGTTGGATTGACTTCAGTATGCTAGAGGAAAGCGCTGCTACGCGGTTGAAGTCTAGGTAGAGGTTCGACAGCTTCGGCAATCGCCCAAGCGCGCTGCCCGGAATGAAGAGAATGTTGTTATCGCGTAGAATCAGAGTTTGCAGATTGTCCAAACCTTCGAACGCGTCGTCTTCGATCTAGCGAAATGAAACGATAAGTATCAGTTGTGACATTACTTTCCTCCCCAGCCAGCCCGCACGGAGGCACCTACCGTTCGCAGGGAATTTAAGCTGAGATCCAAATACTTCAGTAGTAGCTGCTCCCGGAACGTACCCGGCAGGATGCTCGCTATCGTGTTACGGCTGATGTCAAGGATCTGGAGGTTTTTCAGCTGCGCCAGGTGGTTCGATTCTAGCTTAGCAATGTTGTTGAGAGAAATGTTCAGCACCTTCAGCGACACAACGGATCCAAGCGCTTCCGACGGGAACTCGGTCAACAGGTTGTCGGACAGATCCAGCTTCTGCAGCACGTCCATTCCCACTAAAGCGCGTTCATCAACGTGGCTCAGCTGATTACCCGCAAGTAGCACCTCCTTCATGTTAGCGAGATTGGTGAACGCTTTGGACTTCAGATTTCGTATGCGATTATTGCGAAGGTCCAGCCGTTCCAGTTTGTTCGCGAAGTTAAACGCGTCCGGATCAAGCGTTTCGATGCGATTGCTGCGCAGCGACAGTAGCTTCAAGCTGGTTAGCTCCTTAAGTGCCGCCACTGGGATGGAGCTGATCTTGTTCTGATCGAGATACAATTCCACCAGTCGTCGGTTGCCATCGAATATGCTTTCTTCCAGCGCAATTATACGGTTGCCAGACAGATCGAGTATCTTGAGCGCTTGAAGCGCCTGCAACACATCGGTGGAAAAGATTGGATTGAGGCTGTCGCCAAGCAGGTTGTTGGCCAAACGCAGTTCCGTCAGATATTCAGCTACGCTACCAAAACGCATTTTCGTTCCAATCGATCTTAAGGCATTGTTGGAAAAGTCGAGCTTCCTCACCGGAGCATTCAAGATCGATAGGTCCTGTTGGATATGACATGCAAATTATTATTGAATGCTGTACTAGGTACCAGGAACGCAGCATGCATTTGATTATTTTGACTACAGTAACAAAAAAAAACTACATTATACCAGAAAGCAGACAGTACAAAATCCGTTATAGAACGGTCCGCACTGAAGAATATTTTGTATGACTTATCAGCACATCGATAATATGCGATACGTTTCGAATGGCGAAGGTATTAACTTACCGGCAATGTTTGCTGACCGCTGTAGCGTTGCGAAAACGAAATTATCGGAATGCCACTCGGAAAAGGGGCCGTCAGGGTCGTCCGATCACAGTTTACGTTCACGAATACGTACTGACTGTTGTTCCCAGCGGTCTCAATGTTACATCTGTTGCAGCGGGTGTTTGTAAGCAAATGGATATATGAGGAAGGGGAGCGGGATGGGTGGCGGGTGTGGTTTAATAGAAGAAAATGTTCAATTGGTTTGGCCGCGAAAATGAATCGATCCGAATGGTTTTGAAAATAACCAAACGGCTTTAGCCTGGAGTGGTATGGATCGTTGTAAACTTGGTAGGCGGTGATTAACAGAGTAAGCGGCGGACCGATAGCCGCACGAAGGGTGAATAATTTCTCAGTCACACTTACCGGCACGGTATCTTAAGCAACGCATCCAGGTCGGTGCACGGACGCCATGCACACGAAACAGAAGCCACGAGGATGCACACGAGTACGACCAAGCGACCTACTAAATTATCGGCTAATATTTGTTTCATATTTCGGAAGATTCTACCGGCCACCGGTTACCTGTAGGAGAAAGGTATTGTTTTATTACTAAATGTTGAAGTAGTGCAGTAACAAATGGTCAGTAAATGATCCAAAACAACAAAAATCGGACGAAAATAATTTGAAACGAAGCATGCAATATCACTTTCATGTTTTCATGATAGGGTATCGATACATTTTTGCCATGCGATTCTCGCGCATCCAATCGTTTAGCTCAATCGTAGAATGCAATGAATCTTTTTCACGTTGTCGATTATGAAGGTTCATGTTTATTTAGCACACGACAGTTGCACCGTATTATTTCTCCGATTCGTTTGAACATAAAAATCACGTCCAAAATTTGTGGAGTTCCTTTACAACGATTTCATAGCTCGCAGCTAGATAGTTAGCGCTGCGTATGGATGTAAATATCATCAGTTGGTCAGCTGCCGTTTTTAGTTGGTAAGTAACGTTTTTTTCTTCTAGCAGCTAGTCTTGTTTCGCCAAAGATTGATCATCCGGTTACGGGTAAAATATTCATAAAATTGAGGCATCTCAAACACAAAATTGGCTATGAGCGATCTTTAACGAGCGAATCATAATTCAAAAGTACGTTGACAGTAAACATGTGTATATTTCTAAAGCTATAGAAATTAATATAATAAAGATATTACAATGAATAAAGCACAATAAATCAATATTCTTGTTTGGATTTTGGATTTTGGAAGGATTTTGGAAAAAATTAAAGTGATTTTTTCACATGGCCTTTGCACGGCCTGGCTCACTACGGGATTCATGCCCATAACAGAAAGAGGTACCTTCCCAGTATGGTACCTATGTTATATCTGATTGTGCGTGTCATTAACAGCTGTTAAAAAATAAACCTTATTAGGTAAACATAATTTATTAAGTTATGTATTTAGTAACAAGTATGTAAGAATAATTTATGGGTATGTAAGAATCACTATTTAGTAACAACTCAATGTTGAAACACGGTTTCAACATTTCACGGTTTTGACACAGCACAATAGAATAGCATGTTATATGTGATGTGCTATTTAATTGTGATTTAATGGTTTGTCTTTGAGAATGTTCGTGTTTTCAGCAAATGAAATCATTTGAATGAATGAATGAATGAAATTAAGTTCTCCTGCCAAGCTTGCTCAATTTATAAAGTGATTGTTTTAAAAGCCGAACTGTTCTGAAGGTGTATATTTATTTGATTTTTCATGAAATTTGGATGAATTCAAATGGAAACAAATCGATAGTCCTTAACCCAAGTATGCGATCAGCGTTTTTTGTGTGAATAAAACACAAAAGAAGAAAAGTTGAAGATATAGCCAAAAGCCAAACGTGCTACCCAAAAATTATTGAAAATTAAAATACACAAAATAACCAATCTTGACTTTGAAAACTGAGAGCATAGGTTAAAAATTGTTGAAAAATATATGTACACTGCACCATGGTTCTGCAACAACACCGCATTCATTCAACACAACTGTTTTTTTAAATGATTAATTCTATCGATAAGATCAAATATACGTAGATCGTATAGTTGTGTTACAGGGAACGATTTTGAGCATTGCGAAAAAATAGTAAAAGTAGTGTAAGAAGTTAACAAAAATCATAGAGGCACCCAAAAGCCTTGCTACATGGTTTAGCATATCAATTGGTAGACAACAGTCAAATGTGGCAATGCTTAACAATTTTCAAGGTTGACTGCATTCTGACATGAAGTCTTTAATTCGATTGATGCTGTTTGGACTCAACTTATGCATGGTGCAATACGAAGGTTGGAAAACCGAGTGTCTGCGTGTGCGCCGCACAGCTGCAGTTGACCATTCCTACCGGTGAGTTGGAGTGCGATAAATGCGCGCAAAAATGTGATGATGGTGGCAAAGAGAAAATAAATAAAATAATCGATTTTCATTGCTCCTAGAGGCATGTATTTTTCGTCGATCACGCGCTCTAATAACTCGTGGCTACGAAAGGGTGGTCGTTTTCGTGCACAGGAACTGTGGCATACTAAAATCAATATACATAGAGTTTCTTTTCTACTTTTTCATCACACTCTTTGTCCATTCCTTCAATCGCCACGATCACAGCATCAGGCTTGGGCGTTTGCGAAGGAGTGAATAGGTGAAGCGAATGGAGGAAGCTGAAGTGGATGGGTTGCTACGTTCCATTGGATAGGAGGCGGAGTTGACAACTTGTCTAATAGTGTTGATGTTGACAACGGGGGTTGAAAAATTATTCAAATCAAATACGCCGCATGGACGAAATTGTTGCGCCATTGTAGCACTGTTTGTTATAATAGTCAGCGACCAGATAAATAAGCGTAAATGCGTAAATAAAATAGAGGATTCGATCGGACACGCGAGTCCGCATAGCAAAATAACAAAAAAAAAAAGATGGGTAGGCGCTGAAGAAAGCAGCTACTCCAGGCGGACTGACGACGAAATGGATAAACTTGAAAATTTCAACAAACGTTACACAAGTTCGCCGCCTGCCATCAGAGGTTTCTCGTTTGTCCGTTCCCCGAAGTCTTTCTATGCCGTCGTGAGCGAAGGAACGAGACACACCGATCGACTTGTCTCCCGCACACATATCTAATCTATGGCGCTCACGCACTCACCACCTGTTTGAAGCAGCATCTCATTCGCAGCCTCTTTCTTTCTCTACCCCAAGCACAAGACGATCGATACACCGGTTTGAACGGTAAAAGAAAAAATTAAAATGAAAAAGTAAGGAAAGAGCAGCCAAGGAATCCCTTCGCGTCGTGGTCTACCAGTGTGTTGGTGCTGACCTCAAAATTTAATGAAAATGAACAGCGAAAAAAAGGCACATAGAGACGCACAAAACAACACACGCTTGTACACTCTCGTCTCGTGCGATCGTCTCTGGCCTTTTCTCCCAGTCAGCGCACCAGAAACTCTGTGTGTGTGTGTGTGTGTGTGTGTGTGTGTGTGTGTGTGTGTTTGTGTGTGTGTTTGTGCAGAGGGGGCTTTCGTGCGCCTCACGCTATGCATGAAAAATTCGAAAGTGGTAAACTGGTTGTACGAAGAATTCCACAACGAAGGGGCCATTCGACGGCAAGGGATGAATGGATGGATGATTGGCTAGATGTGGATGATGATGATGATGACGACAACGACGGCGATAGATAGGATGGAAATGATGCTGCTGAAGATAGTATGCCGTATCTCGGCATGGATTTCGATATGCAATGCAAGATCGACAGCAACGAATAACGAAGATGATGTGTTTCAGAGGGACTTGAGGAGTTGCATTTCTCATCACCTCCCCGTATGATCTTCCATTATGCGTAACACTGCTTTCTTTTCACATACACACGCACGCGCGAAAGAGTTTTACTTCGTAATCCGTGTAAGGGTTTTCTTCGCAGCACTTGCCTTTACCAATTTACCAAATACAGGTGGTAAAATCAAAAAGTCCTTATTAGCATCATTTGATTCGTTGTTAAACATATATGAATCGTAAAATTATCTATACCCGCCGTTGCTTAGATGAGAAATATTAGCAAACCATACACACGTAGCATAATTTATCTATTTATAACATTAAATCACAATTTTCCTTACATTTGAAAACACACACATATATACACACGCGCAGATCTTGCTTGATTTCTTTTGAAACACACGAAATGTCCGATCGCAGCTCTATCAAGCTGTACAAAGCACTCCCTATTTAAACCTTGGACTCCTGAAGACTGAATTGTATTCGTACCAATGTTGTTTTTTTTTTTTTACTAGGGCACCCAGAATTCCTCACCAGAACCCGTTAGTTGGCGGCCAACCAAGCATTGGTTACCGTCAGTTTGGTGCAGGTTTCTAGCACTGGTTGGCGCACACGCACGTAGTTCACGGTTACCGTAAGATGGTGGCCGTAATACGCTCAGGTGGCCGTATACAGCAGATATCTCTATACACTCGTACCTTTCGAACGCGTCTTAAGATGGACGACCCATTCACACCTACAGCAAGATGCAAACTGAGAGCCGTTGCTTGTTGGAATGGTTTCCCATGAGAGTGCCCTAAAGTTGCCGAGATAGGGGATCAGAGCTCATGAACGCAGGCTCTCTTAAGATACACGATCATGAGCCACGGACGATGAGCCCACTACAGTATCGATGCAGTGAAATAGCAATAGTTTTTGTTTTTGGGGTCGATGTGGTGGTACTTAATTGAACTCAGAAATTCCAGAGGCGCTGTTAAACTTGCTAATAAGACCAAACGCTAAGGATATGTGCATTTAACGACAAAAGTTCAGGTTTGGCTGGAACCGTTGGCAAAAGTTTGCACATTTCGAATACAGAAGGGTACGATTACATACTGAACGAACGATATACTGTTGATAAGGGATCAAGCGCGATTATAATTTCGAATCTAGGTGAAATATTTTTTATTACTTTTATTCGAAATTAAATAATGAAACACATAGGCAGTTGTAGCCTTTCAGCGTTCAACGTAAAGCGACTACTTCACAAATTTTATGTCCATCATTTCATCACCCTCGAGCTCCAGATCCTCGGGTTTGCTACTGTTATCGACTAGTTCACCGTCAAAATATAATCTTATGTCGTATGGTTCGCACTTCAGCTCTTCAGCACATTTGATCACCAGCACTGACATGGTTTGGTTTTTGTTGATATGCATACGCAACGGTTCCTTCCGGTTTTCCATCTGCACCTTCAGCGTTATAGAGTTGTTGCTGCCTGCTGATGATGCAACAGCTATGGGTAAATTTGGAGTCTTCTCTTTCAGGATACGGCCTGCTGCAATTAGCGTATAAATGTAATAAATCGCTGGTTTATGTTAGAAATATACATACAAATAAACTGATGCGACTTGTAGCCTATAGAATCTGGCGTATCGTTAGGGTATACTATTCGATCTTCCAAGTTTAACAGTATGCATGCAGTATCTGCGGACTCTTTTGTTGATAACTTTTCGAAAATATCGTCAAATTTCTGAAACCTGCGATGGATGAACGTTTCGATGCCCGTGCCCCATTTGATTTTGATTCTCATTTCGTAGTTTTCTGATTCGAAAGAATTATTAGAGGGATCGGAAAATTGCTGCTGTGATGCAATCAATAAACTATCATCGTCGGAGTCTAATGAGATCTGAAAAAAATTGTGCTTTTGAAACATCAAATATCTCACACCTGAAGAATTTTAAACTTACTACATTCGTTTCCATTCCATTCGCGTGATGACGCCTACTTTGCTCAGAAAGTTGCACGGGAATTGGATCGTCACAGTCCAGTGAAATCTACAAGATTAGATAGTAAAAAAGTTTATTGACATTCCGGCAACTTTTTTTTATCACGGTGTATTGTATCACAGTGCATTAATTTTAATAAAATAGCAATTAGATAAATTGTTTGTCTTAACAATTGGCTTGAGATGGAAAGCAATCACAAAATTGAACAATTGAAAGCACTCAAATAGTTATACTGGTTTAACTTATCTGTCGTCACAGGATTAGTTTCCAAGAATTTACTTTCAAACAGCGATAATACATCAACTGGTATTGGAATATTTCTTTCTACTTATGCCAAGAAGCGGCACACAATGGGTCGTTAATTATCGAATATAATGGCAAAAATGTTACAAACCCACATTACTTTGTGCAATTTGGAACCAAACAATTACCAATTGAAAATCACAAACCAAAAATTTAGACATAGAAAACGAGATCATGAAAAATAACCCGAAAATAACTAACTAATGTGAAACATACCACATCCGTCACAACGGCTGAATCAATAGTATTTAATAATCTTTGCGAACGTCGACGTCGAGTTGGTGGAGCATTTGCTTGAGCAGCTGCATGTTTTATAACGTTTTGAACTATGTTTTTTAGATGGAGTAGCTCATTCTTTAACGCCTCTATTTTTGTCTGTAATTTTGTTATGTCTACCGCCCGAACGGGTGGCTTCCTAGTAAAATTATTATTTAAAGTGTTAAATTTTCGCTTTATTACACGTGGATCATCTGTGAAAGATTTAAATATTTAATATTATCAACGCATCTAGTAGTAAATGTGGTTATTCGTTTTACTTACCATTTTTAAGGAAATTTATAATCGCTGGATTGTGCGTGTTGTAAATAGAATTAAATAAATTGTTTAGTTCTTGCATTTTTTCTAGAAAAAAGAAGATAGAAGTATTAAACTGTACATGAAACGAGTCAAATAACTAACCAGTTACGCCAGCCATCTGGCTCAAATCTGTAACGGGCTGGACTGTAGTATGAGTAAATGAGGCTATCGTTTCCGGAATGGGTGCATCTGAGGATTTACTTGGAATATTTGATGTGTTAGCGGCGCTTGTTTTCAATTTAATTTGCGACTTTTTTGTTCGGTTTGTATTTGTTTTCCCACTGGCTGTTTTGTTTGATTCGTTGGTTTTCTTGCTAATTTTGTTCCAACAGTCGCCATCAAATGTATCATTTGTAATTCCATCCTCAGTATCCGAAACAAATTCTACTTCATCGTTGGCTGTAAGGAAAAAGTTGTATTGAAATCGCAGAACTGGAAAAGAATACTTATCTCTTTTTGATGCACATACACTTGTTTACTAAAAAATTGTCTAAATTTGCAAAAATGTCGTTTCCAGCCATGATGAATCAAATTCTCTTTCTCAGATTGTTTGTTAACAATTGATTGAAATATGCGTGTTTGTATTCGTTTAGCTCGTTTTAGCGGCAGATCTTTTTTGACAGCCAGTTGTATTCATGACAATGAGCCCAAAGTATGCCAAAGGGGTCAATGGACCGATTCTTTGACAATGTCACTTTCAAATTTAGAAATAATTGTTGTAGTTATGCGGTTATTACACGAGGGAAAATACTGTCAGATGGTTTTTGTCAAATATCTGTTCTGGGCTCTGGCGCTGCGTTTGGTATATGAAAACCACCCGCTCGTGTAATGCTGGTGTCTGTATAGCAGTATGTGATCAAAAATGTAAAATATTAAAAAAGTTCAATAAAGAAGATGTAAGGTAAGGTGTCACTGCTCCATCGAGTAAAGTCGTCCGTCCAACCGGTTAACGTCCAAGATTAAACCCATGTATTAACAACCGGTATTTACAAGATTTCCCACTTCATTTTGATATTCTGCTGCGCACTCTTATGTATGTTGTTTGATAATGATTTAAGTTTAAATACATACTTCATTGACCACACATTAAAATGATATTCACATGACGGACTCGTAAAGATTTTTGCAAACAATAATTGCATCAGCCTAGAACATTCTTAAATAATAAACATTGTAAATCAGCGATTGTTAACACAAAATTTGAACGTTTACACTCATTGTAAAATGCATTATTGTTAATTACAACCATGATCAAAGCGTTAACATAGTGTTCTTACGTTTCTTCGAAAAAAAAAATCAATGCTCTATAACAAGGAGTGAATGAGACATATCTCTGACGAAGCACCTTTATATCAATGCAAAGGCTTATTTGTGTCTGATGCTGAGCTCGACGAATCGCAAAGCATTTCCGTCAGATTCGGATAAGCATTAGATAAGGATTATATCGATTTTTCAGACTCAGGTATTTATATCAACGATCGGTTGGGTAGCTATTGCCGCTATTCAATAAATCTTTCAAATGATTTATGAAAAATGTTTGTAATAAAATTTTAATAGACTTTATTTATCAAATATGTATCAAAAACACTACAGAAATAAAGAACAGACAAGGATGTTTCTTTTCAAACATGTATTTTTACAATTTTCATACAACTGAATCCAATATTACGTCGAAGCTTGAAGATATCTTATGTTTACAGTAAGGGCAGTTGCCAATGGAGATAGAGAAAAAACATTTGCTCTCACGCTGTGTACTGAACCACTGAAAAGAATTAAGATCGGTTGGATTTTGAATAATGCTTCAAATAATTCTAAAAAACCTCACCTCTTTTAAGCAGTGGATGTGAAAAACAAGTGGACATTGCTCATTATCGCAGGAAATAATCGGTATGGTCCACACGTGACCCGCAACATGATAGTTCATGCAAATTCCACAATTATCTTCGCTCTCTGGCGACGGCATACCAGCGGGCCGCATGGGGAAGGCAATGATATTGAATATGCGCAGCAGGTTAGTGTACACACTACATTTCGGGTCCCAATCCTTTTGCTTTTCGCTATACATTTCTTTAAGTTTCGCTACCTGCTTCGTCGGTCCGAGAAATGAAATATCCACTTCCATGGGTGAAAGTGGGTGAAGGGTAATTTTGAGAAATACTTTTAGATCGTATTTAAATACACGAAAAACAGTTTTGGTGTCGATGGTTGCCGGCAGAATAACATAACATAATTCGTCGATTGTAGCGAGATTGCTATAGAACTCCTCCATCTGTGCGAGGGTGTACAAAAATGTCTCCAGGTGCCTGTGCATGCTATTGTGCCTTTTTAAGGCCTCCGATACTGCAAGCTCGGGAAGCGTATGTTGGCAAACTTTGAAAAGATCAACACCAACACGATTTAAAGCGAGCATATGATTTCCATTCCGTTCGAAATTTTTAAACTCTATCTGCCTCAAATATTTATCAAAAACCAGCACGCAATCATATTTACGTTGCAACGCTAGCATATCTATGGCCAACGGAGCCAACACGACGGAAACGTTACTTTTAATGATAGATGTGTTCTCCGAGTATTTCTCCGATTCCAGTTTGGTCAAGAGACTGTGCACATAACTATTCACATCAATGAAGGATGATTGATCAATATTTAAAGAAATTGGACTATTTGCAAAGTAAACAGCAACATGGCAATTTTTTGTGGTTGGATAATTTGGAAACTCTAGTACCAGTTTGTAAACCTGAAAAGAAGGTAGACGTGTCAGATTATATCGCTATAAATTTAATAACATGCTTCCAATTTACCTTTTTGTAGAGTCCTACAATACGATGTTGACTTATTTGCACTAGGAAAGGGAACTGGCGGAATAAATCTTCCATTGTGTTTTGAAACTACATCAACTGTTGTTGATTGTCGGCTTTCGAGCTTTGTTGTTTATTGTGTAGCTCTGAATTCGTGAGTTTGACGTACCTTGCGGAAGCCGTCATGGCAAGCCTCGAACTGTCAAATAAGCGCAGCCGACTGCATTACGACGCAAACTAGTGCAAAGTTTGTTGTTTTAACAAAAAAGCACAGGAAACTACGCAAAATGGAATCTAAAGAAGTTTCGTTGGTTATCAAATGGAGCGGTAAGGAATTTCTAATCGAAGATTTGACCGATCACGATACTGTCGCTGTTTTGAGGCATGAGATATGCAAAAAAACACAGGTCCGACCGGAACGACAAAAGTTACTCAATTTGAAGTACAAAGGTAAACTCTATTCATCGATATTGCTACAAAACGGATGATCCCATAAGAGCTGCGTTTATTTTCAGGAAAACCTGTTACGGACGAAGTCAAATTAGGGGCACTGGAATTGAAACCCAATTTCAAAGTAATGATGGTAAGGCAAATGACAGCCTGGTATTGCTTCGATTTCTATTTAACAACAGCCTTCTGCTACTTAAACAGGTTGGTTCGCTAGAAGCCGACATCAAAGAAGTTTCGTCACGACCATCGGATATCGGTAGTGTGGTGAATGATTTGGACAACGAGGATGAAGACAATGTCCCATTCGAAAATAAGGATGTTTATTTAGCTAAAATCAATAGGCGCATCAAGGATTACTCTATCAAAGAATTAAATCCGCCCCGTGATGGAAAGCGCTTGTTAGTGCTGGACATTGATTACACGATATTTGACCATCGTTCAGCTGCCGAAAATGGTAAAAACAGCCGGTATCGATGTGCTTTCGTTACAATATCTAACAGATTATTTTTGCTTTCATGAAGGAACGGAATTGATGAGACCATACTTGCACGAATTTCTATCATCAGCATACCAAGACTATGACATCGCGATATGGTCAGCAACATCTATGCGGTGGATCGTGGAGAAGATGAAGCTTCTTGGCGTGATGGAAGAATCTAGGGATTACAAGCTAGTGTTTATGCTGGACGATGCAGCAATGATAACGGTATTGTGCCCATTACGTGGTGTGATTGAGGTAAAACCGTTGGGAGTAATATGGGGCAAGTATAGTCAGTATTCGTCGAAAAATACGATAATGTTCGACGATCTGCGTCGTAATTTTCTCATGAATCCCAAGTCAGGGCTACGCATCAAGCCGTTCTCCGAGGCGCATCTGAATCGGCATAAGGATAAAGAGTTGCTGAAGCTGGCCAAATACTTGAAGGCGATCGCAGAACACTGCGATGACTTCGACACGCTCAATCATCGACGATGGGAAGATTATCTATCGAAGAAACATTCTCATTGATCTTACTCAAAGGGGACATATTTAATGAACTCGTTTATGTTTCGATTTAGGGTGTATTATGTTTCCATTTTCAGTAATATATGCTAAATGAGAAATTTGCTCGAAATTACTTTGAAACAGAAGGAATTTGTAAAATGTTCGTAGTTTTTGTATTTCTTTTCAAATATATTTAAAATGTTCACCGGAAAAACAATTTTTTCGACCCTTCTTAAATAAAAAGAAACCTATCAAGGTTTGTACAGCACGAACGCGAATAATAAATTTAAATATCTGCAGATATATAAATATATAGGGTAAGTGCGCCAATCATGGACGAGTTTGTACAGCGTTTTCACGAAAAAATTAATTATACAAAATCCACTGAACCAAAATTCACGAGCTAAGATGTTAATGGTAGACACAAGTTTTTTTTACATTTTCATTGTACAATTTTGCAAATTCAGCTCGTAAATCAAAAGTTATAGCGTTTTCCCTAATCCACTAAAAAGCACCAATTGTCGTGCTATGTGCACCAATTGTTGTGCTATTGCAAAAACGATATTACAACAGTTCACATTCTGATAAATGAGTTTAG
>KI915055.1:0-47914 GCA_000473445.2 Anopheles farauti
CTCGTAATATGAGACGTTGTTTGGTCTGCGTGAGCATAGCTAACTCGCGCAAGCGTAAGCATACCTTTTCCTCCTCCACATTGGCTCCCAGTCATGCACAGATGATGGGTTGAAACCACGGCCATTTGTGAATGGAAACCCGAAGCCAAACAACGCAACAATCCAGCGTACTACCAAACGCACACACTACCAACGTTCAATGGCTTAGCGATGAGGCCTATCCAACCAATGGGGCAGGAGGAGGAATGCGCGGTTGTCTTCGTTTCGCGTGTAAACACAACATATGCGAAATGTTGTCTATCGTAAGCACGATTTGTGGTCATGGGAGGGATGTTAAAAAAAGACATAAGCAACCCGATCGGCAAACACATCCAACGTGGATTGATGATTCATCGTCGGATCGAACGCACCTGGAAAACGTTCATATTTCTAGTACGTTTAGCACATGGTACGTTTAGCACATGGTAAGCGTCCAGTATCAATATTTATATCAAAATTCAAATAAAAAAAACTACTCTCCATCAAAGAGTGTAAATAATGGAAAATGATTGATTGTATGATTGTTCTTTTTGAATGTAAGATTTTAAGCTTCCTTAGCTATACAACGGACGATGACGTTCCTACAAACTTGAAAAAAAATGAAAGCATACCTATTCAGAAACCTAAATTACCTAGAATTTCGCTGTACACAATCATTCGCTTCATTAAAAGCTACTAACCGGGACCTCAACGCATGATCAAACATACTTCATAGCGTTTCCTTCCATCCAATACTATATACAGATCTATTTCTGGTTTTGACCATAACAACCTGTCGTTACTCTTTCCATTTTTCTCTCTTCCTTTTCTTATTTCTCGCTCTCTCTCTCTCTCTCTCTCTCTCTCTCTCTCTCTCTTTGTTTCCACATTCAATCTACCATGTGATACACGGTTCGATGCAATTGAATGGGTTTTTATTGCTCAATTAATCGTAACAAAATTGTGGTTAGCGAAAGAGAGTGAAAATTTTCGGTACCATTTCACCGAACGCTCCTCGGTTGAAGGGTGTTGTATGTGGCCAGACATTTTTGTAATGCTTTTCGAAAATGACAATAACCGCACTAATCGTTGATGTTGAAAAATACATTACTACGTTGCGTCGATCGTTTTTTTTATCGAAAACATTGCTCGAGTTACAACTAGCAGCCTACACAAGCCTACCAAAGCGCAGGAAACGTGTTGTTTATGATCCATCAGGCAAGAGCACGATACCTCCCCGTAAATCTTGAGTGGCGGAACACTTAAACCCATTTGCGTACTTCAAATGCGCCTTCAGACATACAGAGGGTTCAATCCCATCATTATCAGTGAATTAGCGAACTATAATAATTTTCCAAATTAGCACACTTACACGTATACACAATTTCGACTGCAACACCATACTTAATTGACCAATTGCGAAGGGAAATAGCATCGCGAGAAAAAAGCTCGATACATCGTACATCACAGTTTCCGCGAGGGCCAACCAAACACATTCATCTCGGACCTACCAGCGTAAAACAGTGGAAATTTGATTAGGATTTTAAGAGACAACTACAAGAGCTTGATACATGAAGTAAGCTACGAAACGTTTCAAATGTCTTTCACAATTTTAATTTTTGTTGCTCGTTTGCCCTTCAAGTAACTGCTTGTTCTTGACTTTAGATAGACAGTTCATGGGTAAACGTAAGCCAGCTTTTTGCACGTGTATAAAATTTCCTGCAAAACTATTATCACGCGTGCAGGCATATCGTTTATTTACAAACATAAATGATACACACACATACACACACACACACTCTCTCTCTCTCTCTCCCTTTCTGGTTCAATACATGACAAAGGTTGCTCATGTGTGGCAAGGCTTATCAATAAAAATGATGCCTGATGTACCAGTAACGGTTGCAAAACGGCACAACCGCTCCAAACCACACACATACACACGCATAGTAGTTTTACAACGTCTTTCTACTTTCCCGCATTCAACTATAAATCTATTTATGTTTGAAGCTTTCTTGGCTTTAAATTTTCATCGAATCCACTTTATTTGCTTCGTTGTATACGATCTTCGTTCCACATTGTAGATTCTGTTGGACTCTCTCCGAAGCATTTCCACGTTCGCTTATTAAAAACTCAAAATTACTACCAGTCAAAACAACATTTTAAAAAATTCACTAACTTTGATATTTAAAACAGCTCCGTTTTCTACTGACACAATCCGCTTATCACACATAGAGCTAATAAGATCTTCTTAAGCTGTTTACAAAATGCTATACGATTGAGAAATAAAAAAAAAGCTCTTTCGTAATGTTATTTTCACAAAAGCATTGTTAATCTATCAAAATGCCAAATTTGTAATGATGATGTTAAACTTCTAACGTATCAATTGCCTGTGTTTTATTTCATTTAAACATATCGAGAATATAAATCAAATAAACGGCCAGTCTCAATATCTTTAACAGCTATGTAGCCCACTTCTTTTGGGTACCACTATTATCAAGTGCATTATTTACGCCGTTATGCCTACCCTAACGATGATGACATTTATAAATTTAACCCGTAGTTCTTTACCCCTCATTCAGCTTCTATAATTATTACGTTAGAGATAGTGCCGCTAAGGCAAAAAGCCTGCAAAACATTTGGCGTTAACCACATTTGGTGTTAATCAACCACATCTGGAGCGAACCGCCGCTATGAAATAAAGTTATATGCACGCAAGTAACAAAATAACAAGAAAGTTGTTACTTTCTTGTAAAATAAAGTTTATTTTATATTCCAGTTAATTTGATAAACACCAACTGAAAGCAGCACAAAGTGTATGAAAATGTTCCAATTGAGGCTATGAAAATTTCATCATTGCATTCGTTTATTTTCACGAATAACCATATTATGTTACTGATAATAATAACATTGTGCTCAAGTTGGGACAACCGTATATTACAACGCGCTAAACAAAACACGCACTGAAGCATTTCGTCTTTAATTTCAACACTTCAAGACGGAGTACTCCCCATCAACAGTGTTAATCTTTATATGATTTATATGCTTTCAATTTTTAATGAGCCCCGAAAGCAAAGAAAGTACATAATTTGCAATAACCACGCGCATTTCGCTCTTATTATTCAGGCGCGGCTGGTAGATTGAGCTTCTAGGTCAACACGATCAGTCTTCTGAAACGTGAAAGAAACACCAACCCCCTTGGAAAACACCACACACACATACATGAGAGACCTGCATTATTAGCAAACGCATATGGCGAGGACTTTGTGTTTTATCCCCACGCACGATGCTCACTGACCCTTTACCGGTCGACGCGATGTAGCATAATTTTCGCGCCGATGGCTACTGTCAGCAACATTATTATTCCCCAGCAGTGTTTGCCCACATTGCCCAAACGCCAGATGAAAGAAGCTCGGTTACTCGTTTCATCAACCCACAGTGAAACTGATGTCGTATAAGAAAAAGAAACGCCGGAGGTCGTTCCACTAGCCACGCGGTGGTGCCAAGTAACATGGAAACATCGGGTCTAGGTTTACGTAAGCTAGGCTGTTTGGTCTCTGCTCACATGTCCTCATTTTTTTGAATACCTGCCACAGCGAGTCAGCCCAAGGAACGTGCAGGAAAGAGAAAATCATCAATCGATTTTTTGTTTGCACATATTTTTTACCAGAACAATTCGCATTTATTTACGCACAATACGATAACAGTACGGTTCGCCTTCGTACCTGTGTCTCGAAGAAAGGGTACGAAACGTATAGTCTCTCTTCAATTAAAATGCTGTATTATAAATAGAGCAAAGAAAATGTTCGGCAAGTTGAGTTGACATTCTTCCCGTAATCATCTTCATTCGCTCGGCTGTGAAAACTTCTATATCCCGTAGCCATGCGGTCCTGGTGGTTTGGCTGACGGGAATAATTTATTTTTAACGATTTTAACGATTTTTTCTTTGCTTCTAATTGAAAATGTACTTGTCTACCTCGTTTGCAGTCGGAACGTAATATCTTTTCTTCCCATTAGGACAAACACAGTGCAAGATTTATTGGGATGTTTTTCTGTTCGATCTTATTTGGTTACTATAGTTTTTGGCGAAACTTAATCATTCTCTATTTAATCATTTATGATTAAAAAAAAAGCAAAAGTCTCACCTGCTATAACTGTATCGCTGAGATTGTACTTTCCGGCCGCTTTCGGAAAGTCCTTCAACTTGCGGCCACTTAGCTTCAACTCCCCACTGAGGTGCGCATCCTCCAGGATGCGCTCCAGCGAGCGGGTCAGCTGACTCTGTAAGTGGCCGCCGGTTCCGTTCCCGGCACCGTTCATCGCTCCTAGATGTAATGGCTGAGCTTGGCCAGAATACAAGACGGTTGACTGGGTCGCTTTCAGACAGGCGGCAACGGCCATATTTTTTCGTCACTTCTTCGACTCAACACAGGAAGCACTATGTCTATCCGGCGACTGGCGTTTCCTCCCGGAGATACGCGGACAGTAAGCCGTCACACGCGGAAATAGCACTTTTACACTGTTTGTGAGTACCGTCTCATCTTGCCCTCAGACACAGGCTTATCTTCCTGTTCACTCTCGCCGTACGTTACTTCTGCACTGAAATAAAGAAACGACCGAATATTACACACCTGGGGTATACCGACGCACAAAATGGAACGAACAAAACGAAAAAAAAATCAATCATCGTTGCTAGGGCAACGCTATAACCGACAATTAGCCAGGACCGAATCTAGCAGCATCTAGGAAAACACCTATCAGCAACCCCACCCGAGAAACAAGGGCGCACACGCACTGCTCACGCCCACCCAGCCAGAACGAAATTTTCTCGAGTTTTTCATGCACTCCCGACGGAAACGATCACAAAAAGAATTTGTGTAAAATGTTATAGGTGTCATGCTTTTCCAAGTATCAACGGTACCGTTCTAATTTGGGGTGTTCTACGATACCGGCGGCATAGCAATTAATCATTTCCGATCGATTAAATACACTTGTCTTTCTTTGGTGCAACGCTCAGAAGAGAAAAATCCTTTCATGCTTTGCGCAAAAGATACGCTCGGTACTTTAAACACTACTTGCGTGAATTTTAACTTCTGACGCGTTTTCGGCACATAATTTGATCGTTTTATCGAATGCCAATAAAGGATGGTCCATTAAAAAGTATCACTTTTCTCGTACCAGCAAAAAGAATATTTAACAACTATTGCTAGCTTTTCCTACACCTGCGCTTCCACAAAATAATTCTGAACCTGAGCTCTACCGCAGCACACGACGCACACAACCTTCTTCTTCGACTTTGTTTTCAAAAAGAAAACGAAACAAATCATCTCTTCTCCTTCTTTTTCCGTATGCGAATAATCGTTCTCCACACGGGACGTACTTGACAGTACGCGTATACTTGTGAACCAGTGCCTATTTGATTTTTTGACAGCTCAAAAGTGGGCAATGTTTAATGATCTGTTGCACTGCATACAAAGATAGGATTAGATTTGTTCAATGTGTCTGAAAGTTTCCCAAATCATAAAAAATCACAGAATAATTTCCTTTAAAAACATTCTCACTTTTCCCAACCGCAACCACGGCAGTGAAAATGGAAAAACGCGATGCTAGCATACTGTCAAATTGTCGACGTGTAAAGTTGTATAATAACGATGATGGTTGTCAGTTTGTTGACATCCATAGACGTCAAGTATCTTGGAAATGCTCCAAAACAAAGTAACAAGAAGAAAGAAGAACAGCAAAAAATATAAATGAAATAATTTTTCAAGAACGATCCACCTCGTAGTTCTTTGCTGCTGGTATTTCTCCCAGGTATTGGAACTATATTCATATCTCGGGTATGTCCAGTGTGCAGATAAGCTAACGAAGTAGATTCTTGAGAGAGAAGTGCAAGTTGGTGCATATAAGCGGACACATTCACTCCTTGTCTCAGGTCCACCATTAATCCGTCGATCTTGCTTTGTTCGTGCATCGAAAGTATTTTACTTTTGTAAAAAATTAACTAATCTTTAGCTTTAATCTACGATTTTGATCACAAGGTACGTAATTAACAGGAGATGTGCATTAACAATTGTAGTAACTTGTCAATCATGTTCAAAAGAAAAATAATGTGTTCCCTTAGTTTATTTTCTTGCTGTCGTATTTTTATATAAACTTATAATATCAACCATGTTTTAACTACATTATTTTTTCATCTCCAATTCATTGGTTTACCGAACAGTAAAACTCGTCAAGCTGATCATCTTCGTATAGCATAGCGTGAAGGTTACATTCACCGAAACTAGAAGGTGTGGACTGTCTGAAACAACGACAACACAGGGTTTACGCAAAAGGTAGTATAGTTCTGTAAAACCCCTTACGATGCCAAATAATAAGTATCGAGAGGCAACTCATGCAGGTAGCTGGTATACGGATAATGGTAACTATGCTTTACTTTCAAGCTTCGCGTGTCTGTCGTTTGTTGACTACATTCTAACATCTTGTGTGCTTGTTTAAAGGATCAGAATTGAGCACTCAGTTAAACTGCTGGCTAGATGATGCCACTCTATCCTTTGGACCCGCCCGTGCCATTATCGCTCCTCACGCTGGCTATCGCTATTGTGGTGCATGCGGAGCTTTTGCCTATAGGCAAATTAGTCCTGCCGTGGTGTAAGTGTAAATCAGGTGCTCGTGTACATACAAACTTGAATGAGTGAGTTTTGTTTTAGGAAACGTGTATTCATTTTGGGTCCTTCGCATCACGTGCGTCTTAATCGTTGTGCGCTATCGGCGGTTAAATGGTGTCGAACCCCTTTGTATGACCTGCTCGTCGACCAGGACATTAATCACACGCTGTTTAGGACTGGTCATTTCAGGTGGATGGATCAGAAAACCGATGAAGATGAGCACAGCATCGAAATGCATCTGCCGTACGTGGCGAAAGTGATGGAAATGTAAGTTAAGATATTCGTGGGTAGGAGGGCGTTCGGTAATCAACCGTTTTATTTCTTCTAGGTTCAAAGACCAGTTTACCATCATACCGGTAATGGTAGGATCGCTCAGCAACGATTGGGAAGAAAAGTATGGTAAAATTTTCGCACCATACCTTGCCGATCCGCAAAATTTGTTTGTGATTTCGTCCGATTTTTGCCACTGGGGACAACGGTTTCGTTACACATGCTACGAGGACGAATCCGTTCCAATTTATCAATGGATCGAAAAATTGGATAAAATGGGGATGGATTTGATAGAAACCCTCAATGCAGAGAGCTTCAGTGAGTACCTCCGAAAGTACAATAACACCATTTGTGGTCGTCATCCGATCGGCGTACTGATGCAAGCCGTCGAAGAACTCAAACGCGAATTTCGAATGAGCTTCAAATTCCTAAAGTATGACCAAAGCAACCAATGTAGAGGCATGCATGATTCTAGCGTAAGCTATGCCTCCGGATCGTTGATATTTGAGTGAATGCACTCTTCTTCATATATACCGCTTCGCTCTGTTGGTGCATGGACAGGCTTATCAGTCACATGCGGTCTACGGTGTGTGAATATTTTTCTTATTTACTTCTGTAAACATTTATGCTTCCGCCGGATAATGTTACTGATTATACCTTCATTGGCATGTTCATGGTACGAATATTTACTTAACTGATGAAGACCAACCTTTGTTTGAAACTGTAATGCATACATTTATAAGTTCGATTTCTTTGCATCATTTCTTTAAGGATTCTCATTTGGGTTACAATATTTTTAAGATTGTGCAAAGAATGATCAACGCACATATTATTAAATATTAATGTAACACTTGGTAAGATTTAAATGATCAATTTTTTATACGATTTGTATCCTTCCAATGCTATATAACGCATAATAAAAAATTTCTAATACAACTATGGGTTATTAAATTTTGGATATATGAGAACTTACATTTGTTTGTTAACTAGAATAACTCGATGAACCAGAAACCCGATCAACGTAAGTATGTACAAAGCTAAATGCTTATGCAATAGAAAATGCTTGCGAAATTTTAAGGTCTGAATGCAACAGCTGCACCAATAAAAATTGAAAATGAAAAACATTACAACCAGAATCAAAACCCAAATTAAAAAATCATATTTTATTCTGTTCGTTTATTATGGTGCTAGTAATAATAATGTAGACCACAAAATTTCTTAGTAATTTAACTCGGTTTATATTTTGGGAAAATCCGTCTCGTGTGCTGTCATATCGATGACAGAATGTTCAACCGCAGTGAGACTTGTTTGGTACACGTCAGTTCTGCCAAATCCCGTACAAAAAGACAACATCAAGAAGAGCCGGAGCAAATTAATTACAGTTGCCCTACAGCAGGTCTCGTTTCCTTGCACTCGCTATCTAAGGGTCGACAAAATGAAGATCCTGATCAAAATAGCCGTGCTTACAGCAATATCTCTTTGCTTGTTCAATTTTGTCAACAGCCTATCGTCCAAAAATGCCCGAAGCGTAAGTAGTCTCTAGGCCGGCTTCTCCTCTGCAAAAGTGAAATACATGGTGACGTTGATGTTTACATTTTCATGTATTCTCCTACGGGACTTACCTTTCCGGTAATCCAAAGCAGGGACAACAGTCGCTTTCGGACAAGGTGCAGCAGCTCCTGGATATGAATACAAAGCGCCCGGTTTTGCGATTCAACGGTAACAAATTCCGCGATTTCGTCAAGTCGGCACCACGGAATTACTCCATCGTTGTAATGTTCACGGCGATGGCACCCGCTAGACAATGCGTGATTTGTCGGCATGCCCACGACGAGTACACGATTGTGGCCAACTCGTATCGCTACTCGCAGACATATTCTAACAAGCTGTTCTTTGCCATGGTGGACTTCGACGAAGGCTCCGATGTGTTCCAGATGCTGCGTCTCAACACGGCGCCCGTATTCATTCATTTCCCACCGAAAGGAAAGCCAAAACCGGCCGATACTATGGACATTCAACGTGTGGGCGTGTCGGCGGAGGTGATCGGGAAATGGATCCAAGAGCGTACGGATATTCAGATCCGCATCTTCCGTCCACCAAACTACTCTGCGACTGTAGCCATATTGATGCTATCGCTTTTCGTTGGAGGTTTTCTTTATCTCCGTCGTAACAATCTAGACTTTTTATACAACAAACAGATGTGGGCGTTGATTGCAGTCGTTTTCTGCTTCGCGATGGTTTCCGGACAGATGTGGAACCACATACGTAGCCCACCGTTTGTTCACAAAAGTCAAAATGGTGGCATCGCCTACATCCATGGCTCATCCCAGGGTCAGCTAGTAATTGAAACATATATTGTAATGTTCCTGAGTAAGTGTTGCATGGGAGTTCTCGTTCTCGAAATTGATCGGTTTTAATCATGCATAAAAATGTGTTCTTTTCCCTTGCAGATGCTATGATTGTACTAGGAATGGTACTGCTGACGGAAGCCGGATGGCAGAACGACCATCGCAAGAGTAAAGTGACGGCAATCGTAGGTCTGTTCTTGGTCGTTGTATTTTTCTCACTGATTCTTTCAATCTTCCGATCCAAAGCACAAGGGTATCCTTACAGGTAAGTTATGTGATACTGTTGACTTTTTTGTTTACTAAACCAGCTAATCTGAAATAATTATGTTTTCCAGCTTCTTATTTAAGTAAGAAAAGAAAAGAGTGCGTATGAGCATAGGTGTGATTTACACAAATCGGATGTTTATTATAGTTTTGTGCAACCATAAGAAGTTGCATCTGGACGTTATCTCCTTGGACTAGTATCTCTGATTCACTTACGGCATCGATGAATGCATGGAAACAACTGAAACTTTTTCGAAGTCGTAGTTTTATTATTTTATACTACGTTTGTTCGATTGGTTGCAAGTGTAAAACGAACAAATAAATTATCATCCGTGCAACCATTCCAATGTAATTTTGATCTAAATCGCAATGTTGATCCTTATAAAAAATTAGAAGAAAACACCTGTAGTGAGATCTTAAAAGGAATAAAACATACAAACAAAACAGTACCACCAAGATATCAATATGAAAGAAATTTAACATTTAGTTTTAATGTTGTGTAAAACAGTGACTAAGTTTACAAAACTTAGTGTTGAAACAAGTATGAAAAATCATTAATATTATATATTCTGAAACTAACAAAATTCTCTCGCGATCTGAAAAAAAAACTAAACAATACTCGTAGGTAAAAACACACAGACTTCTTCTTTGTTTTCTAAGTCCTATTCCTTATCATGGTCTTTCTAGGAAGCATTAATTCAAAATAAAACTTAATGATTGATGCTACTACGTAGGGAATTGACGGCAATTCATCAATTCATGGTACGATTTTAGGGGGAAACATGTTACTGTCTCATTTAAAAAAACTGTCAATCGGTAACTGTAAAAATGTGTGTTACTTTCGTAAGTTTATTGAAGTATGTTGGCAATATTCACGCATAATTATTTAGCATCTTTCTTTCTACAGATTCGTTTGGTTTATAAAGCAGATTTTGTTTAAAACACGTATGTGGATACCTAAAATTATAAATTACGATCGTGAAAACATACAACAATCTCATCCTTCGCCTTTTGTGTTAATTTATTTTTTGCCGATACAAATTACAATACAAATTCAGATTCTCTGCCACCACGCAAAACGGGCTTTTTGAAACAAAAGGATATCAAAATAGCTACATAGCTATTTAATCGACCAAATGTATGGTGTTTCTGAAGATAGGCAAGACAACTTGCAATATCTCGAAGCTTTCATATCGTTTAGATGCGTTGCTCATGGCCTAAGTATGTTATGTTGTTTCCCTTGAATGCAGACCAGACTACTCTGCAACCAGACCTGGCAGCCGTACACCTAGTTAGCTAATTGTTCAGCAAACGAAAGCCACTACTGTTAAACGGTAACGACATTATTATTATTTTTCGATGCAATACTTTTTCGGTTCGATTTCGATTTGACTGATTTTTTGGGAACCGTTTCAGAGGGTTGAACTAGCATAGCTTCCTCATCCAATTTGCGTGCGCTCTCTGATTCACCCGATTTAACGCAAAAGCGTGTGTGCGTCTTTTGGTGCCTATTTAAGTCACCGTGACAGCGGAACTTCTTATCACATAGGGTACACTGGTGTGGTTTTTCGCCCGTATGTACCATCCGGTGTGCCTGCAGGTAGGTACTGGCCCGAAATCCCTTATTACAATAGTCACACACGTAGTTTTTCTCGTTCGTATGGATGCGTCTATGGAGCACAAGAGAGTAGCGCCTGGCAAACTCTTTTCCACAGAACTCACACTTGTGACTTTTTTCGTTGGAGTGTTTGGAAATTTTGTGATATTTCAGATCACCCCATTGGCGGAAGTCGTGACCACATTCCTCACATTTGTACGGTTTTTCGCCTGAATGCAGCCGCTCGTGCACTTTCAGTGCACTGCAGGTGAAGAAGCATTTTTCGCACGATTTGCATTTATACGGTCGTTCACCAGTGTGCTGTAACTGATGATACGAAAAGGCTGTCTTTGACTTAAACCGACGTCCGCAGTTTGCCTTCGAGCACAGGTACTTGTTGAGCTGAGAGTTAGTTGCACCATTTGACGATGACTCCACATCTTCTTCCTTTACTAAATGCGGTTGCGATGGCAAATGTTCTTCATTCGATTGCTCATCTAGCTCATCGCCACTGAAACTACAATCTTCTCCCGTCGCTTCATCATGCGCACCATCGGACGTGACATCAGCTAACGATGGATTCATGTTCGTCGTGAACTGCATCTTATTATATTCGTCGCATTCGTCATCAAAGTCGTTCGATTTCTGTTCAATTTTTAACAATTTAGTGTTCATTTGTTTTGGCATGTGAGGTGGTCCATAAGAGTGGCTGGTTATTCCCGCAGGAAGTTTCTCGGTTTTGCAGGGAGGAAGCTCAAGAATCGAAGACATAGACAAGGTTTCGTTGGCAGGAAATGAAGACGTGTGTTCTTCGGGAAGCGTGTTTACGGTTGAAAGGACTGAGAATGTTCCTGTCTGTGCCGTTATTTGTAGTTGCTGCAAATTTTGCTCGGCAGCAACGAAATTTCCATTTCGATTAGGTTCATCTAATGATGAGGAATGCGTTAACTGCTCACAAGATGCTGCATCTAGTGGTTTTAGGAGATTTGAATCACTAGTTTCCGTTTGCAGAAGATCTGAAAATAGTTAATAGTACATGTTGTCATTTATCCACACTGTAATGAAACTTATGATATGGTTATGATAGGGGAGAAATGGGTGTAACAAAAATCGATTATTTTTTTAGCTGCTGGAATTGTAGACAACTATTTCATTTTAACCATCCTAAAAAAACTGGCATTCAAAATCTGTCTCAAAAGTCGCACCGATCACAATTCACGTTGTTTGTGTTTTTTTCATAAGGGCTACTTAAAGCTACTTACCTCCATCATTAAACTGAGTTTTGTCGAGAAGCAACAGAAAATTTTCGCTAGCACTTTGGATATGAATTCCATGCGTATCCAACACGTCAGCAGATAAATCTAAGCTTCCTTTTTCCGTTTGCTGGACGGAGGTAAGATTGGACGTGATGTTGTCACTGATCACTTTGCCATTATTGTCCTCATTGGCTGACGGAAACCAGGGTCGACTGTTTGCCATACACAGCTCCTCGGTTGTATCCGTATCGACAGTTTCCTGCACCTTTTGTACAACGGTCCGGATACCTTCCAGCATGTCTTCAGTCTCACTAAATTCGCCTCCATTCAGCGAACATTCAATCGCTATCATAGCATCATTCAATTCGGCTTTTTGCAACAGAACGTCAACCGTGTTTTTATCTGGCGTTGGTGGGTTCGTGGCGATCGGAATTAATTTTGAATCATTCTTCTGCGTTGGGATGTTCTCGGGCTCCGCGTTTGTCTGCTTCAAGGTTCGATCATTTTTCAACTTTTTAGTGTGTTTCACACGCGGCAACTTGGGTTTGGTCTTTTTACAGTCTACAAAGTTGTTTAGCTTGTCGCAGTGGGACGTATTATTCGTAGAAGATATTACAACACTTTTCATCATCGATGCACTGATATTTACACCGTCCGTGGAACTATTATTGCCAGCATTTGTAGGTTCATAATGTTCTTTCAGATGTGTAAAGAACAACAGCTGGTCTTGTACTTGCTTTCCACAGAGTTGGCACGAGAACGTAGCTAGCGAGGGTTGAAGTAATTTCTGTTGTATGTTGTTTGAATTTATCACATTAGTCTTGACGCTGCCGTTGCTGTGCTGATGAGCTGCAGGTTGAATCTGGTCGGAGGAATTTGACCGATGTACTGAAATATTCTGCACCACTGCCGTATTGCTAATACGTTGTGATAGATGCATGTTACCAACCATCAAAGCGTGATCTACTTCTACGGTACTATTGCAAACACCCTCCTTTGTATCGCCCAACTTTTTCGCCAATCGCTTCTTATGTGGTAAATTAATATTTCCAAGTAACGCACATGAAGTATTTTCCATCGATGCAATACAGTGGGACATTTCCTCCTCGGTTTGTGTCCGTGTCTCACACTCGACTACGGTGGGAGCAATGTTTTTTGCAGATACTAGACTTCCCGAAATCGAAAACGAAGTTCGCTGGTTGTGTGAGATAAGCGACGGCAGAGTGTTACACGAATAATATCTATTCGGAGAGTCACTTAATTTGATGGCTGTGGTGGTTATAGTTGTACTCTACATAACACATATAACAGATATGATTAAAATCAAATCGAGCAATCTCATCGTAGTTGATTTTTCTATTTAAACTTACGCTGTTTGGAACATCCGTTCTGCAGGGAGCCGTGGAAGAAATTGGAATAATGGAATTGTTGTTACAGAAGGGCTTGATAGAAACATCAACGGGTGGAAGCAGTGAACTTAAACTCGTTGCAGTTTCCGTTTGTCCAAGTGATGTCAGTTGTTGTGAGCCTGTTGTAGTCATCTCAACGAGGTTCTGATGGTGGTGCATTTGTCCTTGTGCTTGGTGTTGTTGAAGATGTGGCGTGTTGGAGGCATGTGGAAGACTATAATGCTGTTGCCCCAATTGTGTATGAGGATGAGCTGACACCAGCGTATTTGTTACTACATCAAATCCATCGTTTCCCGCGCCTGATGAGTGTAGTCCAGCTCCAGGTAGAGGGAAATGGACGAACGCATCGATCGTACCAGCAATTTGTGCAAGGCCATTGTTTATTGGCGATGTGGATTGACCTACATTTAATATTTTATCGTACGATGATAGTGTACTGAAACCAGGAATATCCTAGAGGAGAAATTAAAGTCTATTAATTCATGGCTTCATGACTTCAGGCTCGTCACAATACCTTTGATTCATTGCCTATTACATTACTTTCGTTGTTAGAGTCATTGCTTAGAGTATGCAGCTCGTCCGAGGTAAATGACCGATAGTGGTGTTCCATGAGCGCCGATTGCATACCGCCGATGGAATTCGGAGCACTTGACGAAACCGAGTTGATATAATCATTTAAAAAATTTGCTGGTAAATGGCTTGATAGCAGATCCGTGCTAAGAAGCGTTGACTCGATGTATTCCTGCTCCCTTCCACTATGGCTCATTCCGGAACCCGTTATGAAGGATAGCGACCCATTATCACCCGACTGCATGGTGCTGCGCAGAGTTCCTTTTGATATGTCTTGATGTCCACCGATGGACCCACTCATATGATCCAGGTGATCCATTCTGCTATAAATGTTGTAATACGCGAACTGTTGCTCCACCGCACGATTTAGATTTCTGATGAACCTCTAGCTTTGGATGTAGACACCTGTATCTTTCCATATACGTGGATCAGACATGAAATCCATTCTATTCTAGAACGTATACGTAAGCTTTCTGAACTGAAATGATAACATAAGAATATTACTTTTATGCATTTCAAAACAAACATATACACGAACATTAAATTCACGGAACTGCTCGTACGTCACTGTATGTCTCGAGTTAAATGCATCCTACAAATTTCCAAATCGCTATCCGGTAATACTTTGCATACTTTTACAATTTCAACAACACATTCGCAATTTCAACTATCCATTATTGCTATGAAAGAAGCACTTGTAAACAATACTCAGTTTATGAACGATTTGTTTATTTCGAAACACTCAATATTATTATTGTTATAAATCGCTTGACGTCTGTCAAGCTGTACAGTTCTGGACACAAAACATTAACAGTCATCTATTCAGTTTTTATCAAGCATACTAATTAAATGTTGCTTTAAATTTGTTAATATCAAATTTTCAACACACCCTTTGACACAAAATAAAATATAGATAAGATACAGATTGTGGTACGTTCGAAGATTGTAGCGATTACAAAATAATCAAGACGGTTTATCAAACTGAACAGGTAATTTCATGCTGAATAAATCTTGTACATGCTGAATAAATCATGAAAATCTTGTACATGCAAAAAGCATGCCATCGTGTCAACTGGGTAACTGCATAGAAAGTCACAAAGGAACTTTTAACAAAAAAGGATGCGGACAGGACGAGAACACCATTTGCGGAGGATCTCTTGTAAAGTCTCAAAAGACTGAAGTCGCGTGTTGTCTCTTCCTGTCCGTGTATTATAAGCATACGCAATCAGATGTTCCTAAGTGTAGTGGAAAGTGTTAACAAAGCAAAACGCGTACAATAACAACAAAGTCAAGGGCAATCATTGATTTGTATTTCTAAGCAAATAGGTTAGGTCTACGACAAGCTGCAATGAAAAGTATCTTTGGTAGCCTCTTGCTATGAACCTAGTATGTCTGGTAAAAATGATTCGATTGGATATAGTGAAGTGAACCTGAATTGATGATAATACGTGATGTGCAATTGCAAAAGCAAGCTTGAAAAAGGAATACGCGCAGCTACTACCAATCCGTATTCTACATCTTCCGACAGCGGTGAAGGCTTGTGCTTCCAGTGCAATATCGTAAGGATCGTAGTACGGCGTCGCTAGCAAAAGACACGAAAAGGTACGATGCTTCTACCGTGCAAAAGCTTTGTTTACGACCGGGTATAAAGTTTCAAAGTGACAAATAACGGAGCACAACTATAATATATTGTTGAGTGTAAAAGTGGATATTTGTTTCTATTCACATACATATTTGTTTCACAGTAATTTTAACGTAATTCTGTTTAAACTCATACACATACAATCGCTTACGCAGAAGCATAGTATCATCCATACACGAGAAAAATATCCTAGGGGTGAAAAACATTAATCAACATCAAAGCAAACCCTGGAGTCTACAAGTACGTATGAGCTGCGTGTCTTTTGATTGGCGTTGAGTTCGAGAATTATATGCTAAAGCTTAGTTCGAATAATTGTGCTAGCCATGTGATATTCTTATTTTAAAGATACAAACCAGTACCATCACAAAGAACTAATATTTTTTAGTTTCATATTGAGTCCGGTATAGCAATATTGCTCCAAATTGTAGTGCACATAAAGTCTTACATGCGGAACATCCTTGGTCTCATTCGGAACAAATGTACCCAATTGGTAACCATGATTGCCAAAAAGTTGCACTGAACATTGAGCGCACGCATCTGCACCATTACATGTGGCAGTGCATATCGATTGAACAACACAATTCGGCCGAGAAATGTGTGTTTACATGCAGGCCAGGGTTGCAGCAGAAGAACAAAGATATTTGCGAAAACCAAACGAGTAACACGGCAGACAGAGCTGTAAATGCTTTCGTCATGATATATAGCTGCAATAGGTGTTTGCCACCGTTTTGCTGGTTTTCGAGCCACTGTGACGCTTTTAGATATCGGTTTTATTTTGCGCTCGTTTTTTGCGTAAGGTGCTATCGTGTTGGCAGATGCGCCTCGTGGTGCCGCACATCTGCAATGAAACTATATTTCGCCAGTCGATATCGAACCGCCCGCCGGTAACCGTGCGTCGATCGTTAATTATCGTTGGCAGGATATTCAATTATCAACCACCGTAGTCAGTGTACCATTCGAAGGGCTCTAGGTAGAGTTTATGTTTCTTTATTTTTAATTTGTTTTCGATGTAATTTTTACTTAAAACCTTATTTATTTATATTATTGTGGCAACATACGTAAGGTTTAAATTGTTTTTATTTTGGCCTATGCACATCGTTGATTGAATCTGGTTAATGTTTGTGGTTTAGAATGCTTGTTTATTTTCGAATAGTGTATCGTTTTTACTTTAACTTATTGGTGAACGTAAGTGATCTCATAGAATGATTTTTTCCGGTCTACGAATCTACGAATTAGTATAAACTAATAACATGTCGTGTGCTAGTCATTTCATAGGCTAAACCACAAATTCATAGGTGGTGACCAACATAGGTTTACCGAGTTTCTGGCAAAAGTGCGAAGGGACGCGTTACACAGGGAACTAGCTGAATATGGCTATTGTATAAAATTCGTGGCTATTTTCCTGCTGATATAACTGTGCTGGTATAGCTTCAACAAAGCTAAACTGCACTGCTACACTGCTTTAAGTTCTATTCCGCAGGGGTTGTAACGGAAATATCTGTAGGCATAAATATCTCCAACTGCGTCAAGTTATGTTACGTATGGGAACTCTTTTGTTTTAATTGGTTCTAGACAAAAAATCATAATGTTTCCTAAATGTGTTGAATCTACGAAGCAAACTTATCGATCATCATTTATTGAATGATTAGTGTTTGTAAAGTGTTAGCAGTAAATGACATAACAAAAGGATTGGTTTGTGCATAACTACCAATCGGAGGAAGTATGAAAACTCGTAACACACGCACATTTTCCAATGAAGTTGTTTCATGTTTCGTTTACCAGTTGTTAGGGGTTGGTTGAAACCAATCATGACGGGTAAACAATTCTTCGGAAAGCACCGTTGCTTTTACTTCTTTAACTACTCAGTGAAGCGATGAATCCAATCAGAATATTGAACCAGCTATGAAACAAACAGTGCATGTGCCCTACAATTGCTTAAAATAATTTATGCTAAGCATGAAGCGACAAGAAACACCACGCGATAGTACGTAACATTCGATATGATTTTTAAATCAGTTCGTATTTTCATTGTTTGTCGTTTAAAAATCGTTTTCTTCTGTTTCATTCCTAAATTATTCAACAGCATTTCGAAAAAAACAAACCTGTAACAATTATTATTCCGACTAGAACCACCGGTATCGTTACAAGTACCTTTGGAGCACTTGGCGAACGAGCGAAGAATCCGGACCGAGCGCGCGGTATTTTGTTTTTCCATCGCCTTTTTTTTTTTTTTTTGCTGGTGGAAGTTAATTAGAATATCCCATTTGCCATTTTAAAGTGCCGGTGGGAAATGAAGAGCGTAACGGATCCAATTTCGCTTCCTAATCGTTCATACCCACAGCATCATCCAAACGGTACGACGGGTTCGAAATCACCGTTTCCGTCTAAGTCAACGTCGATGGTACGGTCAAAAGGATGGCATAAAGCATTGTTTTGAATACCTTACCAGTGGGATTGCGTATTTTTAGTGCCATACCGTGTTTCGCTGGCACGGCTGTAAGTTCCAGCGGGCCAGTGCGTTTACTTGTACGTTATGAAAACACGCGCCAGCCTAATTATAAGTTTTATACCATACGAAACACCAAACCACCGCCACTGGTCGCCGTTGATTTGCCAATATTCAACGTAGTGTACGTGTTCGGAACGAAGTGTGTGGGAGAACAATGTTCTACACAGGATCGAGCAATCTGGATGCTTTCTCGATTTATGTCTTTATTACTGAGTGCTGCCCTCCGTTGATAGCAGATTCTGATTTTCAACTTTGCTACATCCAGACGGGAGAAACCTGTTATCATGAGAATCATGATCATCGGTAGCAGGTTCAATGCCAATTTTTCTCACAATAATCTACGATATTAGCATGTGCTTTAATCGTATTATCAACTTTTGGTCGATGAATGTGAGTTCATGGATAGCGGCTAAACACGGTATCATTGGTATTTTCTTGTATTTGATCAGTAAAGGTCAAGAAGACTGGTCAAAATCTTTAACTGATGTTTAGGCAATAACGCAATTAACGTAGGGTCATCAAAAATACATTCCGATTGGTTTTTAATAGACGAGTGTCATTAAATAATGTTTGCAACGCTGAAGTACTAAATCAAAGTATGTATTGCAGCAATATGGCACAATGAATAAATCGTGGTTGCTTCTTTGTTGCAACTAATCATCGTATCAGGTACATATATGTTATTGTATGTTATAAATTCGTTTTTATTCGTTTTTATCGAACAGCTTGATATGGACTTTGCTAACGCATCGTATCGGTGTAGCTACCTCTGTATCTTTTTATTTAGAAAATTTATCGTCTTATCAACTATGACAACGATAAAAGTTTTATTATTTTCCATTTGGCTGTACTGTATTGTTAGCTTGATGTATGTCTCTTCATACATTATACAAAGGACGAAACATACATTCATTAAAAGGCGAACAACAAATTAATAACGAATTTTATGTAAATCAACCGTCATTTTTTATTTCCATTTTTGTGAATATTTGACGTACAACGAGCCATGATAAGTCTAATATGTTTAATGATATTGAAGTTGAACGTATATTCCTCTTTTAAAAATGTTCAGAGCAATTTCTTTTAGAAGAAACAAACATGGCTTAATCGAAATACACAAAATACACATCAATATACGCACGCATATGGATAAAATTCCTAGCTGCCTTCCTATTTTGACCATATCAGACTGTTGAGCTTCACTCTTTGCTTTACATTACTGGCTTAAATAATGTTGAAAAAAAAAACATACAAAGCAAATATTTTCACAGCGATAATTTAAAAAATAAAAAAATATCATATATAAGGCATATTCTCATGTTCGTTTCATTATCTCCCATGATTATTTGCACCACAGTTTAAAGCCATAACGATCCTTCGTTAGTAGATGTGAGGTTGACTAATTGTGTATGATGACTGTAGTATTAAGAATTGTTTTTTTTTTTCGCAAACTTAGGCAGATTAATTAACAAATGAAAAGTGTTACTAGTAAAATCGTTATCGCAATGTTATAACACAATCTACTAGTAGTTATAACACGTAGAACTCGTCAGCTTTCCTTGTTAGAGTAAGATTTTGCTAAAGAATATTTTGTACAGATGAGTGTAGTCACTTCTATCACAGGACTTGTTGTTTTTCTACGGCATTTTCACACTTAGTAGAAAATTGTGGAGCAGAAAATAGTTGTATAAGTCTGAATAAGTAATCTAGACAGCCAGGCTGTCTGACAGCATTCAACAGGCTGTTTTTTGACAGCATTAAAAAAAATTTCCATCAACAAATCTAATGTAGATCTATTTTTTTGTTACCTGGTTCTTAGAAAAAAGTGCAGTATAGAATCATCGAGCTTGATACTCTATTTAACAATTTCGTTCTGCCACAGTAGCAAGATTCTTAAGAGATGTTTGTTGTCAAAAAATTCATACAAACTATATGAATACATAATTAAAAAAAAAAAAACAAATAACAAACACAAACATGCATTATTTTCGTTCATTCTTTCAGAAACCAAATTGCATACGCAAAAATTGTGTTACCTGATAGTTAAAAGAACCTTCACGCTTTTACAAAACCCTCAACCGAGATCACTCTCAACATGGCCGATTTTACGGAAGATTTGGAAAATTGGATGGGTCGTCTACCGGGTGAACTTAAGGCGATACCCATAATACATTTGGCCATACCCGGGTCTCACGACACTATGTCCTATGGCATTAAGAATAAAGCGCCGGTGGCGCCGGATGCTGAACCCATTATAGGAACGCTGAACAAATTCATTCCTTGCGTTGTACGGCGTTGGGCTGTAACGCAGCGATACACCATTCTGGAGCAACTAAAAACTGGGGTCAGGTAAGTGTGATACAAAAGCAGCGCATTCAGCTATTCAGCAACAAACCCCCAATAAAAATGTCTGTACATCCCGTTTTAGGTACTTTGATTTACGGATTTGCATGAAACGGCCTGAGAACAAGTTTTACTTCGTGCACGGGTTGTTCTGTGAAGAGATAACGGAGCCGCTGGATCAACTGAAGGATTTTCTGCGTACTCATCCGAAAGAGTTTGTCGTGCTCGACTGCCAACATTTTTACTCCTTCAATCCGACTGATCACTGTGTACTGTCGGCGGAGCTAAACCGTATCTTTGACAAGAAGATATACTCCCGCAACGTGAACGAGTTGAAGGACTGCACGCTAGAATCGGCCACCGGGAATGGGAAACAGGTGCTTATTGTGTACCGCAGCGATGCGTGCGTGAACGATAGGTTTTGGCTGAGCCAGGATTGGCCGACGCCGTGGCCGAACGAGATCAACGTAAAGAAACTGCAGCAGTATTTGGATGAATCGCTAACCCAGCGTCGCCCGGACACTGGTTACGTATCCCAGTGTGTCCTTACGCCCACGGTACGGTACATTGTGCCCCGGTTTATGTCGTCATTGCGGGCCACTTGTGCCAAGGCGATCGACAGGCAGCTGATGGAATGGATCAGGGCACAGGTGCCGGGTACATTTGCTGGTGAGGAAAAACCTCGATCGAACGTGTTTCTGGCCGACTTCGTCGACATCGCCGACAATCAGTTCTGCAAAGTAGTAGTGGCACTGAATAAGAAGCTGCTGGAACAGGAAAGCAACAGCACGCACAGTTCACCGTCAAAACAAAGTTTGTAAATCATGGGCACATGCTAAATTCTGTTAGCAAGTGCTGTGTGCTGAAAGTTTTTCGTTCGTCACTTGGTAGAATGTAGTTATTAGGGTTTGATCTTTAAAAAAACTATTTCCTTTTCATTACTGTGATACTATCGTTTCCCAGAACTTGGTTTTGGTTCGGAATATTCTTTAAATTTTGTAACGTGACTAGGATAGCATTATTACCGTTTTTGGTTAAATTTTTAAAATTAATTTAAAAATGGTGCTTTGAATTTCCTATTTTATCTTCACCTCTCATACATCAGTAAGCAGGGCTTCTGATCTGACTACAAAATAAGGAGGTATTTTACTCCTCAGGATAAATCAACCCGTTAAACGGTTGTAGTTTTTAGCACATATACATTAGATAATTCCAAAGTTTCAAATTTTTATATGGTGTGGCGGTCGTATAATAAAACTCTATTGTGCAGTAAACGTAACAATCTTCTATCTAACCCAACAGCTGCAAAAGACAATCTACAGCAATGGAAACAATATACTACAATGCAACAATTACTTCAAAAATACAAAAGTTTTCTTCGTAGTTTCACTCTCCCAATATTTCCCAATTCCGCTCACATTGTTGTCATACTACTTACAATATGGATCTTACGATGTTACCTAACACGTTGCATACGAACTTAAAAACAGTGAGATACTCCACAAACAAGTAGAAAAGAGAGATGGAACACAAATGTAGCATAGTCTTAAGGATATATACTTACATGTTGCTGTTTACATTTATGTTCACATGTTCGTATACCGTATACATACAGCATTTGGCCGGGTAAATTCAAACCTAACAATCAAACGAACGGTTTTTCGGGATAGATCCCGAACAAGAACGGGCGACGAGGGAAGGGTTTCAAAACTTAGCATTCTGATGCGCCGAAAGTACTTTCGGTTAGCAATATACCTCCACCGTACATGGTACTATAGATGTATTACAGAAGAGTGCAAATGTCTAAATGTGTATACAGAAATGTTAAATAATTCCCATTTTTTTGTAGACAATCTGGATAGAAGCGGATATAGCACAGTACACCTGTCTGGTCATAACAATATACGTTGGGGATCAATTCTTCTTTCTATTCCGCATTCACGTATTGAGAATTAGAATAGAAAAACGGAATGAAACCAAAATGATCACTACACACTGGAATAAATGGCCTACGGAATGGAAAGGACTCAATCTATTTACTTCTAATACTACCAGTTTATGCTTCACTGTCACTTAAGCATCTATGAAGCTACTATTCAAGAGTGATCAGCAGCTAAAGCCTCGATTAGAATCTAAACCAAAATCTAAGGTTCTAAGCATAACTTTTCATTGCTTCCCGTCCAAATCTACTGTAGCGACCTTTTTTGGTCCCTGGCACGAAAGACATAACATAGAGAAATCGTGGCAGATAAATCGTTAGCGCCTGTTGGCAACATTGAATAGAAAGTCAGTACGTATTTGTACATTGTGTAGCTAGTTTTATGACTGATCTTTGTTCGTTACCAAGAGAAATTTAGCCAGAACGGAATTCTATGGTTAATGGCAACTCTTTCATTGCACATACTAATACGACTGACGACAAACCTGCATGGCAATTTGTTAGTGGAGAGAAAGGAAGAAACGTATTTAGGACGACGAATCTGAACGAATGTTAAATGAACAACCCACCTTATATGACTTAATATCTTGCACAGTTTTTTTGTTAAAGAATAACTTAGCATGCAAAAAGCTCAAACAATCGATCGACAATGTGTTTGTCGTCATCTAGTCGATACAGGTAATATATTGTAAGCAGGCATGCACTATACATTATCCACCGTATCAAGCAAACAATGTACATTGTGTAATTGTGATGTTTAAAATATTTGTGGAACCGGTTGTAACATTCGATTACTGGTATCATGGGGCGCGGTTTGAAAAAATATACACTTTGCTGGAACCAACAAACGGAGCGATGTCATTTCAAAAAGAAAATACGTAAGCGAAAACTATTTTTCAATCTAGTATTAAGGCTACTACGATCCGACCGTAATTTATTCGTTTCAATGTTCTGCACGATCGTAAACTAAATTTGGCCATATGCGATCGGACTCACTACATAAACGCTAAACTGAATACGATTTTTTCACCAGTTCCATTGACGATCGGATAGGAGGCAGACTCCCAATTTAAAGGGCCTTAATGGAGAGTTGCTTCATCTTGGGTGCCTGCTTCTTGAGCTGACGCTTTTGTTCTTTCTTCTCCCAGCGGCGCTGCTTCTCCGGGTCTTCTTCGGCGAGAATTTTCTCCTTCTCCGCCTTGCGCTTTTCCTCGCGACGTAGCGCAGCTGCCTCGGCTCGGGCTTGATGGGTGCTCTTCATGAACTCTTCCTCAACGGCGGCACGATTCTTATCCGATTTCAGTTTAGCCTGGGTTTCAATAAGAAATGTGGTTTAAAAAATATTAGAATCGAAGCTGCATGGTAGAATCGTTTCCTCGTCACTAACCTCCTTCGAAAGCTTTAAACGTCGAACGCGATCCATGAGGTAAAACACGAGTATTAGCAATGGCTTCATCTCTTCCATATCACCTTTAACGGGGACATTAAAACCACAGTGCAGGATGCGCTTCACCTCTGGACGCTTCAACTGGTTCGGGTCCTCCTGCTGAATTGGACCACTGTACTGATCCGACAGGTGGATGTAGTCGATCAGGTGCGAGTACTTATTTAACGCTGCTACTACCCTACCATCTAACACACTAGCGGAAACTTCGGCAATCTCCGATAACAACGCAAACCCGGAAATGCCATACTTATCCTCGGCCTTGCTGACTAGACAACAGAATTTGTTCTGTGGAGTGGCGAAAAGTTGAGAAAAGTATAAACTTACTTATAAACCTTTCATATTTCTTTCTCTCTCTATCATACATACCAAGTCGTTGAGCTCTTTGAACATCTTCGTAGCTTGCTTCCGGCTGGCCACACAGAACACAAAGTTATCCATCGAATCGGCCGACAATTCTACCTTGATATGAAGTTGATCTTGCACCGGTTTCATTATGCCGGCTATCAGCGACACCAGATCCTGCCGTTTGATCATCTTTAGCTCGACCAACATTCCCTCGCAGCACGTACGGCCACTGCACCACAGGGTGTACACGCTTTCGCTTTCCTTGTTAAAGCTAAAGGTTGACCCTTCTGTTTCCTTTTTACCATCATCGCCTACAAGCGCAAAATTGTCCTCCAGCAGGCTGCGATGTATCGAAAGCCACTGGTTGGCGATAGCAGTATTTTTCTTGTTGCCCACCAAATAGTTAGCAAAGTATGCCATCAAACCAGCCAGCATTAGCATTTCCATCCAATACGAGTCCCAGTGGGTGCGGAAATGAATCGGCACCTTCGGGATGGTTAGCTTCGGTTCCGTGTGCTTGCCTCCTACCACCGGTTCCCCTTCCCGCAGCTCATCCTGCTCACCGATTGTACTGGCAAATCCTTCGAACTCTTCCTCATCCTGGAAGTGCTCGAACTCACTGTCTTCATCCTCCACAATACCATCGTCGTCAGCCTGATCGTCATCTATCTCAATAAAGTCCTCGCTATTCTGCGACTCAACACCTGCTCCTTTTGGCTGACCTTTTGCGGGATCGAGTCCTTGTCGCGCTGATGCACCACCCCCCTGGGACGAAGCAGGTTGTTGCTGGCCAGCTTGGTGTGTTTCGCCCATAACAAACTCATCATCGTCAAAGTCTTCAAACTCGGCAAAATCATTATCCTCGCCGTTGTCCGTTCCAGCTTGTGCCACTATGAATTGCGGCACTAAGCAAAGTATGGCCAACACTGCCGCCAGAGGAAGAAGCAGCCGCATGGTGATGGTGTAATATGACCCTGGGAAAGGGAGCCGAAAATGTTTCCCGAAATAATCTCTAATCAGCAGCTCGCCAACCAGAAACCTGTGCTATCTCGAGTGTGCCAAGTGCTTTAGGACCACCACTTACCACCACTAGACCAGAAAAAAACACCTAAAAAAGGCAAAAATCGATATTAGAGTAACATTCAATAGAGCAACACTTAATACACATTTCATACAAGTATTATAAAATTTTCACTTACAATTCAACCCAATTCTTTAATTTAGTGTTAGCCTAATGATTTTTTATATCTGTCGTCATTAAGCTGCAATGTCATCCGGCTGTCATTTCGCACGGTGATATGATGGTTCTATAAACGTCTGCAGAAACATTCGATATACGTCGATTTGTTGCTAGAAACGCTATTATCAACCTGAATTTAATAAAATATGAAATTGAATAAAAGTGGTTATTTAAAAATTATAAAACAAAATGGGCATTCAATCTTTTCACGAAAAGCGTTGAACCCATTTAGACATTGTTTAACCGAATCAGCACAGTGTGAAGGCCTTGGCGTATGGTATATTGGGTTTTTTTAAACATTTCCACGATTGTGATTCCACACCAAATCAAATGTTGACCATTTTAAACAATTATTTTTCTCATTTTAAATTATACTCATAGGGTAAATAGAGTACCCAAGTATTGTTGTTCTATCGTCGAAAAACTGAAAGTTATGAAAAAGCATGGAGATCTGCAATCTATGACTATTGAACTACTTATTGAAATCTGAAACCATCTCTAAAATAAATAACATAGTTTTATAGTTTAGTCTTCAATAGTAAGTTAAGTATATTAATGTTGGTCGTGGTTTTTCGTCAGAATATTTTCTTTCGTGAAAACATTATACAAACTCGACAATAATTGGTACACTTACCTAAGAACAACAGTTGGTGCTTTGGAGAGTTTCAGAAAAAAAGATATAACTTTTATCATAAAGAAAGTGTTGGCAAAATATATGCCTACGATAATAAGTTAAGTTCTTAAATTTTGTTTGTGTTATTGTCCAAATCTTTTTGTGAAAACGCTGTGAAAACTCGTCCAAAATGGGTATATTTTTATATTTTAGAATTCTACGGAATTTCTTTGATAAGCATAGGATGATGATAGCATAGGATAAAGAAATGATTACAAACGTAAAACGCATGTCAATGTTCACTTCATATTTATTTTCTTAATGCAGTAAGAAGTCAACGCTAATCGACATTAATATCCCCTCGATACAGATAATAAATTGTGTTGCCCTGCAGGTCAGGCCGTTCTTTTTACATATGTTTCTGTTAAATGTACAATTCAAACAAGTATCTCATTACAAACGACGTACACGTTGTAGACAAGGAATTGCGCTCTACAGTGTGTTTAAAAAATATATGTATTATTAGCACTTAACAGATCGTTTGCATTTATGCACAAAAAAGAAAATCACACAGTGGCTGTAGATAGGCAGATTTTATTCTGCCTACGTAAATTTATGTAGAATGAACCGGATGATTTGTGTGGATCTTTTAGCTTGCATAGCTTAGCACGTATTCGTTACCACTACCGCTAATATTTTTTTTGATGGCTTCGTGGGTGTGTTTTTTAAAAATAGTTCATTAAAATCTCGACTCTTAATAGTTAATTTTTAAATCTATATGTCGACCACCACTTTACGCAATTAGGTAAAGTTTACATTTGCATATTACAACATGACATGCAAGAGTTGCCGTCGCAGTCAGTAATATCTTACACATACATTTTAAAAATCGAATGCACCTCTTGACAACCATGTAATTCGATTAACTAGTGCCGTACAGTGAGAACTTTCTTGTGAATTCCGATGATTTGTTTAATGACGAGCTTACTTACAAACAATTGTATGTACATAATCTAGATGCCAATGAGAAATTAACAATGATAGTAAAAGGTCCACCGTTTCATTTCCGATTCTTTACTAAATCTATAACTATATGTTATGAGTAGAAAGCAATCTGTACCAAACGCAAATAAACCAAAAATAAAAAATAATAGCAATATAAAAGTTGTGCTTCACTATTCATCCAAGTGCGCTCACGTTTTGCGCATACGAATGTTGGCCAACGTAAAACAATTTCATTGTTTTGTTTTTGTTGCTTATTTCAACAAATAAAATAAACACTAAACAGCACAGCAAAAATAAATAGCATGATGAAAAAAAACCATCCAGCCATGACGACATTATCCATCCCGTTGTTAAACTATTTGCCACTAATATTGAGCTGCGTTATCGAGCGATCTCGAAATACGATCCTACTTGTACTTTTGTCCCAATTATTTCTTTCGTTCTCCTTCAGTACGTATTTGTTTCTCTTCCTGCTGTTTGCTGTATATAACATCGGTTTGCTTTATCTTACGGTCGGGTTTACCTTGTGTGCTTGTTTCGGTTGTGCTTTCGACACCGAATCCATTCCTTCCGCTATCACACGCCGGTATGAGTACGGTCGTGCGCGATATTTTCCATCCGATCCCATTTCTAACAGATCGCACACGATTCCGTCGGCTCCGACAAACGGTTGCCCGTGTAGTTCACCATTTTCCACCGTTCCAAAACCACCGGTGTTTTGATCGTAATCTATTTCGGGCGGAAGGTCGTCCTGGACCACATCACCGTTGGCGGGTCGATACTCTTCGATGATGCGTTCAGCACCACCGCCACTTTCCAGCTCAGCGACTAACTCACTAGTCGTACCTGTGAGAAACAGAAATGGGTCATGGTTCAACTACATCACACTTAATGATAAATGCTACTAAGCATTAATCAGCCGCACAAATTGATTATAGCCATCCAATAATCAAAACATGTTACTTACCGTATCCAACGCTAACATATTCCACCCGTCCCTCATCGTCAATCTCTTCAACAAACTGTTCATCTTCTGGCACCTCCTCGATGAGATAGTCATAATTTGCGGGCTCCTCTTCGATAATGATGTTTTCCGTGTCCATCTCCATAGAAACGTCGACGTCCATCGTTTCAGTATGCCGTTCGTTATAGTCGTCCTCTTCGATGCCAACGTCGTCCTCGTCCGGTTCTATTCGGGTCGGTTCATCGTCAAGGTCGTCTTCTGCGTCGGCCGAATCCGTCGCAGAAGAATCGTCCCCTCGTTCCCCCGAGATAACGTCGTATTCAGCTTGCGACAGAGCATCCACTGCACTGTTACTGTGAGTAATGTTGACATTTTCTTCCGTATGATTAATGCCCTCATTCTCAAGAATGTTCACATTTTTATCCGCTTCCGAATGGATACTCTCACTGGACTGTACATTAGAATCAACGACTACACACTGGTCGACCATTTCTTGTTCGTCGGAAGTTTGCCTATCATGAAGCTCGCCGGCGCCCAATTGATTGGAAGTTTCGGAGGTTAGTTTCAACTTTTTCGTTCCGAGCGGAAGGCTACTGGAGCTTGTGCTTACAGTGTTTAAGGTTCCTTTAAACGGTACGAGCTGGCTAGTTGAAATTGTTATCTTACGTACGGCCCCACCACTATCGCTAGGAATGCTCACGGTAGCAGATTGCTTTTGAACATTGAGCAGCTGATGATCTTCGGATGGGATTTTCTCTTGGGCTTCTCTCTCACCATGTTCGTCGTTTGCTTTTTCATCCGTACTGTTGCCACTGTTTATCATTCCATCACCGAACATCAAACTCGATATACCCTTACGATCCGTGATCATATCGAAAGTTGTCGTCATGCTGTAGGGATTAGGAACGGTCTGTACGATCACCTTCGGTGGACTGCTGGTGACCGGTGAAGCTGGTACCGTCGTCGGGTCTACCAAATTCTTCTTGGGAATGGTGATCTTTTGACCAAGATTTAACACTCCCGGCACGACCGACGACTTCGGTAGGATCAAAACATTGTTTTTCTGCAGGGAAGGAGTGAGCGAAGCGCCTTGTGTAGCACCAGCAATCGGCACTAGTTGCAGCTTTTGCACCGATACTTTGCTACCACCTTTCACCGCAGTGAAACCTGCTATCGTAGGTTGCCTCGTTACATTATTCGTGACTGGAGATTGCGTTTGCAGACTGAACGACACAGGAACAGTAGGCTGATTGTCTGTCCTTACAAGAGAGCACGGAGCAATAGTTTGTTCTACATTTTCACTAACAACATCATTGGTTAATGTAGAACGCGGTTGATTTAATGTTGTTGATTCCATCGGCTTGTTTTCCTGGATATTCGGTTGCTCGTGTTCGAACGTAGAAATTTGCACTGATGGAGATGAAACCACTTTCACACTTTTTCCAATAAGTTTCGCGTTCAAGTCGCGACTTTTGGAGCCCACCCAATCGTTTTCGGGGCAGTCCGCAGGTGGCAGATGAAGTGGTTTCGTTATGCCCAAACTAGCCAGCGTTGCAGCTGCAGCCGAAGTAGGAATAAGAATGTTTTTGCTGGGAGATTTACGCTGATAGTTTAAAAGAGGATGCGGTAGCATTTTGTTGTAAGGATAGAAACCAAGCCCTTTGAAGGGTACGCTCATGTTTCCTCCCTTTGCGCTTTGATTGTTTTGCGTTGGGTTCAACTTGGATAGATTATACTGGATGTCCTTTTTGGACGAAGGCAGTATGCCTTGCTGGTGGTTGTACATCTGGGTCGATGGCGAGGTGTTGTTAGTGCTAGAAGGAGCGACAAAATTGCCACCTGGCATGGTGTATTGTTGAGGTTTCCCTGTTGCGTTGTTCTGCGGTGCTTGGCTTGATGTAGAGATGCTAGAAGTAAGATGTTGCTGTAATTGTAGTGACTCTGTGTTGGAACCACCGTTTGTCGAGCTCTTTATGTCGTACGGCACCGCATACGAATGTATCAGATGTGGACTGTGCAAGTTGTTCGCTCGCGAAGATTGTTTCACAGTTTTTGCTGAACCGTGTTTGGACATTTTTGCGGGCGGGTAGGTGGATTTGGTTTTCAAAGATCGTTTCGCAGCCTGCGGTTTTTTCCTTGCTGGTCGCTCGCCGGATTTGTTGCGTTTTTCTAATGATTTGCTTGTAGAGTTGGTATTGCTTTCGGGAAGAGTGGGTTCTGTATTCAGAAGAATATCACACAGCGTGGGCTGCTTGGGCACAGTGTCAGCATCTGCAGACATTTTCTTCACTTGGTCCACAACGGACACTTCTGCAGGTTTATCGGTTGTTATGTCTACATGTTCTACTGTTTTAGGTACGTCGGTACACTTCTCCTCGCGATTGATATAACTCTTGGACATAATGTCCTGCAGCTGTTGACAATAGGTAGAAAACATACGGATTACAACATCCAGCAACGAAAGAGATCCAGCTGTATGCAATTTAACTCACCGGATCTGATGTGACAACTGCAGCATCCCTCATTAATCCACTCTCAAATAACGATACTTCCTTCGTCACCAGCTCGAATTTGAACAATTCTTCCGCTTTCTTTTGCCGATCAACAGAAGTGTCAGCGGGATGCGGCAGCTTGCAGTTTGCACGAGTAAGCTGCTCGCATACGGTGTTGGCTATATACGTCAACGCCGTGTGAGGCACCGTCCGAGGAAGTATAGGGAACGAACGGTGTCCTTCTCTTCGCCAATCTTGGCCACTATTGGGTCCCGAAATGCTGCTCGAAAATAGCGATAGAGAAAACGATGGTGGTAAAAAAAACTGATTGTTTGTTGTTCTTGTTTTTCCTTCGCTTCCTTACACTTCCGCAATCGTGGTGAGACGCTCATCGTTCGCAACCCGCCTCGCTTCTGCCCGATGCCGATCGTTGGAAATGTGGAAAAACCGCCGTAAACTTTCCAGAATTCGCAGTTTCTCTTTGCTGAGGCATCCTTGCGCCCGAAATGTGCTTATCACGGTACCGTATGATTCAAGCTCTGTTCGAGTGGTGAGAAAAATGCGAACCATAAAGTAAATTCTTCTGGGGGAACCTTTTTTTGGCGCCTCCACACTTACCCAGCCGCCTGAGAACGCCACGACATTCCTCGCGCGTCATGTCCAGCTTCATTGGCCACATTCTTGCTCACATTTAATGTCTCTTGTTACCTTTCTGTTACTGCCACTGCTACCATAAACCAAAGCCGTGTGCGTTTGGCTTGTCCCGCGTATAACCCAAAATCAAAACACTTCACTTCCGTTCTTTAAAAAACTATGCAGATGGGAACGTTATTACATCTTTTATCACCTAAGCGGAACACGGTAAGGTTTGATAATTTCTTTTGTAGAATTTGGACAAAACTGAAGCTTTTCTGCCCCGAATAAGTGTAAAAAAAATGCACGGTATAGACTAAATTTTCGTGTGCTATCCTAACTGAATTGGCATAATATGTTCTACCTCCGATTTATGTTTATAAACGTCAAAAGTTTTATTTTTATCCCGTTTCTGGCAGCGCTGCCCCGCAGTGATGCCAAATAAATTGAGTTTAGATGTACCGGGTCTAAATGTTTCCATTGTCTACGAAATTATTTTATATTATCATATATATAGTTTAAAACATGAAATGAAATGATGAAAATAGAAAAATGAAAAAATCAAACATCAAGAGTATTTTTACCGGTTTGAAAACAATCAGATGACAATGTTACAATTGCACTTTGACAGAAACAACATTTGAATTTTATGTTTTTGCTCGAGAATTTACCGTTATTACCACTATACAAATTTATTTAGAAATATATTTTTTCATTAGTTAATAGCTAAGAAACACATTCCATTTTACAATAGCGTGCAGATCAACAATTGTGTTATGGTAATTGAACAGTATCCTGTATCAGATATATGTTTTTATTCTATTTTACAATTTAGTTTAGGTGTACCAAATAATGTATGCATGTTTGTAACAAAATACTCACTACTAGATGTTTCCACGCAATTAACCACGATCACACATTTCCTAGCTTCGGAATGAGCGCATTAGTGCTGTATTCGTTTCGAATATATATATTTGGTAGCATAACTGTAATTCACCGAGTGCATCTGGTGATTACAAAGCATCAACGTCGCATTACATCTTTACATTATTGCGTGATTATTGCAAAAGTCATTCCAATCAATTCACCAAATTATTAGTTTCGCAACGGACCTTGGAACTTAAATACTGTTAATTTTGAAAAAAATTATAACTGGGAAGTGTTTTTAAGGATTAGGTAATAAACTTAATATTTACAAAACATACGAGGAGAAAATCGTCCGCGTTCCTTTAAGGCTTGCTATAGCGATATCGCATCTTATCCGGCGGTTCACAATATTCCTTTACTATGAGCTTGCAGAGAAAGACGTGGAACACAATGATGATGACGCATATCGATACCCAAAACAGCGTCGGCAGACCACCAAGACTGTGTCCGTGTCGATGCAGCGCAATGACATGATGCTCATGGGCGGGTGCTTCAACAACTTCCTTCACGTGGATGGCATGCCGCAGATCTTCCATGTGCTTCCGGTCGGACGTAATGTACAGTATGGACGTGACGGGTTCTGTCAGCTTTACCGGAAACGTTGCTCGCGACTGACGCAATTGCACCGGATCGTCCAAGCAACCTGCATCACATGCGTAGTAATTACGGTCCGAACGATCCAATGCTACGTACAGGACCGCCTTATTGTCGTCGCGTACGGCAATCGAAATGTTTAGGTGTGTCATGTTGCCATAATTTAAACGACGGAAATCGTAGTCACGATGCAGATACTTTGGATGAATGTTTAACTCCAGATGCTGGTTGCTAAAACGAAAACCTCCGAAGCTGAGAACCATTGCCTGCACGATTCCACTAGCGCCAGCTTTGATTAGGTTGTGGCATCCCTGCTTTTCTAGCGTTAGCATCCAGGAACCTACGACGGCATTCAGCTCTTCGAACGAGCCCATTTGTCGCCAGAGATTCTCGGCTTGCAGTGTGTGGTAGCTGTCGTAGCATCCTTCTGCGTAGGTTAATGCACGAGCAATCTCATCCTTCCGGCTACTCGTAACAGATTGCTCAAACTCGTACGCCCTGGCATGCGATATTACAGCGTACATAGTCGAATTGATGTTGTTACCATTTAGTGTGTTTTCAGCCTTAGATGTGCTGATATGGAAACCTGTTTCCCAGAGACTGTTCCATACAAGAACATGATCCCGCTTAAAGTTATGATACGCGTTGTGTTCACCGTGTTCCGCAGCCAACAACGCCCTATTCATGGCATCAATTGCTTGTTTCTCTATCAACTCTTTTTGCATACCATACTTATCACGTGGTATCGGGTCAGAGTAGTTTATCGTAAGTAGTAGTTCAAGTTTCGTAGTACCTCTCTTTTTGAGCGTAAGCACACGAGGAAGCTTGCGAGCCACGATGGAGACGGCACGCACCTTACCCTCATCCGTATTTGCATCCATCGGGTGCATATCTACCATACCCGTAACAACTTGGTATTCCAAAATGGCAGACCCATGCTGTAGCTTAATATTTTTTACGATTGCTGATGGCCAATCGGATATACGCGGCACGATCAGCTCAATGTCCGTTAGCTGGTTTTTTGTGTTCGTTAGCTGCAGCTCTTGCACCAAGACGGACGGCATCGTACGATGGGCATAGTATTGATAAGATACGTGATAACCATCGGGAAAACACTGGAACCGGTGCACAATACCACTCAGATATTCCACTACGGTCGCTTCCCTTCCCGGCAGGCCCGAGCTTGCCACGCTAACTATCGGATGAAAGTTAATGGGTTGTAAAAGACCTCGACCTCGGAAAATATTCAGTTGCGCATCGGTATGAACTTCCAGTCCAAACCACCCGTTGCCGACGTACGGGATTGCGTCATGTTCGTGCGGAAAAGCCGGCTGGTGCCTGATGTTGACGTTGTACTCGAGGTTCTGCAGGTAGAATGGTGTCAACCGATCGTCCATGCAACGCATCGGTTGATCTGCAAAATGAAGAAAAGGACGGGGTAGAAGCATGTTTGGCCAATATGATACATGCACTGAAGGGATTTTACCTCTTGCGGGTTCCGTGTGACCAAAGAGCCATCTTAAGAAGGATGGGCCTATGTACAAGAGGAAGACGGCAATTACGAAGAGTAACAAAAACAATTTCCGGTAGGAAACGTTTCCATCGAATGTACGCTTGATGCGGCGGGTCAAATCACTCGTATCGAATTTGTAGTTCATGTTAACAGTTGCATTTGGGTGATGGCTATTCGATAAACGCTACGGCTGCCCAAATTTACACTTCCGTAATATGTTCAATCGAAGAAAATGTTTTGACAACGTAAACAACAATAGACTGAGGGGTCGAACGCTGCAAGGCGCATGTTCTACGTGTTTTTTGTATCAATCAGGTAAATCCGAGTTATTAATAAAATTATATGCCAAGTTGACGTTTTGTAGAATTCTAATTTTAAAATTTGGATTTTAACAATTACATTTTTTTCCAACTAGCAGAAAACTAATGAACAAATTGATAGCATATTTGGCCGTTTGACATACCATTGTTTGTAGCTGTTTGGCGGAATGCACACTCACTTGTTAGTTATTCAAGTTACATGGTGGATACGTGCTTGCATGCCTATAGTTTACCAGCTTCTTTAACTATTTTATACCAATAATAATGGCTAAATTTAATAAATTAAATTCTGATTAATCCTGATTGTTCTTAACAGTGAGTGTTAAAGGTAAAAACTAATATCGTGGGAATAATATTAGTATTATCCGCTCTGTTAGCATATTAAAATTGAATCAACGAGTCAAAGATAACAATATTTCCGAAAAGAAACCTAGTAATCGTCACCGTTCTTTTAAACCATTATTACCATAACAAAATATTCCATCAGAGGGAGAAAGAAAAAAGAGAGAAAGAGAGATAGGGAAAGAAAGAGAGAAAGTGAGAGAGAGAGGGTTAGAGATGAAAAAATGCAAATTATTATTGATGATAAAATATTAAAATTATATTACAAAACATTTATGTTATAATTTAGTAATAAAATATATTATAAATTATATTCGAAATCGGGAGTAATGGTAGTAGTGGTGGCGTAGTGGTAGCGGCGCTAGTCTTTCACACGACAGGTCCGGTACCATGATCCCGTTCGTACCCTACTCCCTAGCGAGGAGTGACTAACCAGCTATGGTGGTATAATTAGTCTAGAAAGCCGGTTAAACGGCAGGCATAACTTCGGTTTTTATGGCAAAATAGAAGAAGAAGATAATCGAATAGAACTTTACAGTTCAAGAGATACAATAGTAATATTGCATTACAGCTTCAATCGATATCAATATATTGTCGTATTAACAATATATTGTCGTATATCAATGTATTGACCTTATTGTCGTTATTTTATTTATTTTCAGTATGTTCACTGATTATCACTGTGTGTGTGTATGTGTGTGTGTGTTTGTGTGTTTGTGTGTGTGAGTTTGTGTGTGTGTGCACCCTAGTCCGTTGTATTTATCGGACGCCCCATTTTGGTTAGTGGAACTTAATGGTTTCGATCCTGCCACAGAACAGTACACACAACTAAATCTGTACATCATGCAAATATTACTCGTTGAAGAAGACGATGCAGATGAGACACAAGTAAGAGATTCCACACAGTGTACCGTCTTAGTGAAGTGCGTAGTGTTTGGTTTTATCTATCCAACATGTGTAATCTTTGCTACCGTTTCGATCATTCTGACCTGCTGGTGGAACGGAAAGAGTAATTTTTATATCTGGCACGTACTTTTGACGGGCATCGGGGTAAGCTCTCGTTTGATGATACAGCACTTGCGGAGGTGTTAATCAAGAATTATCGATATCAGTTTATAGTACTCATGGCTACTGGAATTTTCATTCTACGAGGACACCGGTTGGTCCAACGTGCAACCTACACCACGCGTAGGACAATCCACTGGATAGTACAAAGCATTGCTGTTGCATTTATCTTGACAGGCACGGTGCTACAGTACATCAATCGAGAAATGAAACACAAACATCACTTCACCTCAGCGCATTCGATCGTTGGATTGGTATCGGTGGCGTTTATCGTCGTTAGCTTGGCAAGCGGCATGGTCGCATTGTTCGGATGGGAACTACGGAAACGTCTTAAGCCGCTGTGGTCGAAACGATTGCATCGTGCCGCTGGTGTCGTTGGATTTTTGGCGGGAATTGCTGCGCTCGGTTTGGCGTACGACAAGCATATCTTCAAAGAATATTTATCCAAAGACGTACGTTTGGCTCTACTCGGAACAACGGTGTTAACAGCATTGATATGTTTGATGGGAGTGTTGAAAAAAGTTTACAATTATTTCTGGGAAACATGCACGTTTTGTAGCAACGAAAATCTGATTTTGGATTGTTCTGATGATTAATAAACTATCTAATTGCGTTTAAACTGATTCATATTTTTCGTGAATGTGTCAAGATAAACAAGTAGATAAGAATAACGAAGCTGTAAACGCTACCTAGTACTGATAGCCCTAATCATCTTTTGTGTTGTTCAAAATTCCTTAATTTTGTATGTAAATTTCAACAATTGCTCGAAATACTATTATTTTTAGTTAATTCGTATGTGTTTGGCTTATAAACATTTTCATTGAAAAAAAATATAAATTTATTGTTTACTTATCAGTTTGTATTTTGCTTGAAGAAGCATAGTTACTCTGCCAGTATGGAATAACGCGAGGGCGTATCAGCGCTAATGGTGGAGGTTCCAGTCGCTCACGTACCATCTGACACACGTCCTACTGATAACGATCATTCATAGACCGCTGACGTTCGCATCCTATAGCGTACTGCAGCATACAACGTCGTAAATGTTGTGGTTATTCTGATATCGAGGCATTGCCATAGCGCTGCTCGTGCTGGCTTAGTATTGATTTGATCACATAGTACAAAAACCCTATACATGGATCGCGACTGGTTCATATAGGTTGAGGAGAGCGTCCCAGCCGCAAGCCGGAAACTGTGTGACAGTAGTTCTGTCTTCACTCCATGTTCTGTTGATCGCTATTAGAGTGTCCCAAGAATCTGAAGTCGGTGTTGGTTGCTACCAGAAATTTTGAGCTTTTAACGCTGGAAGTGATAGTGATTTACAGTGCACGATGGAAAACGAAAAGAACATGAAGTTTACGAGCACAAGTGATCAGAAACAGCTCGTGGAAGGGAAAAAAGGTGTGGACAACGAGTGGTTTGCAATGATGGAAGGTATTTTCAACACGTTTAACCACATCATGATCGGTGTTGTCTGCATCTACACCAGCTGGCTCTGCTGGATCAATGGATTCGACAAGCTGTACACCTGGCACGTGTTTCTCACACTAATCGGGGTATGGTGTCTACACGTGTGTTTGCTAAACCTGTATTACCGTACGCTAATCCGTGACGATTTATTTTTTTGTCACCCTCACTATAATAGTACCATCTGCTAATGGCGGAAGGGATCGTGCTGTTCTACAGCGGCAATGGTTGGACGCAGAAACTATCGCACTCGCACAAGCGCACGGTCCACTGGCTGATCGAGGTTGTCGGCTGCAGTTGCTGTGTGGTGGGCATCGCATTAGAAATCTACTTCCGTGACTCTACCAACCGGCGCCACTTTTCGTCGACGCATAGTATCGTGGGACTAGTGTCGCTCGTGTTTCTGGTGCTGACATTTGCGAACGGGTTGCTGGCGTTGTTCGCGCCAGAACTTCGAAAACGCATCCGGCCGATATACTCGAAGCTGTTCCACTATCTGACCGGCACTGTATGCTACGTGCTGGGTATGGTGGCGATTGTGCTGGCGTATGAGAAAAAAATCTACCGCCAGAACACGATCAGCGAGGGTATTACGATGATGCATGTGTTTACTATTGCAGCCACGGTGCTCAGCTTGGTCGGAGTGGTAAAGACGATTTACAACCAGTTTCAGACGCTTGCAAAGTGATTATACCGGAAGTAAATTTTCGTGTCCTCACATTTCACGATGTTTTTCGATTTCCTTTTAAGTTATTACATTTCATACCATACTGTGTTTAAATTCACTGTACACTGTGTAGAATAAATCGATTGTACCACATTGATACAATGCAATAAATAGCTATACTAATTATTCATCAGCAAGGATAAAAGATACCAAAAAAGACTGGTGTTGTTAATTAAATTATGTGTTAAGCGTCTGTTTCCAAATTTTATTACCAAGAACAGGGACAACAATAGTAACACTTACGGCTACATGAATTGTATACTCCTTTTTTGTTCTGATTTTTGTACAACTTTCATAGTTAGTTATTTCAAACAAATATTTAATAATGCCATGTACCGTCAAGAAAGGACCACTAGTCATGAATCCGCAAAAAATGTATTAAATAGTGCATGATTTTTACATTTACATTTTACATCACATTTGTGATTAAAAAATCACTAGATTATGATGCATGTAAAAAGTAAACAAAGAATATTATACTTGCTCTATCGACATCCGGATATTTAAAACGAGTTCTATATCAATCACGTTGGACATTAATACACAGAATAACAGTTCATTTGCTCGTTATTATTTTGCTGCCTGAAAGATTAAAGCTAGAACTAGAAGAGAGATTATGTTTCAGACATTATCCAGCAGTCGTGTTAGGTGTACATGGATGCTTTCTTTCTTCGATAGTTGCCTTACATTGATGAAGCATATGTCAAACATCTCCAATGTTATCAAACGTTTATTGGAAAGAGGGAGATCTATGTTATAGTTACAGTGAATGAAAATTTATTTATCTGACAGTTTTCGTGTTTCTTGCTTTAGATGTTCGTTTGCTCGATTTTCCTTCATAATTTCGCAATTACTCACTAACAATAATGGTTCTCTTTGATGCGTAACGATGCGAAAGTGTAATTACTCTTCATTGATAAATATCTAACCACTATCACCCTTTTCTATGGCGAAAATCAAACAGCCTCCGCATGCAACTCTAATTCGCGCTTTCTGTTATTTTAAAGATAAGATAACTTCAAACTTAGTCACCCACTTGCTGGCGATAAGTATTAGGTGTTCCAGCGAAAAAGAAAAGAATCGATTTGCCTTAATGTTGAAACGATTACGAAGTGTCACTGGATCGTTTATAATATTTAATACTAGAGAACGGTGATGGGGTTTTAATAAATCGACCATGAATGAACTATGGCGTATATTGAATGTATGTTGAAAAACAGAAAACTCTTAAACCAAGTAACGATTTGCCGTTTCAGTTACATTCATTTTACACGATCCCCACTGTCCTGGTTCGAAAAATACTTTCTAACTGGTTTATTTTACTTGGACTTCGGCAATTGAATGTTAAAAATGTACTAAAAATACTAAGATGGCTTCAAAGTCAACGAAATATAAAGCACTGCATTCCAATTTTTATAAAAGTTAGTAGACAGGCCCAGTCGGCTTAGCCTCGTTTGTGTAGGTGTGTGTGTACGTGTGTTTGTGTTGTTATTTGTGCAGAGAAGTACGCACGCTCGGTTCTTCAGTACAGTTCGTTCTGCCGCGATCGGCACATTTGGCAGCACGCCTGGCTGTAATAAGTGTAGTTACATAGTTTGGCCTTCAACACTATCGTACAGTTGGGGAAATCGTCCCGGCAGTTTTCATCGTTTGCCATAATGTCCGAGCGTGCCTCATAGTACGGATCCACGGACGAGGAGGATGACGAGGAAGATGTCGTCGAGTAGGGGAAAGATGTGGTCGTTGTGGTTGTCGGGGTCGTGGGTGCAGCGGTAGATACGGGACAAGCCTCCTCGTTGCACACTCTGTAGGAGGTGGGCCGGTCTGCATAACGGCAGGCACCAGATTCCTGCAGTAACTTATCACGCAGATTGAATTCTAAGCACTTTACCACACGCCGTTGGTTGCCACCGCCGCAGGGTTTAGTACACTGTGGATACAGGATACCATGGACAGATTTTGAAACTTTAATTATCTTGTAATGTTGGTTGACAAAATAAAAACATTGGCAAAAGAAGAACGATTGTTTAAAATTCTAATACTTGTAATGCTATCACCTGGGATAACAACAATATTGTACCAGTAAAAAAACCTACCTCGGTCCACTCGGAGTAGTGCCACCTCGGTTTACATTCGTCGAACGATTCAGTGTCGCAGGGTTCAATCGATTTCGGTCTCAAATCAACGTCACATTCACTTTCGGGTGCAAAATGGTCGTTACGGATGCACAGCACCGTTCGCGAACGTGTTAAATTGAAGCAATCTCCAGAGCACTGTGTTGTGATCGAAATGAGGGTAAATGTTCCAACTGTTACCAGGGAAACACTCCAGATACACTTACCAACGTCCAAGGACCCGCAAACCATTCACCAAATTCGCAGGCTCGATTGCTGGTACATTCACGCGACGTTTCGGGCATCATGCGCAGATCACATCTTTCGGAGTTCACGGAGGAGCTACGATCGCAGAAGATGGATCTGGTCTGCGTGCCAATGCCGCAGGTCGTTGAACACCGGGTGCTCCAGTTGGCCGTCAACCAAATGCCGGTTTTCTTTGATTCCGCCCGGTAGTTAATGTGATTTATGTCGGCGCGCTGACGACTGTGCGGAGCGATAAAGCCAGCGTTTGACGGTTGCCCATTTTCCGCATCATTCTGCGTGTGGCCGTGGCCTCCGTTTGTACCGTGATGTTCGTGGTGCGGATGTTGATGCTGACCCCGATGGCCCCGGTGTTCGTGTTGATGTTGACTTTCGTTAGGCTTGTAGCGAGGCTTTTCCGTACGCGCTGGCGCGGGTTTCACTACGCGCGAACATTCACACCGTTCCGTGCTTGGTGGCAGCTCCTCCATGCATGCTCCATTGCTGACCTGTATCACGATGCCCGACAGCAGCTCCTGGACGCACTTGACTTCACGCGTGCGGAAAACTTCCTCGTCGTACTTTTCCTCACAGTTACACTGGTCCCAGTCACCGAGTTTCCAGTATGCCGGACATGGTTGAGTGTTGCAGCGCAGTAGGTTCTCGTTCAGCACCGGCTGCTGAAGATGAGCACAGCGTTTAACCGAAAAGACACGTGTCGGGGACTCCCGGACACACTTGATGATGGGCTGCTGGATGCCTCCGCCGCACGATTTGCTGCATGCACTGAAACCGATCACCTTCCACAAGTACTTACGCTTGCGCTGACCTACACGACCCGTTCCGTTGGTGGTGTTGCCGGTGGCAGAGGACACTGTTCGCTGCTTCGGTAGACGGAGGTTTGATTTTTCCGAGATTTCGTTTCCCGCTGCAGAAAATTGAGACCGTCCAAGAAGAGAAGAAAGGAAGAGAAAAACACGATAAAAAGCCTTGTATCACCAACGGCCGGATCACATCACGGATTAGTGTGGTTCCACTTTCGACCAATTCGACCCCTACCTTCCGCACTGGGAACGTCTTCCTGTGATGTGGGCTCGGTTGGGTTGACGCTGACGGGCAGCAGATATTCGTACTTGATGCCCGGATTCGGTGACTGGGAGAGCAGAAACACCTGCACCGGTTCGTTTGTTGGGCCGAGTGCGGTCACCCATTCGGTGATGCCTTCCACGTGCCGGAAGCTGCTGTTCGATCCGTTGTTCAGACCATCGACCCGACGATAATCGAACACGGTCCCGGCGGCAATGTAATGTCCACTGAGCGAAATCGTGTAATCACCGTTGATGAAAAACCGTTGATCCGCCGTTTTCAGCGCTATCGGGAGAATCGCAATGTCGAAGGACAAAAGAAAACAAAGAGATTTTTTTTTTATAAAACCATGTGAACATGTGGAAAAACATCGGTTTTGGCCACATGCATTATATTTAATTCATGTTTTTGTGAATGTGTTCATGTGTAGGAATGTAATGTATCGATTCTATAGAAGCTGCTAACCTTAAGCTGAAATATATTAAATTCGTTTGTTCAACGAAATGTGTTGTTAGTGACAAACAATACATTTGAAAATGCAGTGAATGAAAACATTCAATTTATTTAAAAAGTTTTAAATTCGTATGTTTAACATGTATTTTTTAGAAACCTTGAACGGTTCGACTACATATCAAAAGAAGACACAAATATATAAAACATATACATAACAAATAAATCAAAGGATGCCAAGTAGCTAAAAATTTTGTGCGCCCACAATGCCGATACCAATTTTATCATAGGGCTGAAAATGATTTTCAACGAAACACAGTATTCACTATGTATGAAAGACAGAGATATCGTGACATGTTTCGTAACCTACGAATGAAGAAGGAAAAACAGTGTTTTGTTAAATCTAAAATGTCAACTTTTCCGCATTTTATATCCCCGGTAGCAACTAGTTTGTGCTAAAATTGGTCGTTTTAACAGCACATTTAAAAACTTAAATAATATTAATATTTTCATCGACATTATCTATTGAAGCCTAAAGTTGATACAACGAAGTAACGTTCAGTCGGAACATAAGTACAATTTCAAACAACAATCTAAGCATTTCCATTGAAATTAAGTTCAATTTGAATTTTTAAGCCGTAGTTAATTGGGGCAGGTATTTTCCGTGAATTTCACATCATAAATGGTTGTACACGAATTTGTGTTGATTAGTTAAACTAACTTCACTTGCCTTTACCATACCAATATGTTGCACTTGACACCGTTAAAAGGACTCAATTGTTTTTACCGAAAAATCTCTCCACCCACAGCACGACCTTCCACCGGTCGCGAACTTTCTGAATAGTGTAGAGATGTTAAATGAAAAAGCCATTCAAAGCTGTGCGCCTATAAACGGAGCTGTCGTATCCATTTGCAAGAGTGCAAGTAAAGGCGGGGCAAGAGCGGCATAGGTAAACCGATTGAATTCTCGACATGGAAGGAGTGGAACGGAAAAGCGCGGCGCATTGCATGAATTAATGGATAATACTTTGCCGCGTCGGTAACGCTGCCCTGGCCTTTGGTATGAAAATGGAAAGTAAATTAAGGTATGGAACGGACAGATTTCCATCTTAATTTGGTTATGGTGCAGACTATTTTTTTACGGTACGTCTAGAGAATCTGCTGGGTTGGGTGCGCAGTGACAGTTTAAGTCTGTTCTAGCACAGTTGAATCGGCAACACAGACGTTGGCGCAATGCGACCGAGGCACAAGCCGCCCTTCAAACGTGTGTTGTCGTTTTGGCGAAATAATCGTGCATTCGAATAAAGTACCGGATGGAAATGCATTGGTAGATGGGGGCAGATTTTCAATAAACTCGGTGCGCAATGGAATTGGCACAGATAAAAGTCGCGTATAGCTACGCGCTTCCACTCAGGCTTCCCGATACAACAACCATCAATCTACGTATATCTCAATTGAGCCTTCTTGCAAAAGGAGGGAGAACAAAGTGGTCCATTGAACCATTATTATTGCCGGACGGTTATTATTGGATTTATGTGCAATTTATGATAATTTCTGGTCGGTGTAGCCTCGTGTCAGACACGACCGAAGTTGAAATTGCAAAAGGACAACGGTAATGGTCTGTTTCGAGTGCATCGATTGTTTTTTTTTATATATTAACGTAATTTATAATAAGTTCACATACATTGCTGGAATGAAAGAAGAAGTTGCTAGTTTTGTCGTAGCTTAAGTTGTTTAAATTGGAAAAAATATTGTTGGTTTATTTTAGGACCAGTTGGTTTTTAACAACCAATGAGTCAACATAATGTTAAAGGTGTATTATCTCGCAGCCAAGAAGAATTCTTCGAAGTCCAAAAGGTTGTTTGGGCTATTTTTTTACGATAGAACTGTTGAAGGAGAGGTAACTATTCATGATTTGTAATCAATTATTTATTAATATCTCTTTATCGAAATTGTTTCTTCCAATTTTTATTTATCTATTTCTCTAGTACATTATCGTGGAGGTATAAAATAGGTTAGTCTCTTTTTTTTTAAATAAGATTGATGAACAAAACACTATTAAAATTACAGTGATTTTAATACAAAAGAAATGAAAAAACGACTTGAAAAGTGCTCAAGCTTCTGTTCGGTTCACACAAAAATGAATTTAACTGCCGATTATTGGCAGTTAACAAGTATATAGATACAAAATGGTTCATGAAAATTATATGTGATAATAAACTCGACAAGGTGAAAAAAGGTGACAGAGGCTGTATAGTGTGAAATGATATCATAGGTAAAATGGCATACCAGTTATGACATTATACAATATTGATTCAACTCTGTTTCATGTTGATGATCGTTTACAAAATAAAAACAGCTTAAATACGTTTTCGTTTTAATAGACTAATAGATAAACAAAGATTCTCCTGTGCTTGATGCGCATATAATTGAAACACATTACAATAAGATATTTTGCAACCATTGTATTTTGAATTTGATAAAAAACTTGTTTGGTAAACTTCATTGCTTCCATTGCGTGTAAGAGACCATCGTAATGAGATCATCGATTTTGCGCTTCGTCCTTCGGTATTGCTCTCTGTTTACCATTCATGAAAGATATTCATGCTTTCTAAATCCATTCTCAACGTGGATGTTAAATGAGCGTGGTTTGTTCGAGGTAGTGGAGCTAGTAAAAACAGAATTCTTCAAAGTTCATTTTATTTATTCACAAGTATCCTCTCTGCCCCTGGATCTAGCTTGATCAGAGGTGTACAGATGCATCGGATGCTGGTGAAATGTTTCCACTTCACTCAAACTTCGGGGAAAACGAAAAACGATGAGCTCAACTCCGGCAACCCCAACAGCCCCGACAATCCAACGACCTTCCATCAGTTTTACTCTCACAAGGCGTTGGTTGATAAAACTACAGCTGCAGCAGGAGCAGCTAGAGCATTACGTTGCTGAGCGTGTGAAAAGAAGTGTCGCATTAGTTACAAACGATGACAGCTCTATGGAAATGACAGAAGAACGGGACACCTGCAAATGCCAACGCTCCGGCAAGAGCGTAGTGAAGGGCACCCGATGCAACGTCCTTTTCATCCCTGTTTAATGCTTCGAATCTGGACGACGGATTCAGAACCTTCGGTGTGTGGGAATGTGCGTGGCTATGTCCACATTGTCAGGAAGTGTCTAACGGCTCATAAATCTACCCTATGATGGGTCATTCCTAATGACTGAAGTAACCTCTACGTGGTTTATTTCGAGAGAGAGAGAGAGAGAGAGAGAGAGAGAGAGAGAGAGAGAGAGATAATGTAAGGGGAGGGGGAGGGGAGGAGATCTGGCTGTTGGGGTAAAGAAGTTCCACTCACTTTCATCCATTTTCACGGGAAAATGAAAGAAAAATAAACATCCATACGTATTACCAGTAGTGCTAGAAACCGTTTTTCGTTTACGTTCCTCCGTCGCCATTAGGTGATGCCGCAACGAAGTTGTGCGAATGGTGTTCATTAAGTGGAAGTCGGATGCTTTCATCGTTTTCATTTAGGAAATAAAACGTCTCTCAGTATTCCACATCTGTGCATCACACACAGTAGCGTCCATATTTGATGACTGACCATGGGATGCAATAAACTAAAAATAAACACCTATTTAATACCCACTTAAGTAATGGTGGAGACGGAGGAGGCATGAAAAAAAACGGAAAATTTCGATATGATTTTCACCAGGACAGCTATGTGAGAAAAAATGAATGCGTGGTGGATAGCAGGAAAAGGTCAGCAATTTCAAGGCCGATTAAAGTGCATTAGCATAGTCGGGACGTTTCTCAGACCGAGAATAGTCTTCTGTCTTCTGTAGTGCCCTGCTTTGTGGAACCATGGGAAAACCATGCATACTTTTACGCCGACATCTAAATATCGACTAACCGACTGTTTCAACTATTTAGTTTGTAATGATATTGAAAACCTGCCTTGCCGATGGAATACTATCCTTCAATATATTATAAACGAGCAAAATAAAAAACAATTTTTCACAGCGTCGTATGTTTGATGATAAACGGTGAATAACAATTAAAACATCTAAATGATTTTGTCGCTTTAGAAGGTATAATATATTTTTGAAATAACCGCAAGTATCACAAACGAAAAAGTATTAAAAAAATACAAACGAATTTTATTTTACTTCATTAAAAAAAATACTGCTTTATCAAATGTTGAAGCTGCTCACCTAATGCCGCAGAATGGTACTTCAACCATATAAATATTTATAAATAGAACAAATGTTTTCAATCAGATATCTATAAAAATTGAAGTCAAAATATATAAATAATACAATGTTTGAATACTTAAATTGGATGAAACGATAACAATTTTCCGTAACGAATTTACGTTGCTTGTCGATGAAACGGTTGCTTGCCGCAAAGAAATTTACTTTAAATAAGGAGGAAAATCATTCCCTTAACTAAATTGCTTAACTGGTAAACAAGCTCTTGGAAGTTGTTTGTAAAAATTTATAGTTAAACTGAAAAACTGTTTAATATAATTGTGATATATTAAAGAATTTCCTAAAAATGTGCTTGAGGGCACTATAACTCAATTTCTCAAAGAAAATCATACTAATATTGCAATTCGTGAAGATTACACAATTTTTTAAAAACAAATTTTTGAAATGAGGGAAAACATGTTAAATATTCATTCAACCTATATAATTCCAGTCAAATGGAATGTGTTGAACTGGTGTTCTACCAGTGTGGTGTTCAACATTGCGATCGGTTTTCCTGCATTTCTCATATTCGATATTGGTTTGTTCAGGTGAAAGCATGCGAGTTTACCTACCGAGATAGTTCTGGCTGTTTTGTAGCTCCGTTATCGTAATATTGGATGCACCGGTCGGGATGGTGGTCACGTGGACGTAGCCATTGTTCGTGTTGGTTTTCGTGTAGATCCCGGAAATGGGACGGCAAACGGTCGTTCCGCACCGGACGGCGCCATTGTTCATGAACGTGCCCGAAATGACGCCACTGTTGTGAACGGCCTGCGGAAGAAATAAATCAAGCACATGTCATTTGCAGCGAGAATAGTAATAGCAGCTAGCGAAATATCCTATCCGGTTGGGAGTTTGTAAAAAGGAACACGTGGCGTGAGAAAAATGAACATCCCAAGCGGCAATCTATGCAACTTTCCCCTAAAGTTACGCGATTTTTTGAAAAAATATCAATGTGTGAGTGTGGATTTCGTGTACGTACACCGAAGCGGTCGAAACATCGCAGCAAAAATGACATTGTGTGCGTGCCCCTCATGATGTTTCATTTCCAAAACTCCCCGCTTTCGCCTTTCCTTTGTTTTGGCACCATAACTTCCAGTGTTCGTTCGAGGATGGTCGTGTCAAAAAGTGTTAGGCTCTGGAGTGATCGGATCTTAGCGAAAATCAGACGAGTTTTGGTAAGTTCTGCTCGTTTGCTTTGATAGGAAATAGAATAATTTTACGTCTATCTCTTCAGTTTACATCGATGCGAACATCATCA
>KI915055.1:48014-127189 GCA_000473445.2 Anopheles farauti
GAAGAAAATGTCACGCAACCATACTACAGTCGCGTTCGGATGTATATGCTACATTCTCACTTTTTTCTGCAAGTGAGCACGACTTTACACCCAAACTGAGAATGTAGTTTGTATGGCGGCTGTAGCATACATTGCCACTGGGGATGCGACACCTACGGCTCGGCAGGTGGCAAATTGAAAATGGGTGTTTAAAAAAGGTACCAAAGCTTTTGACTGCTTATCTGGAGCGTGAATAGCAACAATCACTACGAGGTATCCATTGTTGGAATCTGTAGACGAATGAAACCTTTATCGAAGCAAATGCTTTGTGGTAGAACGGTGGGGAGACAGCTTTTTTATTCGTTGTAAAGCATAGAAAATGCCTTGACCTATAATAGTAGAATCTGGGACAGAAGTTTATATCTATAAACAAAAAAACATCTACAGCTTGCCAATGCTGTGCCCCTCACCTTATCTTAACATCATCAAGGTGAGTAGAGGGTCAAACTAAATGATACATCTTGTATGAAGCACCATACAAACATCATTGTGAAAGATATCTTTTTTTGCATGTTCCGAGAAGGCCCGATTCTGATCGCGCACGCTCCAGGTTCAGGAATAAGATTTTGCAACAAACTTAACTACAAACCACCGACACCTTACGACGACGCCAACACGGTACAAGCTCAGGGAAAAGGACAGATGGGCTGTGCAGGGTCGGTTACAGACAATTCCTTTCATCCTTTTAAGCGTTAAGAAAACTGTGTTTGCTTTTAATTTCCTCCACTCATTCTGCACAACAGTATCAGGACAGGATGCGGGGCTCGGGTTAGCTTAGTTTGACGCCTTCAGAAAGCTGCGGGTTTTTCCAGATCGAATGTTTCTGTCCGTCGAGTTGTTTTCCAGGATTCTGTTTCGGAGATGATTGATTCGGCAGCAGCTTTCTGCTTGTTTAACGACTCCGTCATTAATTTGTTGAAAAATTGTCTTATTAAACTTGTTATTTCTAAGCGTATCTCAGTCAAATGTGTTACTTCGCATCATTCTAGTACGCTTTGCTGTTTTGACGATTTTATTTGATCAAACATGTTGTACATGTTCTCACTCTGCATTTTTAAAATTAAGTTTATGAAAATTTGTTGATGCCTTTCCTATTACTAAAGTTACTACTTTTTTGTTTGTTGTACGAAATACATGCAAAGAAATTTACTTGAATATACCGTTTTCACACTTCCATACTAATCCAACAAAAATAATTAAATACAGGTACATCTGTATGATGAAAAATATACGAAATTGTTCTATCTCTGACATACATCAACCAACAAACTAATTTCCATCTTTATCCTTTATTTTTTAACTTCTAGAGTGTATACAGGACAGAAATGGTTCGGTTTATCGCAGCTTAAAGTTTGGCGTTCTACATCATCATTCTGTGTACTTTACTGGCTTTTTATGAAGACGCTGTTACGTATGCATCGTCTTAACATTAAGAAATTTTTATTAAAGGTTGAGTGAACGGAATAAAGAGAAATAATACTCATGAGCCTGATACATCAAACCAAGCGAGGCTCGCAGGCTGCTCTACTGACGCTCGTAAGGAATACTAGAAGGCTTTGTTATCCGAATCCGAGGCCGGACAGGATCTTCACGAGGCTCTTCTACAAACTATTTTTTTTCCTCAAACACCACCGGTCCTCACCAGTGTCGGACCGATGGTCAGTTGTACTTACCACCAGTAGTGCAACGGCAACGATCCGGAGTAATGAATTTTTAAAAAACATTTAAAACAGTTCCACTAGTTTTTCACTGAACGTTGAAAGAAATTTGCCGGTACGGATGGAGCGAACACTCTGCAGACGATTTTGCGGGATTTGTTGAGGGATTTTGCGTGGGAAGCACGATATTCCCTTCGGTGAATGCGAGACACGGCACCGAGGAAAGCACGGAAATGGATTGTGGAGAAGGTTAATAAAGTATTCACGAAACTTTTCTCACACCGTCACCGCTACGTATGAACGGTTCTTTTTTAGTTGTGGTTTGGGTGTACGAAAAGTCAGAGTTCTCCGCTTTGTGACCGGTTCGAAACAGTTCAGTTGGCACAGTGCGGCGATTGTATTAATTCTGAAAGAAACTTAATTAATCACATTGGGAACTGGTAGCACTAAGCATTCGAAAGGACATGTGCTGATTATCTAATTAATCATTAAATTAAGTACATCTTTGTACAGTATACATTTTACTACGGAAAAGCGTTATGTTTCCGCTGTGTAGAATGTTGAACTGTGTATGTACTATTTCAATGTACTATCAACATTGAAATGATCTCATCTCCACAGAATATAGCCAACGGCATCGAATTGAGTGTAAGTTTTCATCTGGAAAGGTAAACGAATCTTTGACTTTGGAGCTTTCCTGAATGTGCTGATAGTCTGGTTTTGGAGCAGGAGAGCTAGCTAGTATTTTTGCGAAACCGAGGTACAATAGTACTAGCAGTACGACCGTTTTAAGAAATGGAATTAACAAACCGCTACAATAATTACTTAGAACTGATCATTTAGCAAAAACGCCATATTGAAAGACTGATAAAAAAGACCAATCAACGTTGTGTCAAAAACAAAAAAAAATTGTACCCAATCAAGAAAAATGACTCGCTTGACTTCTTGCTGTAATTTTTAGTATTTAAAAATTCACTCAATTAAAAATTGTATGTCGGTAATCGTTACTTGTTCTTCAAATTTAATATTAACGTTATCGAAGTATGTTCATTGTTATTGTGATTGTGATGTGTTTGTAGGGATATGAAATAGAAAATCAAATTCAAACGAAACCAAACCTACTACTGAAATGAATAATTACTGTCAATATCTTTCGAGTTATCAAAACCTCTCACATGCTTATCTTATTTAATTTGAAATGCTCCAACTTCACGTTTTCAGCCACCAGTAATCCCAACATTATTCGCTTTTATTCGTGTAACCGCGGTATACGGTGAAGGATATGAAAGGATTTCATTAGCGAAATGTTTCTTTCCTCATACGGTTCTCAAAACTTTAAGCTGCTAAGCGGCTCACTAAGCGGTGATTAAGTTCGCTTTCGGCACGTAGCCGTTGTTATCCGTGCCGAAACGTCCCTAACCTCCTAAGCTGCGTGAGACCTATAAAGACGCGATCACAGAAATCTGAGGTGAAACGTTTGCGTTAGCCCCACGTCGATCTTCGTTACGCTTTCATAATACATAAAGTGTTATAATTCAATTTCATCAACCCATCAGCTCGCAGGTCGCTTAACTCGCGGATATCGCGTGCCTCCTGCCGAGCGACGGACGGTTTTGTCGAGAACCTCCGAAAATAGGTAATTCTTTGGCAGCAAAAGGCTTACCCGTCGGTCCCGAATTTTCTGATGGAGTGAATCTCAGAAAATGGTTGCCACTTCATTGACCCCGCTGAAGGCAACTGGTCGGGTTGGTTGACGATGATTGCTGACGTTGTTGCCGAAAACTTTGTCCGTCCGGGCCAAAGCTCGCTCAAGAGCCGTTGTCATCCTCATCATCGTCATCGTCGTCGCCGTCGTAGAAGTGAAATTTAATTTGAGCATCGAATCAGTCTGGCGGTTCTCCAACAGACGTGTTCATCTGGGTAGTCTGAACGAGAAAGGAAGCCTACGAAGGCAATAAATGAAGCTTCTTAAGGTTTCCACGGGAAGAATGACAGTCACCGGCAGCTCAACCCTTTCGTTGCAATGGCTAAGGTCGGCCACAAAGTTGCACTCTGATCTCGGACAGAAAGTTTATTAGAATATCAAAAGAGAAACCGAGAGAGATCATCGGGTGGACGAAGAACCAGGATCGGAGTACTCGACCACTCTTGATGCAAACCGGTGGTGAAATTGGTTTTGCTGGGGGAGATTCCTACTGCTCCGTGCGGCTTGTTACCGGCATGACCGCTACAGCAAAAGGGAAGGTGAAATAAACCTCATACAGATAGGAAAAGTTAAATAAGATGTAAGCCTACGTCTCAACTGAAACGAGAATGCGAGGTAATGCGGAATGGTGGTGGTTTTACGCTGGTTGCATTTTTCTGATGCAGTTTTGTGTTCATTCTTTGCAGCCATCAGAATATTTACTCATCACTTTAATAGACTAAACAAACTCCCTTGGGTTAGTGGTACCATTGAATTTGTTTTTTTTATAAAATGTTCGTTTAAATCGCGTTTCGAGGGACGTGAAAAGATTTTGCTTATATTTTCCTATGAAATAGTTACATGCTACTGCAGCTAATACAATTTGTTAGGGGTCATATAATTACAGCCCACATGATGGAGCATGTTGGTTTTCTATAAGATTTAAAGTCTAAAAAGTTGCGTACAGTGGCTTGATTATGGCAAAACATTAACATTTTTGAAAGATTTTAATTTTCTTTCATAATTTTTGCAAAAAATGTATTATGAAACAAATCAGAGAGAAAACTGTTTGCATCGTAGATGTGTCCGAAATATTATTGATAAGTATTTTACGGTTGTATTTATGTACATAAACCATTGAACGGATAAAAACTGGTGCAACAAGCTTCATTCAGATTGAAGTTGAACCGCGTTCTGTTCTGTAGAAAAATCACCGGAGCCGGTCGAGTGTGACTGCGGGATTCGTCTAATGCCTTTGGGGAATTGCCATTCCCCTCAAGAGTCTTCCATCGTCGTCATACTCTATGGTTTCAGTCGTCTTTACGGTGATCCGCCAAAGAGGATCGTCTTACTTTCTACGCTCCACTTTCTATAGCACTTCTATTGGTGACGGCATTTTCTATTCAGGATACTGTGTGCTTATACTTCCCTTCGAAGGCTGAATGGATCTTGTGTCGTAAAAACGGCAAGGGTGCATAGGTTTTGTGAAGAAAAAAATCAACTCAAGTGTGCACGGTAAGCCACTCAATACTCGATGGTCACAAATTCAAAACCCAATCAGTCCGTATAGTCACAGGTGATACTTGAAGAATGTAGCGTCAACCATGCATCATAAGCAAGGTGCTCTGGTTTAGCTCCTTCTAGAGTAGCGGTACATTGTAGGCAGTGAGTGCAAGGCTAAATTTACTGCATACGAACTGTATCAGCCTTCCATCGCTGTTAGTTATTCAATTTGAATTTAGTAAAGAAATTTCAATCTCATTCCAAAAGAGTTGTTGGTACATCAGTATAAGGATTGATAGATTTTAAAAATATAATTCAATACAAAAAATATATCATATGTTTTTAAAACTAGCGCACCATACTTATACAACAAAATACGTAAAATTTTCGAAATATTTCAAAGATAGATAAAATAAAATATTACGTACGTAGTAGGTGCAACAGTTAAAACCTCATGTTCTGATCTTTAACTGTATGTAGTGATTGCATAGTAGTGAAGGAGTATGGAAAGAAACAAGTCAAAACGTTTAAGTCTTAAGATGCCTCCGGATGCTAAATTTCAAAAGAGTCAAGATCAAAGAAAGTTCCGGCGCGAAAACAAGCAATAAGAAACATTATGGCAAGAACGAACGAAACAATGAGGAGCTAAACACTCCTTTCAACTAAACTTTCCTCGCTTTCATGCATTTGCTATGCTGTATAATAGGATGCGAGAAAGATATTGCACTTAAAACAAACGAAATAACCAGACTGCCTCCCGTGCAATAACGATTATGTTCAAGAACAAATTTGTTCTGTAATAACAACACTGCAAATAAAATATGCTATGTTATAAAGAACAACAAATCTCCCTACTATAACACTCCCGTTTCGGCTCGAAATCAATTCAGGCGTGGAGCGTTCAGCGAATATAACGATATCGTTTTCTACAGGGATCAATTTTGAAATCAATCCTCAGAATTCAAACTCTCCAAGATCATGCTAAAAAGCTTTGGCCGATGTGCCATAGATCAAAGCCACAGGCAGCATATGTAGGATGTGGTAAGGAAATTGCTAAGCTTACCGGGAAAGAATAACCGTCAGCAATGCGGTAGTTTTGCATGAACAGCATTTCAATAACATCCAGTCTGTGTTATGATATGTTTGCAAACAGTTTTTCCTTTGGAAATAGCTTAGTGATTTTTCGTACAGATTTTTCAAAAATTCTAAGCAATCGATAAAAAACAAATTCTTGGACTATCATAATTAAACTTAATCGAATTATTTGCTTGCAGATAATATCCGTTACCACCCAATTAAATCAAACAACATTCAATTAAAAATGATAAGAATCAGAGAAGATACGAGTATGGTGTACTTACACCCCTGCTGCATAATTGTGGTGATCAATATTGGCATTTGCATTGTTGACAGATCACATCCAATCGTGTGGTTTTATCATCGTTATAATCGTCAGAAATTCAGTCATAAAGCATTGATCCGACGGGTTACAAACAATATGATTAATCAAACTCAGATCCAAGCAAATGAGTAAATGTTTAATTTATCGTGACAGTTTATTTGCCAACGCACTTTAGCGCTCGTTGACCACAATGAGATAATTAATTTTTTTATTTACCCTATCACAATCTCGTAACTCTTTTAGCTGCACTTTGAAGAGCTTTACACAAACTCCGATGGGACAATGATACACACATACATATATCGAGCATTTTCCGGAGGGCCGTTGATAAATGTTTGATTTTGGGCAAGTAATTAATAGTTCTGGGTCGGCACCGCATCCGGCTGAACGGCATCGAATGTCGGAAACGAGGTTAATCCCATTGCGAGACCAGTCCGATTATGGGAGCCCACAAATGGATGCACCACACCTTCACTTTGCAGAGTGAAGCTTGTTTACGGCCGCGCGCATATTATCCGCTTGTGATAATTAAGAGTTGCATTCGACGTTCAATGTTTCAATTCCAGCTGAACCGTTTTCACAATTTGCAGTGAAATCGATTATCGAGCTCGATGATGCGCATTCGTTTATCTATCGCTTTGTAAATCATTTGAGTGCCATTATCAGAAGCACGTCCACAACACACCCGAAGTGCGATCGACCCAAGGAGCGGGCAAAACAATGCCGTTGAAATAGCAGCGTTAGTATTGGCGTAGGTTGGAACATTGGGTGCAATTAGCGGTGGTACCTTGGTGCGAATCAGACTGTAAGAGTGGAATTGCATTTCCATATGGCCCGGGCGTCCCCATGGAGCGACAAAACGAGAATAGATTTCGCGATTCCAAGCCGAAACCTCATTACAACTAAATGAAAATTATAGGCTGAGAGGTGAGAGGACTCTCTACCGGCCGGAGAAATATATACGACTGTGTGAAAAGTTTAACGAGCGGTTAGATGAAGCTGTAGGTTATGCAGGTGGGCTGTAAAATGAAATATATTCTCTCCGTTCTCTTTCATTCTACCAAAATGGAAACACCTTGGTGTCTTTCGGCACAACTGAAGGCAATTGAAATGAAAACGAACAAAATAATAGTACAACATTATTGTTTTCCAAAGACATGCACAATTAATAAGTGGTGTCACGTTATTAGATCTAGAACTGTAAACAAAATCAATTTGTATGATATCTCTGCTGTTATGATGCAGAAAAATACTTGAAAATAATTAAAATAACGAAACATCTTGTTGACAAATCACATATTTCGCTCCACTCCACTTGATATATTAAGTATTGGAAATGTATCAACATACAATTTTCAATTCAAGCCGACATCATTAACGTTATGTTAAAATATATTGAATACTCTAAATCAAATGAGCAGGTAAGTTGACGCATACAATGTTTTATTTACAGCTTTTGTAGAGCAACTGAAATTTTTACTGAATTTTATGGTAACTAGACTTGTTTAAATAATTCCTTTCAAAGGAAAAAATATACAAAAACAAATTAAGAACAACATTGAATGCCCCGCCCAGTCGTTGAAGTGGTAATTACAATCCTATTTGACCTTTATTTTTTAACATTAATTCCAAAGTATCTGTACGTAGAACGTCATTGTATGATGTCTGAATTTCACGATTAATTTACGATTTCATTAAACGATGGTTAATGCAAAAGCTATCAGGAACGAAATGAAGGGTATTTGTAAAAATTATCATATTGTTAATTTCAGTTCAATTGCTATTTCTTTGTAATTACTCACATCGTAGGTTTTATTGGGACATTTTTAGAGTACTTCTGTTTTAAGATAAAAACTGTAGTCCAATTCTACTAACTTTCCACTTGCAAGTGAAATGTCTTTTTGTCACTTTTTACAAAGATAAACTAAACTTCATTTTACGACTACTGTTACATAACCAGAAGCATCAACATGGTCGATCAATAGAAATTCAAAATGATACGAATGATATTAGTAACGAATGTGAGCTGTTCTTGATAATAAATATACATCAAATTTACATAAGATTGAGTAGTATCTGGGGCAATTGTAGCGTTAGAATCTTTTACAATATATTTAACGATTTTGTTCATCTAGTACATTACTTTTTTACAAAATCTGTTACGTCTCAGACTCTCCTGGTTCTAAGACACACAACACAGGATATTCTAAGATCGTTCAAGCATGTTCGTAGAATTCCATATAGCTACATAACAATCCACTAGAGAAAGAGAGCAGAGCAAACACCGGGTGGACTGGAAGAAAGAGTTTCCTCGGTATTTTCATTTGCTGTTTCCTTGTGAGCAGTCGCTTTAACATTGAGGACTGGGAGCAGTATAAGTGCACCAAAAGAATTCCCTAAAAAAAAGAGGAGAGGTCCGCACGCATTATGTACTTCGATGCATGCTACTATTTCTGTAACACCTGGCTTGGGAAGGTTATTCTAGTTTTTCTTCTAGTTTCGCTAGAAGGTAATTGTGTTCAAAAGTTGCAAGTAGAAATAGCAAAAGTAAAAGTAAAACAAAAGTAAAAATATTAAGTAGAACAGATACCAAACAATATGAAATAGATGCAAAGAATGGCTAAATATGGGTAGCATTTGTCCGTTGAACCAAAACAACATGTCAAATCCCAACATGATATAATTTGTAGTTACGCAATGTTGATTTTAAAATATTTCTGCAGAAAGTTACATATACGCTATAGAATGTTAAATATACGCTGGAAACTATTTCATAAAAAATTCAATAGAACTATAATTTCAATTTTTCCAATAAAATTTCAACAATATCCACGTAAGTACTCAATATATGAACATTACCTGAACACTGATTAAGTGTTTATCTTTTATAAATAAAAGGAAACTCATAACGATACGTTTTGAGGTATTATCTCAAAAACAATGTACCATATGTTGTACACGACAAGTAAATTAATGCCATATTCTCTAGTGCTTTTTAATTACCAAGTCAAATATAAAACGTTTCTACATTTCATCGGTGTTTATTCCCACTTTCAATCTCTTTTATTGGAGAAGAATATACAGGTTACGGAGAGTAACTTAAGCACAGTCTAATATATGAACATTGCATACCATCAGTATGGTCTCTCATAATGGGAAAAACCATTCATCGTGTAGTTGATGAATATTGTCAGTTCCACTGTTCCTCTTTAGTCAGTTACATAACGCCGGAGGTGTACAAAGGCTTAGCGCGTTACAGTTTCAATCCTAACTTTTTCAGTCAGGCTGTTTTTTTATCTTTTCAGCAGCGTGCAAAACACTGTCACTGGGATGGGGTGTTATTTTGAGCGGGAAATTTTTCACGCTAACATCGCTGGCGCCTGCATCTTGGACGCCTACAGGACGCAGGGAGGCAGAAGCTGTTATCTTTTCTAGTTTTATGAAGTTTGCGTAACGCGCTGGTGCCTCCATTTTGCCCCACACGTTAGTGAAGGGCTACATCCGATTGCATTGCCCGCTCGTTGCAACTATGCAAAGTAATTAAAAATCCAGCACGTAGCATGCATGATGACGGAAGGATCGGAAGCAGGATCGTACCAACCGGCGTCGGGTTTTGGCATAAAGATCGGGACCAAAGCCAGACTTTTCGCCAGAGACCTTTATGAATGGACAGAAAAGGGCGGCACACATCGACGTTCAATGCCGTTTAGTTGACACGAGCTGAAACCTTCATTGAAAAGCGTCTCTTAGCGGTCTGTGTCGGTGAGAGTTCCGGCTTTTTTAACATCTCATGTTTGCTAAATTTCAGCACATGTACTCCGTTTTGGGGCAGTTTATTAAAATACGCGAAGGTGAAGATCACATTCATGAAGTGCCAAAGGTTGCCAAAGGGACCGAATGAAAATGGTATTTCAAGCTAGATACACCGTTGGGTTGGTTAGCTTAGAGAGCATTGTGAAACACAAAAAAAGCAAAAAAAAAAAAGATAACTGAGCTCATGCGAAAGTGTGCATTAGCCGGAAATTACCCTTGAGATCAGCTAAAAGCAATGGGATGATGTTTACAAAAATAATCAACCCCAACTTTGGTTGGCCGGAGGTGTGGGGTCGATACCATCAGTCGTGTGAAGTTGGGTAAACACAGTACCGCGAGCAAACAGAAAAAGGGGAATGAAACAATTATTTTATGGATCCTTTCGTTTCGTTAGGCGAACAGAGTGTCGCTGCTAATGTTTCATTCCACGGAAACGTAGAGTAATAATTACATTTTTCCTAAGAAATTGTTTTGCTGCAACCTGAAAAAGCTTACGAAAAGGATAATTTTTTGTGCATTCTTGGTTCAGGTAGATATCAAATAATACAAAATGGTTTAAATGAATATGTTTCATATGAACAAATATTTTGAGTGATAGGTGATAGTGAGAGGCAAATGGCTTCAACGATTATATATTTTTGCCTCAATACTGATTGTTGTTAGATAGTGTTTCCTTTACGGTCAAAAATTAACGTCATGTGGCACCGAGATTTGATTAGCAATACGAATTTTTAAATGATGAAATTATTCAAAAACACTACATTATATCATTAGTAAGACTCATTAGCAAAACCGTTGAGAAATTAAAAATCGCAAAGCAAACATTATTTCAACTCTAATTGATTTAATTGATTAGATAGATGACTTGATGTAACCAATTTGACGCATCTGTTGCCCAATAATAATAGGACATATAGGAGAGCGACACAACCAGATGACAAAATTTGACGGCAAGAACTATGTAAACTATAATAAAACCATCGAAAGGCTATTCAAAGTTAGTAAACTCTCTCAACATTGTAATAAGCTATAATTCATAGGTATAATTTTTTATGTAATATGTATATTGTTTCAATAAATATTCTGTTATTTTGTGCGTTAAAATAATGATTACATTATCATGGTAGAGCAAACAAAAATAGTTCACACACACTTCACCCCAATCCAAGAACTACTTTCGTCACAAGGCGTTCAGCAGCGCTCTTCACAGGACCGTACACCTGACAGCAGTTAGCAGTAAAAAGATAGATGTTAGTAATATCAGACCACTTGACACCAACAAATGGGAAAAGTAGATGTTCGATGATACTGGTTCTATCAACAGCCCTTAGTTCGAATCAGCGGGCATGAAAAAACATGACCAAACCACCGGCAAACCGACGTGCGATCTGTAATGGAGGCATTTAAGGTATACCACCCTCAATTTGTCATCGGTTCACCAGCTCCAAGCTACAGAAAACAGTCCCAACCGTGTGTCTTTTTCTTCCCAACTCCCAAAAGAATGCTAACGTACATTAAACATTTTGCACGAACCCGTCTGCCTAGGGCGACGCCGCAGGGTTCCATTCTAATAGTCTGCGTCTACAACTGCTCCATGACGTCGTGTTTCTTCGAAGAACGCAATCAAGCGTAGTGTAATTAGAATTTGCATCTAAATTCAACATCCCGCGGGCCACCACCTACGGGCGGGCCGACGCTCTTTGGCCCACGGTGACAAAACCCTACGCGGCATTGTGGACAAAATTAGGCTTTTTCACACCACGCTTGGTGTTGGTGATGCCTTGTTCTCTTCATTTCGTACTTAGGATAGAGTCGGACGGTTGTATCCCGAGCGCTGCAGATTCGATTTATTTGTTCGCCTTGGCGTGTCTCACGGTCTGCCTTATTATAGATTTTTTTTCCTGAAACCCTCCCAAACTCACCTTCTGTGTAATGAACATGTCTATTTCTATGTGACATATTTGGCAGCGTTGAGAGCGAGAGTTAATTTCGCACGCTTACTGCGGTGCTCATTCGTAAATTCATTAACGAAGCACTATTTACACACTTGCTCGATGGCGCCGGCAACCAAATACTATCGTCATTTACACACCTTAAAACGTCCGTTCACCGCTGTAACGTAGTGTAAAATATGCTATCGCTCGTTTGATTGGTCAGAGTGAACCGCAATGACCTGTGAAACCTGTGTGCAGAGTGTGTTTGCTCTGTCATCATAATCACGCACGTCTACAAATCTCAAACATGGCATAAACACAGCTGTTAGCAGGGGAGTGCTGGTGAAGCTATCCGGGACTTTGTTTTTCGGAGCTTTCAAATATCAACAAAACAGACAATGTGTAGTACCAAACATGTGAGCTATACGAAAGATATATTGTCGATATACCAACTAGTTTGTTTAAATTTTCTATGCATTTAACATGGTGAACGCAAAGGTGTATAAATGAGCAAAAAATTGACCTTTATGGTAAATAAATCTGGAAATTTTGACATTTTTAAATAATTGTTATTGTATTATAAAATAATGTATTGTAGTAAGCGTTGTTATAGGTGCACAAAACCAATATTTATCTGATATCGTGAAACTAATTATCTAACGAGGTCAGAACGAAACTAATTATCTAACGAGTTCTCCCATTTATCCTTTGTTATTCGGGTACATTCCACACGAGGTAAATTTTTCATTATTCCTCACAATGTCCACTGACGTCGAAAAATCTATTCTAGGCTGCAGACCAGACTCCGAAGTGTAGTTACCAGTGATAGAAATTATGAAACACAAACTCAGGCGCGTATACATATCATCTCCATTGCGTCATCGCTGTTGCTAGTTGCAAGTGATACTGTACGCCTCATACACTTCACCGCATGTTCATCGGAACGTTTGGCTTCAAAGCCACCTGCAACAATATTTTATACTTTAAATATTTCAATAGTTCGCGCCCTACGCCAAAAGAGACGCACAAACACCAGGGCCACGTTACTGTGCACATACTCAATGTGTCCAGCCCTGGTTCCGCATTGGTTTACTCCTCGAAGGGTGAGGAAACGTAAACTCGTCCTTAATTACTTTGTATTTTATCTTGTTTACCTTCCAAAATCGTACCCTGTCGAGCGAAAGCATGAACAGTTGTACTTGGTGGATGATGATTCGTTGCCTACCCTCGTCGCGGGATTCTCTCTCTCTCTCTCTCTCTCTCTCTCTCTCTCTCTCTCTCTTTGCAATTGTAGCCTAGCTTCATGAACATGAACTATTACGATTGGCAAGCAACGCAACTAACCGTTCAACCATTAAACTACCGATAGTAAGCTGCAAACGAAGAGGGCTGGGTCGGTATGGGAGTGGGAAACGTTTGGAAACAAAGGTGAAAAACGCTTCGAGTGCACCAACCAGCCATCGCAATGGACGGACGTCCGGCAGAACTCGAAACCCTGATGAGTGCCGTGCACTTGGGAGGATACGCAGCTCCACTATGCGAGAAAACCTCCATTAGCCAAAGGATGTGACGGGTCGAGCACCTTTTTTTTCGCGTCGAGGTTGCTAGCTGGTAGTAACTTTTCCACTCGCTTGTTGTGCTTTTTCCTTTTCCATCCACTCGCTCTTACCATGATCCGGGAAAGTTTCCGGGTCGTTTTTTATGATTCACACTGACCTGTGAGAACAGCAACAAATTGTAGGTGAACCGTAAACAACTCTCCGAAGCGCACGCTTTTCTGTTTGTTCATCGCAAAAGTTCTCATCAATAGTATTCAGAGGAATGTAACGAAATCTACGGCGAGTGGCTTGGGCATACATATCAGATCTGCCCCTCACTAGGGAAGCCGCCGCATGGAAATTGTATGAAATTGATAATAACAGTTGGACAAATTGGGTAGCGCACGAGAGTGGTAGCGGAAGAGCTTGGAACGTTGGCTATGCTAATGGCATAACCTATGTAGTTGCCTTCTTTGAAGGGCCTTCCGGAATGAATGTAAAGCTCCTGATGTGGAACATTAAAGCTTCAGGATATGCTTTGTATACGAATCGAGCAAACTTTGTAGGCAACATTTGAACATACTAAAAAAATGAAAATACGACACGAAAATAAATCAAGACGAAGTTTTATGTTTGGCCATTCAGTATAATTCAACTAACATGTCGTAGATAGATTTGTAATGGCACGAGAAAAAAACTTGATCCAAACCGTCCTTTGATTAGAATTTCAAAAACCAAACAAAAGAGTGAAAAATAGATTAAGTCTATCGGGTGGCCGTAGTTTATGTGTCCCAAAAGAAGTGTAAATCCCCGAAAGCATGCTGGTTTGTATTTGTTGCTGATTCCACCGGATGACACACATACACACGCAACGACACGATACTTAATAGAGATTATTGAGAGCGATTGGCTGAACGAATACTCAGTACACGTGCACAACATAAAACCCATTCTATTTTGATCCCCTTTATTCCCGGAGTGGAAATTCAATTCGGAACACATCACACTGCGTGGCGGCGGTTCGGATCGGTTCCCATCATTTGAAATCGAACAACGCGCTGGATCGCTGTATCCTTTCCAAGGAACTTCGCTTCTCCACCCTGCTTCGCATCCCGTTTGCATCGAATTGATAGACAGTTTGCATAGAAAATACACATCCAGTCGCGTGTTCTCACTCGCTCCATATAATCCTTTCGACGAATTTGAATATCGTCGTTGTTCAGTGCGCGACGTTGTGTTTTGTGTGTGTGACGTGACGTCGTTGTATAGATGTATTAAGGTGTTGCTATGCTCCCGAAATGGAATGCGGAATGCAACACGGTGCTTCCATCGGGAGGGATGATAGTGTTGTTGTGCATTATGCAGATGGCCGTTAAACCAAATTGTGCGTCTGTGTTTCGTGTTTGTTATGACACGACTAAACCTGATGCTGCATTGCACTTCATTGTTGTAGTGAATATTTTGTTTTTTTTTGTTGCGAAAAAAAAACATACAAAACTTTTAAATGATGGATCAGTGACTTCTGTTTCCAGTGCTTTTTGGCCTGAGTTCAATTAAGGTGAAATTCGCCCATTCATCAACGAATTGATAACCTTCCAAAAATTGACCGAATAGGTGACGTTACCCCATGACGTTTGATTGATAGAATGCTGAGGAAATTTTTGACAACTATTATAGCTTGAAGACTATCCGAGCTGTGCGGGCGAGATGTGTTTCATTTTGCATTTTGCAAAACTTTCATAACAAGAAAAGTTTCCTTGCTGCGTGTTTGTTTATAAAAAATAAAAAAGATTCATTCTATTTTTCGCGTTCTGAATGACATCGTTTGTGCATTTATTTTTGCGTCATTCTTCTACTGCCTCGAATCCACCGTCCGTCCTACGGTCCTTAGATTGCGAAGGTACATAAACGTCCCAAATATTCTTGATGCTGTCGAATCGACCCGCTGGCTGGCTTGATTTAGTGAGCAATAGAATCGAAATGGCATATGGTACCGGGCCGAGACTCGCGTCCGTCGTCAATTTAAGAAGGAAAAAGTCACTTTTAATGGAATTTTTCTTTCCCCGGGCAGCCATAAAACATGTGCCGTAAAAAAGTGTACACACAGCACAAATTTCCAAACATTTATGCATCCTCGCTCGCAGTAAGCGCGTACTGCTCTCGGTACTCCAAGTAGGCACTCCGGTGGGACTGTTACCCCGTCGTCTAGCGTCGTTGACTTGGGCCGGTCTTAGGGTTTGCTCTTGTGGAGGAAAGCTCTTCAGCCGGAGCCGATATCGACACACTCACATGTACACCACGCCAACGCTATTGCTTGATCCAAAACACACCAAACCTCCGACGAATGAGCGTCTTAATCGGCAAACTTATGCATTATACCGTGATTTCCTAATTTCTGCACAAAATGAGCAATTCAAGCACGAGATCAGGAGTAAGGGGAAGCTGAGTTCATTGGAAAATGGGTTTTATGCTCCACTTTTTAAAACTCCGTCAAAAGCACGCTCACATGCACGCGACCTCTCGTTGTCACACTTGCCCAAACGCTAGGCAACAACTCAACGCATCGTTTCGAGCGGAAAGGGGCCACATTGAAGACGGCTGCAACGAATTATGCTGCAAAAGTGCTCTCAAGTGCTTATTATTCGCCTTTGTCATCGCTCAAATCCCCGAGAGTGTCGCGGCAGCCGATTTATGTGCCTATGCTGCTCAACCCAGCATTGCACAACGAAGCAACAACGACCCTCGTTTCTGTCCCAGGCATCTCCATCGGGTGCCGAAGAACAAGTGGCTCAAAAGGGAACCATTCTGGGATCGACGAGATAGCCATTTTCATAGTGGCACTTTTTGGTTTCCTTCTTACGCTCACTCCCTTTTATGTGCGTTTGTGTTAGTGAGTGGGGCGGTGTCGAGTTTTGTGACGAACTCCCCAAGTGAGAACGTTTGGCGATTTTTAATGGCTGCCACGTTTTATACAGAACAGGACATCGTCGTTTTTGTATGGGCCCATATGTTTTCCTAGAATAGTTGTGGAAAACGAAATTTCATAATTTGATTCCTCGCTTAACTCCTCTCACTTTCCATTGGTTTCAGCTTCATAAGCAGCGAGTTTGCTTGCGAATGGTTAACTTTTCTTCAAACTTTCTCCAACCTTCGAAAAAGCTAGCAGAGTAAAACGAATGGTTCGAAAAGATAGAGAAGAAAGCGAAGTTTTGAATGCAGCTAGGATAGACTTTGTGGAATGCGAAAAGTGAACCAACTGCCGACAGACGTTGCATTTGTGACATTTGCATTCGTTGTGCAGTTTTGCCGAACACCAGCTGCCCATCAAACACAGCCTGCAACGTTTCATTCACGTTTCATATTAAGGAAATTTATTCACATTTTTTTAAATGATGTGTAAAAGTATAAGAATGCATATCAAAGTATATGAAGTACATAAAAAAAACTGATCATACTATATTTTTTTGGCAAAATAAAAAACTTAAACTTAAACATAGATAATAAATTACTATAAATATATTGATTTCTTTTCGTGATTGCTGATTGCTTTGCAGTCGCTTTTGTTTGATTAAGCATTTAAGATCAAACCAAAAAAAACATAAAAATGATTTGTTTCACAGCTCACATCGTTCCTTTTTTATTTCCGTACAGTAAGAACGGCTTTACAGCACAGTTAACATTATTTTTTGTCTGCACATAAATATTCATAAAGCTTATTAGTATTCAAATAAGATACTAATACGGATACTATGCGATACTAAAATTAGACTTTTAGGTGCATTGGAAATATAGATTTGACATGAATGTTGCTTTTTATGTAGCATAGATGTGTATGACAGCCACATTAACTTTATCGATACTGTCATGTACTAGAATCAACTAAAGCGGGCTGATTTGTTTATGTATCCTCGTCTGAATTCAATGGCCAGAATTTTAATTGATCCTAGTACGTTAAAGCAAACATAGTGGCATTTAGTGCTACGCTCTACGCGTGTGTCAGGTCGATCCAAATGATCTATAATTTCAAACATAGCCTTGAGCTAGTTGTTGTAGATTCGCCGTGATCAAAAATGGTCTTTTTTACGGACACCCAGGGTAAATTGAACGAATGGGCCATATTTTTTGCAGCCGAATACAGCGGTCATTTGTTTTGACAATTTCCATCACAGCTACCCGTGCTTCACCCTGGACGACGTCAGTACGTGCGTTCATAACCGGAAAATGGCCACGTACGCAACCAGTGTAGCAACCATCGTGCATAAGCTGAAATCGGAAGCTCATTTCACCAAACTCGCCACTCGCCGTATATCATGTTCAACGTACTGTGAAGCTACGTACAACACCGAACATGGCACAAGGAAACATGGCTTCCCGAAACATACCGCGATTTCCTGATGGGACTATCAAGCGAGGGTTCGTGAAAACCACACGCTCGCAACAACTCTGCGCAACTCCAATTTATCACGCACTGGCGGCCGATTACAATGGCGGAAAATTCTGTCGATTAAACCGGGACGAATCGAACTGTGCAATGTTGAAACGAGCGGTGGAAGGCAGAGTTCCTCGAGCACACTCTCGCCGTCGATACTGCAAGCAGTGACCAAGAGCGATATGCGAGCTGGAACTCATCCAACGATCACGTCTGATCATCGCGCACAGTTCGCGCGGTGGGACCGTTTTGGGACTGAAAATCGCGTGAAAAACGAAACGTTCCCCGCGACCTACTCAGGGTGGGTTTGTTGAGCGAGAGGAAAGCTTTTTGTTTTATGGGCAGCTAAAACTTTTCTTATCGTTCGAATTGCCGGGTGAATTGTTTTTCGAGCTACGTTACTGCTGTTCGTCGGTCGCGTGTTGCTACCGCTGCCGATGCATTGCCGAGCGTAAACGCTAGTAAATGGCGCAGGACGAAGGCAAATGACAGGAGGAGAGAATAAAAGTATGAAACGTTAAGCTGCGTTTCCGTGCACGAATACACATATACGCATACATCGCCTGGCACGTGCTTTGGGACGCGGTATTTTCGGGATGGGTGATTGTTTTATGCATATGTGTGTCTGTAATGCGTTGTTTCTGCGGTTCGGTGCCGCTCCACCGTCATTTCGGGTATCCTTCGCTATCTTTTCAGAGACCCAGTGAAGTGAAAGTTCAGAATTTATGAGCAGTAGTTTCGTCGAGGATTAATGTATATCCTTGTCGGTGGTGTTCGAGCACAGTTCATTTTTTGTTGTTACGGCAAAAGCAGCCATTGCGTAGGCGTAGGTAAAATACATAGCTTTGCCTTACTTTGTGTACGTGTGCATAGGGCATAGTCAATCCTAGCCAGCCGAGCAGCAGTTTCGTGATTTTATGCGCGCCATATTAAGATGTAGTTTTAAAAGCTACACTTTGGCTGCGTACGCGAATTGCTCGAACAATTTAACTATCCCAACAATTATGTTACAGGGTGCTCCGTAATTGAAGCGTTTTATGATAGAGTTGAAATAGCAAACTATCGTTGAAATAGCAAACATTCATTACATGCTATTAATGAATTGCGCTCGCTTATAAAGAAACCAAAAAAATATCACATTAATCGATTTTTTATTTCTTCAATACAACTGGGAGCGTGGTTTCGGTGCTGGTAATCTGTATTCCAATACCCATATTATTGAGTCATATTGCCATGTTACTATGTTGAGCCATATTGATCCATGAGCTGGACATGTTTGAAGAATGTCGCTGAATAACCCAGCTCTTTTATCTCTTCAATCTCACATTTATTTTAAGGCGAATCATCACATTCGGGCTGTTTTTCCTTAGCGAAGATGGCCTTACCAGCTATGGTGGTTAAAAATCAGTCTAGAAAGCCGGTAAAACGGTGGGTAAGACTTCGGTCATTACGCCAAAAAAGTAGAAGTTATCTCTTCAAGACCGTCCTAATGGACAGAGGTAACTTAATATTCCATTTGTTGTTCCAGTGAAAATGTTCGTTTTGAAATGGATTTGGTGAATAAGATAGACGATCGGAGTCAGGGTTATTGTAAGCAGGACAACACGATATTGTTTTTTACAGAATTTTATTTACTCTAAAATCCAATAAGTGTATTTTGCATATTGGCTGAGCAGAGTAAATTCATAGTTTTAACAACAACAAGAGAAACATGGTATGAACAAACTAATGAATAGATTAGTTTCCGTTCCCTCACACCAAGCGGAATGTTTATCAATATATGGTTAATTTAATGGTATGTAATTAACCTTTGTGAAACCGGTCATGAAGGGATTTAAATAACGAGTTTATTTTAATAATCAAAAACCTGCCAACCAGACGGCTAGAACCATTTGACCACAATCATTACGCAGCAAAAGTAAAAAATTGAAACAACTGCAACATACATGAATCGCTTGTGTATGTTTATCAATTAGCATTTGTCATGGTTTGATTACCATGAATAGAGAGTAAAACAGAGCGCAAAACAAGAAAGATATGAAAAGCACGACAAATAGTCCTCCGGAAGGGAAGGGAAAAAACAAGCTTCCTGATAACGCAGCGGCAAAGAATTGCTTGTGCACGTGTGTCCAAAGCAAAGTCAAACAGGTGGTGTGCCGACGTTTATTTCAAGGGGCTCAATGCACCGACAAAGTGGCTTCTCGAAGTGGTTCCAGATCACCAGCAGCGGTTCATCTGGTCCCACGAGAAGCGGGAGTCCATATTTTAAAATCCAACATCAGCTCGTCAAACAGTCGAGACAGTCTCCGATCTAGCCCAGCCGGATGGCACGCATAGTCGCAAAGGACAAACGAACGCTCGTAGTACAAATCCCCGGGATCGCAATTTCCGCTCCCCCGGGACGAAAGATCGGGATTGGAGTTGGGCTGCTGAAGTACACGGTCTGGTTGGACGATGGCGATTCGGGGGAGGACATCGTATCATCGACACAACCCGTGGCATTTGGATTGAACACAAAACCGTACCATCGTGTACCGAGTACTAAACGCCGTGTTACGTACACAATCGCTGGAGCGTCCTTTTCCCGAGTTCCCGGGTGCTATCTGACGAATGTGGAAGCAATTCACCCCAAGTGTCACCGTATGTGGATCGACTGCCGTATGGAGAGCACATAATAGAGGAAGCACATAGTCAAGTTGTGCCTGTCTCGTGCAAGAACGGTTTCGGTTCATGAATACGCGTGAAACACGCACATGTCCCATACTGTACGATGTCGCACACGTATGCAATGGAAAATTGTGTAAAATCCCTGTGGAAGGGAGCTGGGACTATAGTTGAGCTAACTTCGGCTCTATCATAAGCCTCATCCAACATTGACGCCCAACATGTTTTTTCCTTTTCGCAGCTCGTCGTCTGAACGAGTCAAAGATTATTCTACGAATCTCATCGTTTTCAAAAATAATGCAAAACAGTGTGAATAATAAGAGGACCACACTGATTGGAACTCGATGAATGAATGTTCTTCTGGTTGTGTTTTCCACATACATGGTTTGATATAAAAGCGTAGAAACTCTTAAAGGACGTTGCATAAAATGATGACATTAAGAACGTACCTCACCATGGATAGAAATAGCCACAACAAAATAAAATCACCGCTAAACATAAGCCCAGCTTAATGCCGCAGCACACAATACGATCGTTACGTTCCTGATTCCTGAACTGAAGCGTGTGTCATTCACAAACCCAGCCTGCCTGACACATGCATGATTGGGAGCTCGTAGTTTCCGACACATGAGGGAAAAGTTGATAAATTTATTGAAATTCCATCTCGCAAAAAGTGTCTCCAATACTCATAGCCAAACTGATTCACCCACCAAAACCCCCTCAAACCAAACGCTGTTTCTTCCTGCACATTCGTGGCTCTCGTCAACGGTCGGTATAATATCCTACAGAAAGGACCTTCGCGGAAAGCAGGAAAAACCACACAAAAACCCTTCATCGAGCGGGATTGGAATGTCGCCCGGTTTCGCATGCGTCCGACTGGGAGGACAGACAGACTTCCGGTCACCTAGAGCCAGCATACCAACATTCCGCCCTACCACCCCGCCACCTAACACCGCTTGAACGGTGAACGATGGTGGATGTGATTGAAGTTTATTGGCAATTGATTTGAGCTGAAATGGAATTTTCACTTGAATTTCCTACCGCATGGACTTTTGCTTCAGTTCGGTATATCCTCAACGAAAGGGGATGCCGTGTATGTGGCATTTGTCAATGTTTGTGTTTGTTTTGCCGTCTATATCCACACATTAAAGCACGCTGGCTTGGTGTTGACCAGCCAGGCCACCAACAGATTGGCACAGAAGCTACAGACAACAACAAAAATCGATCCATTTTAACACATTGAAACAAAAAACGCGCCTAGCTCACTTACACTTTGGCCAACATGCATGCCGGAATGGATGCTAAAAGAACCCCCCAAGCGTGCGAGCGAGCGAACCAAGCGAGCTTAGCGTGACAAGTGATTATGATTGTAATCGTGAAGGCACGAAAACGGGAGCATTTCACATTAAAATATGTCACCCACGATAACCGTGCCCATATGTAGCACTGGGTGACGCCTCGACGGGAAGCGTCACGCAAAAGGATGGATCCACCGCTCCGGCACGGACACCGGCTGCGATAATAGGCAAAAGGGATGCCCATTTTTATACCCCAACCAGCGTGTGCAAGATATTTGCGAGATTTACAAATGTACGCGTGTCATTATAAATTTAATTTAATATTCGCAACGCTTACCCGAACGAGCATCGTCGGTTCTTTTACGGCCCAGATCCTGACTCCCGGTCGGTGCGAAGAAGGATGATACGTGACGCACGGCGGGACAATGGGAGCATGCGAAATGGCATTATATTTAGCATAATTGATACATCCTACCCGGGCTCCGCAGATGGGGTTTACCGGCAACCACCTTACACCCAAAACCAAACCCAGCGTACTCCCGCGCTGCGGTTGGTTACGAACGAACGAATCATAACATTATTCGCCACTTTTCCATCCTGCCCGCGGTGTTTGTTTCGCGCGATGTTTTGCTTTACCGAGCGGGCATGAAATTGCATGGCAAGAAAAACCACTTCGGCCATTAAAGTGCGCCTAAAGAAATATGTGTACTTCAAATTAATTATCCAATAAACTTTTCCAGTGTCGGTGCTAGCTTTCGAGGTTCCGTTCTTTTTATCGTCACGTACCGTCGGTTCCGATGGGAGTTGAAGTTGAGGCGTGCAAACTTTGACAGTGACATTTTGAAAGAAATTTTAAACCACCCTCCGGAGCACCACCGGAAGGAGCGTGTGGGTTGCGTGCCGGTTGATAGGAAAGTGGATTAAAATTCGACTAAGAAGCAGTGGTTGTTTTTTTTGGCTTTATTAGCCGTGTGATGTAACATAGCGCCACGGAGCCGGTTACCAGTTGGAGTCTTCTGTTTTATCTGCTTTCTTAACATACGAATTCAAATAAAATTCCTCACCCGCGGTCATATTCCGTAAATACAGGAAAGGGAAACGGGTACATGTTGAGTAAAAACAAAACGAGAGCTACAAAAACAAACTTTCCTCCCGGTACAGAGAGCGGGATTTTCTTTTCCTCTCTACCGCATCCGAGATAAATCATGATAACACGGACGGACGAAACGGAAAGAAGCATTTTACGTAGTTCTTGCAACAGAGGAACTAAGCCCATCATCTGCCATCCCCCGCGTCTTGGGACACGGTTAACCCCTTTTTTCGGTGTCGCGAACCATCGGTAAGGAAGCTCTGCACACTCCGGTGCTCCTTTATGGCCCGAGATGGCCAGATCTTGCGCGCAACCGAGCGAGTTACGACCGGCGGTTGGAAAGGTGTTCCGGTAAAGTGTCGTACGTGCAGCGTATGGGTTGTTATCGTACCGAATGCGTATTTACGCACTGAAATGTGCGCGGCCTTTAAGATAAAAAGCGTGTCTCGCACATATCCGAACACTAGGTACCGGGTCGTTTGCCAACGTAAGAGACGTTTCTGGCGATACTGGCAGTGATAATGACAGTAGTTGTAATACAGACGGTAATGGTACGGTAATTGAAGATACTCCAGATACGGTTGGGCAGCTTCTTCTCCACCTGAGAAGGTTTGTGTGTGGGTGGATGATACTTATGTGGCGATGGTCAGCCACGCCGTACGATTCCAAGCAATCACAAGATTCGTTTCCGATAGCACAATAACAATCGCATCACCCACATCGTAGCACACGTGTTGCATAAATCTCTTGTTTTCCTACACTTCATCCAGCTTGTTCCCGTTCACATGCACCAATGCCAATCGGTGGACATTTTCCTCACACTGTGTTCGACCGCACTGTGTCAGGTGAGCTAACGCACTGTTATACGCATTTCCCGGGCTTTTATGTTTTCCCTCCACCGGTTGTTTGGGAATATTGCAAAGGCAGCACTACACAGTGAGCTGAAGCATAGGTTGCGCGCTGTTTGCAACCGTACTACCGTTTTCTCTGCTCCAGCAGAAACGTAGTATTTTTCTCACAAAACACTCGTAAATACGTATGAAAGACCGCCTGGAAGTTTTTGGAAACTCAACACCCGCGCGAGCCACACGGCACAGAGCACGGAACGCTATGCTGACGACGTGTCGCTGACCGAACTGACGACTGTGCGATGCCTCCGGTGGGATGTGGACCCGAACCCCTGCGAATGCTCCAAGCCAACAGACACACACACACGAAGCACGGTAGATCCGAGAGAACGAGTCTCAGCTCGAGAGAACAACAAGTGAGCAAACACGATCGGCCATCGTTGGTGTGGTAGTCCATGTTGGAGAGTAGTACGCCGAGTCGTTCATGTCGGGATGCTCCAAAACTCATGCTCCAACCGTGGTGTGCGAATGGAAGCGCCTTCCGGTTATCCTTTCCGACAGCTGCTAGTAGTGTGTACAAACCTGCGAACGAGATGTTCTTTTTGTTTTGGTTGCACCAGCAGCAAATGCGTTTTTGTCGTTTGCTCTTATGGCCGACGAGAGACGAACGTACTCAATACAAAATAATGCGAGCGCACGGTGATTATGTTGAGAACTTACACCCTTCAAGGGCTGCTGTGTTGCCGGACTGTTGCTACTCTGCGTCCACGCATCACAACGCACCTGGAATTCTCGGTAAGCATTCGAAATATTAACTCGCTTGCCTGTGAATAGTGGTATTCGCAACACCCAAATACACCATTATTTACTTCTTGCAAAGCAACTAATCTTTGCTTACAAAAACGACATAGTCAGTAATGTAGAAGAAAGGTTCAAATAAGTGCTCTTTAAACGAATTCACGAAAGCTCCGTTTCACTGTAGCCCCTCCTGCCTCAGGACCTCATCCCCCGCAAGTGGATTGAGAAAGTGCAGAAGTTATGATTTTGTTCCGCAGCGAGGCAACCCTATTTTTTGCACCACATCCATCATCGCCAGCTAACCACAATGAATGTGATGGAGGCCAGGGCAACACGAGGCTTTTTCCGACGTGATTGAGCGGGAAATCTTTACTTAACCGGACTGCTTTTCTACCTATTTCTGTTCCTACCAAACACCGCTTGTTTGCTTGTTCTACGAAAGAATTTCTGTATGGATGGTAAGTTACGGAGGATCGGAGTTTAGAATGAGCTGAAACTCACGGTTACCGGTGGTGCTTGTTTTAAAACAACTCCAGGGTGATGGATTGCGGTTTTGAAGAAGTAAGGAATTGTGTTATTTAAAGTGGACTTTTAATATTAAAGATCTGGAAATTATTATAGTTGTACATGTTTATTTTAACTATTGTATTGTAGGGGTAAATTTAGAGTATAAACCAAAATTGAACTTGGAAAATTTAATTAAAAAAATTAAAAATTAAAACAATACGTGCGTATTTTAATCTGTTGAGATAACGATTGTGCTCACTCAGATACTTCAGGAGTTGGATGAATCAGACACTTAGACACTTGGATCTCAAATAATTGAGTAGTACAATTATGTCCGAATGAGATCGTGGTACCAGCCCTGTCGTGTGAAAGAACGGCACCGCTTCCACTAGACCACCAGCTCGAGAGTGTAAAGATGTGTTGAACCAAATATAGGAAGTACATAGTCAATTAAGACACAATCGCTACAGATTTAGTCTAGTGATCAACCTTATTCTGTAAATCTAAATAATCTTCGTTGTAAACATGTTGAACATATTGAAGCATAATACTAAACATATTTTGCACTGATATGCATAGGAAATAAATTGAAATAATCGTTATCACCGAACAAATCATCATAAGACTACTATCATTCTAGGCTAGGTATACCACTTAAACATCATCATTACAGGATGTGGTCGTGTAGATAGAATGCTTATAGATTTTTCAAAACCAAACAGCACTAGCAATAATGACACGAGATAACTGATATGATTTCGTATTTATTATTTCGCAAAAATCCACTGTAATTTATTTTACTATAGGATTTAGCAAAAATTTTATTAAATAGACCTATATCACAGGTACTCATATATGAAATGAATGTGGTTATTTTGTTGATCTTACATATAGTAGTCAATGCTATTATATTTTTCTTTAAATATATAAGCTTCAAAATACCTAAAATTGCTCAATTGATGTTCAGTACGCCTTATACGTTTACAATATTGTTTTTATTGTAATTATTCAAATTGACGGCTTGAACATAATTTATCAGAAATCATGCATAATTTAAGAAAAATGCAGAGAAATCGATTTAATTTTTCAATCATTATAGTGTTTTCGAGCTCGAAAACTAATTTAAACTATCCGCTAACAGAAGTCAAAGAGTGAAACCCAAGTTCTCTTGATTACTATCTTCCATTCAATAAACGCCTTACGGTAGATGAGCTTAAAGTATTATCCTCTCTCCTTTTATTCAATAACCTAGCCATTGAATTGCTTTCTGCATACATGCTTCTATTCGTCCTGATTTAAGCGTGCTCACGGTTCGCGAAATCAAGAACTGATGCGAAAGAAACCACGCTCCGAAGCACAGTGCTTTTCGAAAAGAACATGAAAGCGTTAGTTCGGGATTTCTGCGCCGGAGTCGTGCATTTGGTCTAGCGAGGAATTCGATTAATTTCCTACGTCTCACTGCTCACATTCAATTCAATCGAGGCAGTATCGCATAAATAGCTAATTAAACTGAAGGTCCCCCAGTCGCTCGACGCGATACGCTTCGCAATATCTGCGAGGGAAGCGTCAGAAGGAACGGGTAAAGGAGTAGGATGATCATCGTTTCGATCGCGCGCCTGATGGATTCAAATTATGATTGCTCTCGGGTTTTTTTTGCCGCTCTCGATGGGTATCGAACGAAACGGCTTTCTTACCCGCCAGTCGATACACATCGTGCTCTCCACAGCTCTATCCTATTCCAATAAACCTTCGCGCACTATAACGTCATCCACGATGAAGGTGTTCTATTTTGCTCCTGCACATGAATGTGTGCGGAGAGGTTCAAGCGCACGATCGATCACGAAGAAAGGGCACCACCAGACCATTGAGTCGAGCATCGCATGGAAGCGTTGGATTTCCGTGCATTGTTTATGACTTGTTTCCATCTGACCTTCCACAACAGACACATCATCTCTCAGAAGTGTTCTAAATAAAACGATCTACTCATAATCTCAATTCCTTAACCGTAGCCATCTGGACTAGGCCGATACAGTTTTACCCACCGACCGCTCTAATCTTTGCATAAACATAACCATTGAACTTGGGCGTGGTGGTGGTTGTAGTTTTCAACGTTGGGATGTTGATAGAAATCATGAGAAAACTGAAAGAATCAACAATACCTTAAGCGAAAACGCAGCAAAGGGAAGTGGATGGTGCTTTCCTGACGCAGTCCTATCGTAAATTATCCAAACATTCCAGCACGCAATCGAGGTGTCACCGGTCGGTCAACACACTGCAATGCCTACTCTCACTCATATTGTGTTAGATATTATTTATTTATGTTCTAAATTACAAATCTGCTCGGTGAGGTATTTTTACTCTTTGATCTCACAACATGTGTCCGGTCCCATCACGCGTGGGGTATTTTTTCTGTCATGAAGTGTATTGTTTGCTTTGCATTATTATTCATTACGATTCGCCAGAGGATTGGGATTATTGAGCAATCAGGTGAAATATCTGAATTAGCCAAATTAAATTTCTGTGGATACATGTAAATGCTGAAAAGCCATCACAGCAAGGCTACTATAAAACTATTTAACGAATTATCAAACACGGATAAGTTGAGAACAGCTACTGTTAGATTGTAATTGTAATTGGAACATGTTTTGATAAGCGGAATACACTCTTGCGAAGTGTATGCTGGACATTCGAATTTTATGCTCATAAAAAATGATTCAATGCAGTTTCGAAAATGTTTTACTAAGATTTGAATTACTCAGTACTGCGTCAATAATTGACATAAATCGTGCATTAAAATTATCAGTGCAAATGCATTGTATTATATAACGTTTTGTGCATAACCCATAACACAGCTCAAATTAGTACCGTTCTACTATTCCGAATTCTGCTTAATGCAGAACATAAAATTAAATTCAAAATATATAAATAGTCCCGCAGCTACGTTCCGGGAAGAGAAACAGGGGGTCCAGTGGCAACCAGGAGCGTATCAAATTCGTTGGACCACGCTTTTTGCTGTTCCTTGGTACGCAATAATAGACGAAACTCGAACGATGGGTGTGGATGAAACGGGGCGAATGAGTGGGTGAGATTATTGTACACAAGCATGTGTTGGGGAAGCAAATGAAGAAAGAATACGAAATTCAAAGTGGAGCCGAGTGCCTAAACTAAAGTAAAAGTCAAGAACTCGTGAAACGCGTAGTGATTTGATGGAGTTTGTGCGTTTCGACGTGTTTTCTGTTTTAAATCATTCGCTAATCATTTCACTCCCCAACCTCCGTATATGTTGGCGGTCGCTCGTTGGATTGGAATGGAAGAAAAGATTGATTCACCGCGCTAGCGAGACGAGGACGTAAGTGCTGACGGAGGTTGACGGAAGTTAGGGTGGAAGAGACGAGAATCGTTTTTATGGGCTTACTAGAAATTCCAAAGTCAATGTGCCTCGTTAGGTTACGGCTGTACGCATATGCATGGCTCAATGTTTACGCATTCCAGCACAGTTTATGTGTAAAACTATAAATTTTTAAAATACTATTCCAGTTCTCACCAAAATTTATCTTTTAAAGGTGAACAACTACAAAAACCCAAACAAACAAAACATATTGTTGTGGTTGCGATAAATTCCCTCAATTTGTTCTTAATTAATCGAAATTTATTATTTATGTCATGGAATTCAGCAATAATTCATCCAATAATCTCAACGACGCAGTCCATAGCACAACAACATAATCAAATATAGAAAAAAATATTTAAGCTGATTAATTTGGCGGAGGACTATGTTGTTAATTTATAGTGAACTGATCAATCGTAGAGCATGCTGGATTTGCATAAAATCTCAATTCCCATGGAAATCACGGTTTTCAACCAGTTAGACTGTCACTCAAATACAATTGGTCTTACTGATCGAAACCAGCGCCTAGATTCATTTAAATTCTATACAAATCAATCGCATTTTTCACTTAACCTTTTCGCTCTACGGCTCTTAAAATACATAACATAATTGAAATTTTAATATATTGCAGCCTATAAATAAGCAACTACGTTTCTGTTCGAAGAAACATCGATGTCTATTTTTATCATTTGCCATTTTGCAACAATAAACATAAAACATAAGCTTATCATAACTACTATGGTATAATCTTTATATTGTCACAAATTAGGTACCCATTTTACTAAACGAATGAAACATGAATGCTGCCAATTGATAGTTTGAAATATGTTAATACCACATATTGATGTTATTGTAAATAATAATTTGTAGCTTACTACTCCCCATCTTGAACTTAACGATCAGTGAGTCAAGTCAGCATGTGCGTTGCGTATAAATCACGCAAAGCGATCAGGATGCTCTGCAAGAGTTGATAAATTGGACACACTCGGCCGCTCTGGGATTGATCCATTCGTAAGTTGATTTCGAGGTCGAGTGAGTTAATAATTCAATCGTCATCGGAATCAATCCATTCGCCCATGTGCGGGCCAATTTTCCAAACAACTCTGTTTTGTTTTCACGCAAATGAAGCTATCACTGGGGCGATTGGATCTACCAATTGGTTAGCTGTCGCATACGACGTGGAGGACTAGTGAATAATCGGTCGGAACTTATCTAAAGGCCTTTTCGGCTGGATAGATGGATCCCATCACAAGAATTGATGGGATAGGATCGTAGGCGCCATTCATAAAAATCCACGATCGCTTACCGACGAATTCCGTTGCCAGGTTGTCCGGATCAGCACGAGTTTTACGATCGAATTCTCATAAAATGAACCAAGGAAGGAGATTTCGTATGCGATTGTCGCACATTTCGGGACTCTTTTTGGAGCCGAAGCCGTAGTCTATTAGCGGTTGGCTTCCACCACTCCAACATAAACAATTGGCTTAAGCAAAATTGTTAAAACAGTTTTTATGCAAATTGATTTCTTCTATTCATGTATGCATTTACGCTTTTATTGTGATTAAGTTTGGTTTAATGTATATATTTTTATTTTTCATATTTCTTTTGATATAGAAATTTTCTATTCTTATACATTTCTTTAGTATAAACTATTTTATGTAGTGAGTTCATGAGAGAACCAAGAGTTCTTAAAAATGCCAGTATTTATACAAAATATTTAATAAGTAATATCACGGGCGGTGTGGTGTAGTGATAGCGGCGCAGGTCTTTCCCACGACAGGTCCGGTACCATGATCCCAATCGGACCGTCTCCCCCAAGGAGGAGTGGAGTGACTGGTTACACCATAGCTGGTTAGCTATGGTGGGTAAAATCAGTACGCCAGTACGGCAGTCTTCTTCCTGCAGAAGTAATATCAACATACTTCTTCATTCCATAATATTTGCCAGATTTTGGAATGGTATCATTTTTGCACACCACTAGACAGACAACGATTGTTCATGCCGAAATCATAATGCACGCACATCAAGTGCTTTAATCCTAGGCCTGAGGATATAATATCAGCGTGGGTGAAGCGCTTTGACGTGAGATGGAACCGAAAAAGAAAGAATCCTTTTCAGTGAATACGCACACGCTCGTGCACGCACTGGTACCCGTTGTATGTTGTCGATCGCACGTTACTGATAACGACAGCTGGCTTTGGTCACGGTGTGGAAGACGATTCTCATTTGCAACAAATTACTCATAATGATGAGCATCATCAATCACGGCACGCGATACGATCGGATAAGGAGCATAAAGGCCGATACTGGGTGCGTCGAACGGACGTGAGTGGCAAGTAAATGCAGCTACATAGCCCAGGAGAAATCGAAAATTGGTTCAGCCGATTTTTAGCCAGAAACAAAACCGAAATGCTCTAGTTGGAATAGTTGCGGCTGTTGTTGTGTGAGTGTAGACCATATTTTCGTAACAGTGAACTTGGTGATACACGGTACGTGCTCCATTAATGTTTCGCTTCCGACTCCCGATGGTTCACGCCGATTGACAGCCGACCATCAGGGTGTATAAACATTCCACGGAAAAGGCAAATAAACGAAGTGAACTAATTTAATTCGACGCAGCGTGTGTCTAGACGTGGCGCTTGTTGGATAATATCGTTTGGATTGCGCAAGAAAGACCTGCTGAAGCCAGTACTGATTCTAAAAGAATGCGGGTTAGCATTTTGGGTGTGCAAAAACATGTAGAACTTAATGGCTTCGAAATTCTTTCTTAAACTAATTAACGATTATACTGTTATGAAATGCATCTTTTCTGCAGATTTTCGAATAAAAACTACAAAAAATACAACTCCTGATTTGAAAAATACCTAGTGAAAATTAAAAAGTAGATAGGACAGTTAGACAAAGCATAAACACATTAAAATGTACAAAAATAATATGAGCTATTTATGCAAACATTTATAAGCTACGTTATAAGTTAGTAAAAACCTTTTAAGCTAGGTTTGTAAAAATCACCCAAACACTTAATACTTAACACTCAATAACATTTTGCATCTACATTTTTGTATTCAAACTTAATTTTTTGTTCAACTGAATCAAAGGTACGCAGTGTTGTATTTTTAGTTCAATTAATTGTTTTCTTTACGTTACATATTAGTGCAAGTTCACGTGAAACATTGAAAACATTAATGATTTATACGCGTTGCCAATTGTATTTGAATGTTTTGCAGCTACCATCGTATCGCAATTCGCCGTAGTTGAACATGACAAATCGATAGCTTTTGTCGCATATAGCGATTCGGTGTTAAAAGATAAACTAATATGATTGTCTCGAAAAATTCATATAATTTGTTCACTATTCGATATTTTAAACATCATTATAGCGGCATAAACATAATAATTTCAATTATCAAATAATCAAATAATTTTGTGCCATGATGGCATAAACATAAATGTGAAAGATGACTAAACGAGTTTGAAACATGAATAGCATCAGTTATACTTTAATAAAAGTTTGAGCTTTCCTACAATAGATGGCGATAGTAAACATCGAATCAGCCTGAATGTATGCAATTCATACAACATATGGATTGGCCAGCTCAATGCTGTTGATTACTTGTGCTGATGCTATTCACACTTTTTTGTATATTAACATGAAATCATAATGGAGTTCACGGTATTTTTATGAACAATATTCAAAATGTTCCGTGCCGATAAATCGGATAACATAAACAAACAAGAATATAAACATACAATATAACAATTTCTCTTTAACATTGTTTCTTACATACTATGATTTCCATAACGATTGTTCCGTTTGTTAAGCTTAATTGGATATTCGAGTGTGTTACGATAAAAAATACAGCACTTTAATCTTTAAAGTAAAATTTGTTTTTCGCCATGCCTCGGCTTCGGGTTCGAATACCAAACAATACCCAATATTGTTCCCTATTATATATTCAAGGAATTGTGAAAGGACGACAAGAATGTAGAGGGGTCAGCTCATAAATTTGGTGCATATGACCAAAGCATAACTTTAATGGATTTTACGACCTTTCTCATCTGATAGGGATTTGCTTTCAACGGGTGGTATCGAAGATCTTAGATCATTAATAGGACGATTTTTGTTGCTTGCAAAGTGACCGCTTTTTATGGGGTGTCAAAATGCAGTTTGTAATTTATTGCTTCAGCAAATGTAAACAAACCATTCAACACAAATGACTATGGTATGGTGGTTCTAACCATATTCGTTAGTTAAGATAATCAGACTACGAGCAATTATGAGTTTTTACACCGCACACGATAAGAAACAATGCAATGCTGTAAATTTATGTACACAATAGTGCGCTTACCTTGCATAACCCCTCGACACATATTCCACGGCCACTATTGTTGCGACGAAAATATTCGGTCGGTTTCGAACAAGGTGTCCCGTCGATGACCGTTTTATTGAGTGTAGCGAAATAACGCATTCCTATTGGTTTGCAGTTCAACTCGCATTCGGCATCCTCTGTGGAAACGAAAGTCAATTTTACTTTAATCTTACAAAGCTTACTGGTAGCGATCGAATACCTTTAACAAATGCCTCCCAAATGTAACGCTTGTTCTGAAACGATTGGCTGTTAAAGCTGGCACACTGCTGCTCACGAAAGTCTCCATCCGTAAGGGGACATTCCTGAAAAACATTATAAAATCTGACAATAAAGACAGCTCGTATGATTTGACGCTATTGCTAACCTGTTCGTTGCAAAGATGGTATCGTTTAATAATTCCGATGCATTCGAAACTCTCGACTGCTGGTTTGGGACTCTTTTTTCCATTTATGTACCTAGGGTTAGAGAAACAAACGTAGTTAACTTTGCAAAGTTGTAGTGAAATTTAATTACTAAGGAGAATTATTGTCAATCAATTTTTCAATTCAACAAGAAGCAATCTTCTGTACGTATAACTAACATTACATTACATAAATTATAAAATGCACAATTTTTCAAAAAAGTGCGAAGTCGGACAATTTCGTACAATAAGTTGACCGGTCAGTAACGATTATAATATTTTCGATTTATTTATATTACTGCAATGCAACTCAATTGTACGCAGATGATTGATTTCTACAGTTAAATTGAACCCGTCACTTTATACGAAGGAGAATTCAAAGTGTATTAGAAGCAGAACTGCTTCCGATTTGACGAAATTAGACGAATTGAGCATGTAAATTACCAGCATGCGTTTATTGCTACGTAGAACACCGAACCGCGCATCAATCAATGTCTTGTCAGATTGTTCATGGCTTGCCTCATACAGTCTAGCACGGCCATAGTAAAGTGGTGATGTAAATTGCGTTCAAAATGAACTACTATCGTAACGAAATCGAAAACGATGGAAAATCACCTCACACTTGCCACAAGCCGTGGCAGACGAGTAGCTAAATTGAATTATTTAATCTCTAACATGTTGCCGCCATCTCCGACCGATAACGGTGTGGACCGATCCCAGGCTCTCCGTCTTTCGTTAATTCAGATGTCGTCTTCCTTTGCTCGCCGAACATTGGGCGCATGGGAAGAGTCGAATGAAAACTGACAGTTCCAACAATCCGCCGAAGGGGAATCCGTGTACCGAGAGATGGACTGAAATGGCCGTTGTGGAAGTTATGTTAATCAGTCACGGTGCCCACGATGAATCTTCTATACCACCAAAATTATGTTCTGCATCCCTTGCTAACGCTACAAACGGCTGGATGGACGATCCACACAGATGATGGTGTCGCTAAGGATGAACAAAGAGGATTCCTCCATCGGTTAACTAATGCAAAGAACACACCTTCACAATCGCGCTGCTTTTCGGAACAAGCGTCACAGACACGGTGATAAGTACAATCTCATTTCCCACCATTCATTGCCCCATGAAGCCGTCTGGTTTTCTGGTAACAGCATCAGTCTTGCGATACTGGCGCGTTTTTGCGAATATCGCACGGATTTTCGCACCTTTGACCATGCCGAGGGAAATACATAATCAACGTCTCACGATTTTGTGCTGATATGCTATGGCGAGGGTGGCGGTGACGGCAATGTCGTAGTGGTCGACGGCTGCTGCGCGTCAGTTACAATTGTACTTGACAAGATTGCCCCAAGCAGTTGCTGTCAAGGAAGCCGGTGTTGGAATGATGCGAAAGGATGGGAGAATATTTTTGTGAATCACACGAAGAACGATAAAACTTTTCATTAATGAGTGGAGCTTTGTTGGACAATGTTGAAAGTCGAACAATTTCGTGCACCGTGATGGTGGATGGATTGTTTATATTTTTGAAAATTTTCTGCTACCGTTTAAAATATCGTAATCATGACGACAAGCGGAAAATGGAAAATTATATGAATTTTCTTATGCTTTTCATGCTGCTGTAATGTGACACACAGTTTCAAACATATAATGAATTAAGTATCGAAATTGTATCTTGCTAGTTGTTTCATTAATGAATGGCCCTCAAAAAGGATCACCATTTACTTGAAACGCATCAATGTTGAACAAACCTAGCATAAACCGTAATCTGCTACAAAATGCATTTCAAATTATTCTAAAAGCTATGAGTCGAACCATCACTCTATCTCAATGTAGATAAACGCGATCCGACAGTATCTTGTGAAGTCAAAAAGTTTGAGATCGAATGCATACCCAAGTATCATAACTTGTTCCGAAAGCCAAACTGACGTGGTTGAAAATTGGAGTGCAAAGAAGGCAAAACGATCGAATATGTGAATCTTTTATGCGATTGCTTCCGTTGCTGATCGGATCAGCTCATCCAAGAAAGAAACAAAAAACTAAAGCCGAATCTCACTTCCGTTGCACGGACAAGCCGCCAGAAGATAACAGCGGAGTGAGTAAGCTCGTTTAAAGCTGACCAATCGATGCTCGAGTGCAGTGCTTACCGGAGTTCATCATCACAAGTTAAACACCTTCACGCTTACGTACCCCTGCTTAGGATTATTGTCGAAGAAAAATCGCTCAAAGAAAACTGATGCAATCTCCGTTGAAGACATTCCATCGTTTGCTTCTGTAGCTGCTTCACACATACCGAAGAAGCTTTGATACCTCAAAGTGAAGACACTATGCTTTCGTGCTATGATTTTGATAATCCGATTAAATACTGAACCAATTTTTACTGATCTCTCCTTCTATCGTGCTTTGGTTTTTCCATCTTCATGCACTTTATAAAAATCGACCATAACAAAGGAAAAATTGACACGGTCCTACAATTTGGTATTCATGAAAGAGAGAAAGAAAAAACGATGTTTAAGATGCTGCATACTGTCGTTGCGTAAACTTCGCTGCAGGCAGGTCCAAGCGTCGTTTGGTGCATTAGTTGACTTTACCAGTAAGAAGAAATTTTTAATGAATCCAATAAATTGTGAGCGTTTTTACTAGGATCCAACTAAAGCATCGTCTACTACTGCGTGCTTCCATTTCCATCGGATGACATTGCCCAAAGACGTGCAATCAAAGAATCTCTCGCAATGGGCAATGGGTGTTGCAATAGAGCACGTCATCGTGCACCGAAAAATTATCAAAACGACGAAATCGTACGAACAGAGGCATGCTTACGTTGGCTAGCAGAATCAAGCAGAAGAAAGCATCGGAGTGGCATAATTAGATAAAAGTGGATTATAGTTTTCTCATCGTTATATTTCCATCGTCACTTGCCCCAGCAGCATGAGAACCATGATGTTGCCACGTAGTGAAGTGCATCGTTTGGACCAAAACGAGCGTTTTTCATTGGAAGAGAAGAGGTTGAAGAAGATGTGATGGAAGTTGCAAAGCTTGCGCCCAAGTGCATGTTTTTCGAAGCGAATTACAAACGTATTTTATCTACTTGTGACGGTGATGAATTCGTTCATCTTCCATCGTTGTTGGCAGTCAATGTAGCGTCTGCCGTATCTAATGCATTTGTTTGTTACAGAAGTGCATTATTGAAGGTATGGTAATTGTAGTGTTAGCCATGAGCACTACCACCAATGAATTTTTTCCATGCACAACTCACGAGTCCAACACTGAAATGCACCATAGCAGAATGATACAATCTGAGCTTACTCATGATGTCATTTGAGAATTAAGTAGTCGAATTTCTTCTTTTCATTCACTCGTTACGTCTCAAGACTCTAGGAAAACTTCCTATTCTGGGAAACTACACTGCGATGCTAAAATACTTAAAGGCAGAACGGTTGATGAAGTATACTTGATAAAGTTGACTCCGCAGAAATGCCATCGCGATGCCTTTCGGTATCGTTTCATCCTAAGCATGAATTGTGAAACTCACCACGGAAGGAAAGGATACAACTTTCTCAAGTCCGTAAGATAAACCATTCAGGCCACAAGCCTGTACCAGAGGAAAACATCACCGTTGCCTCCATAACACAACAGCACGCCTAGTTTCGGACGCGTTGTGTAACACAGCCCGGATAAAAGGCGGAATCTCAACGAATTTAGTGCGGAAACGGCATCCATTTACGGGTTCCGCACTTATTCGCTCGAATAGAATTAAATGTTTTTCTTGCCCAAGGATCCACCTCGGACATCGTGGAGTTGCAGGTCTACTAAATGGCGTTTCGCTGTGTCACCGTGTCCCCAGTGGTATCGGCCGTGAAACGGGTGGGAAATGTAAAAGTTGCGGCACAAAGTTGTACGAAATTTATGCAGAATGAAACAAAAACCAAGCGTTCTGAACGCATGCTATAGAGAGAGGAAAATAACAGAAAGAAGCTAGTGCTTAATTACAAAAATACCGCAAACGTGGAAGATGGACAATAGCAGCTCCTGTTAGAAACCGCACCAATTATGATGGTAAACTTTTAGATTCGCAGTATATACATTCGTTAGTACATGGAAAATGTGATTACATCAAAACAGCAAACGACGCAATCAGATGGGGAAAATGGTCTGGATTCAGTTATGCAGGCTGTTTTTCGTGTTTCTTGGAATTATTGTTATGCTTGCAATCAGTGTGTGAAAAATCTAAATACTAAATTACACTGAAACGACATTTACTATGATTGAATTCAAGAAGCATGTGCAAAGCGTTAGTTGCACAGTTGTATGAAATTGATAAGCTTTCCTACCGACGATACAATTATGACGTTAGATCCAGTTACAACGGATTTTTACTTATAAATCATGACCATTTCGAACGTACTTTCCGAAATTTTCAAACAAAAAAATTTTAACAATGTACATTTGTCTGTCTCATTCCATGTAGAAACATTAGAAGGTGAACAAAAAAAATTAACAAATATGCGAGCAATATGAGTTCTAAATTTGGTTATATTTATCAGAAAAATAATAGAATAAATATGATGAACAACATGAATATTAATATTACACACGACTTGTTTATCTTCCAAAAGCATGAGAAAGCATGAGATGCACAATAAATTTTCTATCTAGCTGCGTACAACTGCAAACTAGCAGTTGTGAAATCAAATGCTCCAATTATGGCAGTGCATAAAAGCATATTTAAACACATGCACAATCATATGTTCATACATATTAATCCTCATCGATAGATATTCAAAATTAGCATCTACTTCAGCATGATGCCATAAGATAAAATTATACTTAGCGCTAATAGTATGGCATTTCAACTAAAGGGCGAACGAAGGGATCTCAAAGCCATTTCCTGAGCTAATTTCGATCGCCATTGTGAAGAAAAACAATTCGTGTACACTTCGAATTCATTGAATCTCAACAAATCTGCAAGCCTACGACCTCCTATTTGATGCATACGTGTATCTCCTGTTAGCATAGCATAAGCATACGTGTACCTCCTGTTGGCAAAGGGAGAGAGATGAATCGCAATGGGATTTGGTTGCTCGCCTTTAATAGAGTGGGAAATCGTTGCATAATCAGGGTATGATTTGAATTCTATTACCGACAATAACCAATTTACTAACTACCACAACGACACCAAACGATGTGCCAAATGCCCCTACAAAGTACCGGTCCTTGTTGGTGTAGTAGTCAACTTAGCATTCAATTCCACTGGATACGCTTAAAACGTACCGAAAATGTTTCCCTTCCTGTTTGCTTCAAAACTTCTTCCAGCTCTTCTCAAACATGATAACCTTGTTTAATTTATTTTATACTTCAACCTGGAACCAATCTTTTCAACCAACCGAGTGGTGATTTACTTCAGGGTACTTTTAGTGTTTCTTATCATCGCTGGAAAAATATAAATAAAAAGGAATTATAGAAAGCTAGACAAATAATAGAAGAGAATGACCTCGACCAAGAAAATTGAATTCAGTTCCCTTCACAAAACGGGTCATGACCGAGGTCTTCTCGATAAGATCTTCACTTCGCGAGTCAGGGATTCGCAGAAATGCTTACAAGCACTGGTACCGTGCAAGAACTAGACGTTCCCCTTTAGGGAAATTTAGACACTGGCGCCAGACGGCAAGCCTTCGGCTGATGGGATTTATCGGTCGGCGAAGGAAAACAATGAACCAGCAACGAGCCCCGCTTGCATATTTCTCTCTACAATTCTGGAACAGAGAACGAAGCTTGAAATTTCCATCCCTTTCGTCCTTCTCCTTGATGATATACCTCGTATTTGCCGTAAATGGGTTCCCAAAACGGGGAATTCGCGGCTTTCATATTCCATTTGCAGCGATGAAACGTCGACGAAGGATTATTTATATTTTGCGATTTAATTTAATCAGTTGCCAAAAACTTGTTGCTCTCAAGGAAACTGACTGAGTTAGGACAGGAAAGGAAGCAAAAATGGAGTGGCTGGTCAACGCGCAGGAGCACTACTGGTGGTGAACATGATGGTGAGGAAGATGATAGAGATTATGATGAGAACTGTAGCGCCGATGGTAAAGAACAATGTGAAAAGGCGCAACTGTGGAATTGGTGGAGAAAGTTTTCACACTCTCGTTTGCTTTAATGCTTCCGGTTTATTATACTTTAGTTTTATTGCTCCTAATGGATGAGCAATAATTGGAAAACGGTTGATGCCCCTTTGGAGAGTAAACCGAATGGAACTAATTTACTCTGCAGACTATTTGTAACCCCTGCGTAATAAAATGCTTTCGTTAATCAATCCTCACGCAAACGTTTGTAAAATTTCTATGTACATAAACATGTACATAATGTACATAAACATTACAATAATGGTGATACAACTTTTAATAAAATATTGTTGTACTAAAACTTGCAGGAATGTGTAGAGACTAATTGTATAATTACTTGACACAAAATTGAACAATAGGTTTAAATTGATTGTATTAATATAAAAACGCTCGAACCATTTGATGAATCGAAAATATTTCTCGCTCGATGGCTATAATCTCATTTGCAGTTCTATACGTAAACTTTAATTAAATTCGCATTTCATTACCTCAAGTTGGCTGTAAATAAAAGATAAACTTCACTTTTTTATGACCTTAACCACGTTTTCGGGGTATCGTTTCTGCGTTCATTTTTGGCGTTATTCTAGTAGAATACCACCGTCACGCAGTTTAGCGGTCGCGTTTAAATGCTTCTACAATAGCCGACGCTGGTATTGCTTTCATCAGAAAGTACGGTTTGCAAACCGGAGGCAAACTTTTCCCTGCAGTAAAATTAATTAAAACTCCGATAGCAAATCGATGCCACCATCTAGAAAACCAAGCAATGCTGAGTGGTGTAGCTGCCAGACTTACGTTTATTTTCAATGATTGCATCATAACGGAAGATATTAATTTAAACCGTTCGTAGGAAAGAGCAAGCTCATTATCATCAGTATCTTTTGCCTTTCAACTGAATTGAATTGTGGTAGATGTAGATGGTAGATAGCACAATTAGTTAAAGTACATGAGACATATATTAGTGCATTAGATAAAGTAACTAACTTAAATGAACTGTTTAGAAGTACAGACTAAACTAAAATACAGTGTACACAATTTAGACAGTTACAACATAAATTGCATTGAATTTTGTATAATGAGGGCAGTATCTAAAAAAATAGAAAACTGTTCTTTCATTCCGTCATTCATTTTTGACGACCATTGCGTTACTTCTGCACCTTATTACGAATGTCATAGAAGGTAGAGAGCTTGATGGATATTAAATTTGATTGGCAACATGTTAATACATAATTTCTCTATTAATACAATAACCAATATCTCTCGGTAGTTTCGATAACCACTTTCTACTGTCTTCCAAATTGTTTACACTTCAATAAGTGTACACAATTATTAACATAACCACACATCACATTTAAAAACGGCCATAAAGCATGACCTAATACTTACTCTCGCTTCCAGCAGCTTCGATGCTGCGTCTTGACACCTCCTCCACAAGTTCTGGAGCAGCTGGTCCAATTACTCCACGGACCGAACAAATTTCGCACGGTAACATTCACCGAAGGTACCACAGAGGATAAGACAACATTCGGCTCTAGATCAATTTCTCCCATACGGTCTTTCTCGGTTGGTTTCGTCAGTACGTGCTCCTCTTCAACACCGGGAGGTTTCACGCTCGAATGGGCCACACCAGTTGGCGTACCGTTTCCGTTCGTAAATGTCTCTTCCGACGTGTTGCCCGTGCTAGGGTGCAGAATTGGAACTGATTTACGGTTGCTGGATGCGACCACGCTTGTAGGTGCAACAGTAGCTGCAACTGAACCACTCGACAAATCATTATTTACGGGATTTGCATCGGTAGCTTCTTTGCTATCGTCATCGTTGCGGTTACGGTGCGGAGTTTGGTGGCTCGCTTCAACCGCAACATTAATTTGCTCGGTTAGTTCTTCATTTAGGTGGGAGGCTGAGGCTACCGGAAACTCACCTGCCCTCAGCCGGGAAACAGGAACTTGAGAATCCTCCGGTGGTCGGACCTCACCGGAAGGTGCGATAATATACACGACAGGCTTCGTATCACTGCTATCCCCGACTGTTACAGGCTGTATTGTTCCAGCAGCCAGCGAATCCTCCGTGCGTTCTCTCGTAGCTTCTGCTTCCTGTCGGTTCCCATCTTTCGCGGAGACAACATCATACCGGTATCGTTCGGCATCATCTGTCAAAAGTTCTTTTGCGTTTGGCTGAGGTGAGGCGTGGACGCCGTGAGGTTGAAAATTCCATTGCTCTTGACTCTGACGACCATGGTGAGAATGGTGGTGATGATGGTGTAGATGATGTTGTTCAGTCTGACGTATCTGCTGGATGCTGGAATCACCGGTGGTGGACGCGGATTCGGAGCCAGAACCATTATTGACACCTTCGAGCCCATTACTGCCACTACCCTCTTCCGCACCGTTGCCAAAGTGAGGAACAAACGAAATGTCATTCTCTGACAGCGGTTCGTTTTCGTTCTTGAATTTGATTAACTTTCGCAAGTAGGTCGTCCGCTGGGTCGTTGCTACCAACGAACCGGGAGTGGAATTCGATGCGCTGACATTCGATCGCTTTGCGGCCCTTCTTTCGAGCCATTCTCGGTGAATCTGTATATTTGAGGAAGACGAAAACATAAAAGGTTAGTGTGAATCGTAACACGGAAAGCCCACAAAGCTGTTTCTTTCCAGGTGTGAACATTAAAGGGCGGAATCAAAAGAAATTATCCCATTTGTTGACAGAATGAATGATATGTTGCAGAGCATGCTTTATTTCCATTTACTATTCATCTGCAACCAGCTGTTGACGTATGAACTTTGAACGAATCTTTTGGTTGAACACAATTTGTGTGCAATAAAATGGTACTGTTTTGGTAAACATGGGATTCGAGGGAGCTAGAAAACGTAATGTAATGTAATTATTGTAAACATTTGGAAGAGCAATAACTATGGTATTATTATCACAAACGGAAAATATATCATTAATAGAGTTTGAGGGTATAAGAAATCACTTTTAGATTTGTTGTGAATTCCGAAGGAAAATATTTTTTTCAAAATTCTTACATAACTTTATCAAGAAAAAATACGATCCATTCCATGGTGTATTGAATTGATTCGGCTGGCAATTGAAATGGTCATGCTTTCGAACGATCAGTTATACCTATAAACAAATATTGCTAAACAACCACTTTCGAAAGTACGAAAGATTCAATTATAATTTTCATCTCAGTTCCAACACGTACCTGCTCGAACTAACCGCTACATTTGCATTGTTCCGACGTTCACAATTGGACTAATTAGTCACCAAAGACCGCAAAACTAGTGTTGCGATTATACCGGCACGGCCACCGTCATGCCATGGTACAGCATGAAACTTCAATTAAGCTTTTGCTCAGCACCATAAAGCCAGTCTAGACGAAATATACTATCGTTCCTCCGGAGCTATTTTTTGCTCTATTGTTATGCCCAAAGCAGCCTGCTCTACGCCTACTCCAATCCTACAATCTTTCCACCAACCATACCATTTAGCTGTCCGTTTTTCAGGCACAGAACGAGCGAATATGCCGAAAAGTTCAAACCACCCATCCAGTCTTCAATCCTCCAGCTCCCATTGTATTTCACCCGATACGAGTTGTATTGCCCATCCACCATTTGAATACTATTCGCACCAAATTACGATACAGATTATGTTAAATTTAGTTGCACCGGACCTAAACTTGCAAAAGTTGTTCGGTCTCGTACAATGAACATGAAATTGAAGTTCAGTGCTGTACGTGTGTTTATCGTGCTAAACGGTATGAGGCATGCAGAAGGTTATGCCGACAAAAGTGGTCCGAAATTGGTATTTTATTCCACAGGAAAGCTGTTGCAGTACCAATCGCTTTTGGGCATAAGAAAAAAACCCTAACAGACATGACAGAGCGTCATCATGTACTGTCAAATGCAGCCAGTGTGGGTAATAAAGAACTGGATGGTGTACGGTAGAAAAATCTCAACCCAAAAAAAAACGCCAATATCTCCTCCGAGTGAAACATACTGGACAAATAAAACTATAAATGCAAAAACGAAGCTCACAACCATACAATAGTACGATGCAATCGCACAAATTTTCAGCCATAAGAAAAGTGGGCCCGAAAGCGGAGAATGGTAGAAAGTTTTCTACCAAAAATTGTTATTGGACAGAATCTGTGGATTTCACTAGACTCTTGCCTTTCTGTGCACCGCAAGTAAAGAGCTAACTTGAAAACAGAATCTTGAATAGGCTTTGCAGATTCAAGAATTGCAGCAAATAACTTTTTCCTAGAACAGTAATGGCATCTTGCGAATCTAAACTAGTCATATATATTATTTTTCTTCAATTATGTGATGAATATTTCAAATATGTTTCTGAATTATGGCTGAGATCTACTAAAATAGGGTAGATACAATTGTGGATATTAAAAAATTTTGTTACTTACAATATTTTTTACAAGAAGAAAATTATGATAAAGTATTAATCAACAAGCATGTTTTGTAAGCTTAATGAATTATGATCGCCCTGTGTGTGGTTGCTTAGTATACATCATATTTGTACAATTAACTACACAAATCATAATTTTACAAATGAATTTGGTTTAAATGAGGTAATCATACTGTATTTTTTATTGGGTACAATTTCAATCCTTAGGAGGGGGGGGGGGGGGCAATTTTGTACCCACCCAATTGGGTACAATTTCAATGCACTGAGCAAAAAAATGTTTTTGACATTAATAGAAAACTATTAATTATGGTAGTTCAAATATTAGTCAACGAGTCTAATTATCCATCGAAATTGAAAACGGCTACAATTGTTTAAACATCTAATTTGGTGTAAATTAATTTGATTCACTTAGCAATCTCATCCATCTACTTCTTCTCAATGAGAATCATAATTGTTTATCCCAAAAATAAAATTCAGCACATCAGCGATGAAAAAAGTAAACCATCTCCAAATGAGACAGTGACATCACTCACGAACTACCATCCACGAACTCCACGAACGCCATCCAACCATGCGTGGATAATGCCAACATAATCGATAGCATATGTCCGTAAATCAGAGCCCGTCATTTTATGTTCCTAGTTGTGATGGTGGTAGCTGTGTAGCAATTCAACTAAGCCGAAACAAAAATGATTATGAGCGAACAGCCCATAAAAATTGGTGCCCTTGATGTAAAATTCCCTCTTCTACGAGGATCGGGTAGAACAATTTGTAACATGGACTGCAAACTGTTGAAACAGAACAATGAACAATGTTCGCTCCCGAAACGAACGAAATCCCAACACCCAACGCACATTGTGTCGTTTGGGATATGTTAATGTAATTCCACGTCATCATTCGGTTTGCTAACAAATGCGTTCAAAACGGCTAAATCATATCATGGGAGAGGGGGAGTGGAGGGGTAACTTTTACACAGCACCACCTACATAAATGTCTCCACCCAGTCCCCGTGCGTCTCATAAGAGCTATGCCATTTTCGAATCGTCGGCAACGTAGCGTGTTTTTTATGCTGCCAAGGTCGATTAGTTTCCTCCCAAGTTACTACCGGGAGCAGCAAGCCGGATACACAGTCGTACGAAATGCAATGGTATTCGGTTCAAATGACACACATAATCGCACATGTCATGTTTGCCGAAAACGTTTTTCATCTGCCAAGAATGTGTAAAGTATGTGTTTTAAAGGCTGCTCTTAATATGTTTACGGTTGCTAGTTGTTCTTAGGTTTGAGTTGGAAGGGATAAATACATTTGTTAAGAGAACTAAGACGTTAAACGACAAGTTTTTTGTGTTGTTTCATGCAATAAATTTTCACTTTTGACAAAAAAGATCTTGAAAAAATGTTCCTGGAAAATTTATTTCATACCTATAAATGAATTGGTTGTTAAAATGAAATTAGAAAAATATCTCAATGATTTTGTGTAAACAAATTGAATATGATATTGAATTGAATAACTAACAATTAATTAAAATCATTTATTTTTTATGTACAAATTGCTTCTCATATTAGCAGTATCCACCGAAACTGACTCATCATGTTGCACTAAAACATAAACACAAATGTCTTTCAAAAATAGCACTAGACGTCTTCAAACACATTCGCGTCCGCGGAAATTTGTTAGACATAGTGTCATGTTCGTAACATAAAACAACACACGGACAACATTTACGCGATAGCCTCAATCCGAACATGATATCCACAACCAAACGCTTGTGGAGGGTTTGTTTGTCCAAATTTTTATTTCGCATACCGTTCGTACACAAACCAACCACCCTCACACGTATCGACGCACAAACATACTCATGCACACTCACTTCTTAAGATGCTTAAATTTGCTGCGTTTCATAAATCATATTTCGAGCGAACGAAAGTGCGGAATGGAAGAGTTGAGAACGAGCACGGGTAGGAAGGCGGAACTCAACGGTCGTCGAACGATGTGTGGAATTTAGAATTTTTCATCCTCACCTTGACACCACTCTTTCCCTATGTCTGACCGCTACAGAGTCGGTCGCTTGTTTGACGGATTTTGGGTAGATTTCCCCTTACCCCAACGGTTAGATGTAGGGTGCTTAGATGGGGAAGTTAATATGCTAGTGGAGCATTTTTCGGTAATGTTCGTCAGCACTAAAACCAGCATCATAGTACGCCAAAGAAAAGAACCTTTCGTGAATGAACGAAAGCAAGAGCAATGGTGGCTGCGAGACTGCGCAAAGTGTGTGTACGGAACGATGCTGTAATACTTTGCAATAGGCAGTCGCCGCTACGATCAACGGTTAAACATAAAAAATCTCTTCCTACCACCGTCTCGCGTTGCACTCGGGGGAAACACACGGTTTAGGAAATTGTCGGAATTTGTTGAGCATATTATTCGGGCTCCCACTGCCACCAATGTACTGGCACGATGATGAGTGGTTTTCGTTGCATTTCATCATATTTCACACATGCCAGAACGCTACGTCGCTTACTTCCTTTCATTTTTTCCAAACTCTGCTCCAAATTGGATTGGAAGAGTGCAGGCATGAAGCGAAAATCGCTTCCCTAGCACATACACACCGAAATATTTCCACCGGAACGCGTACAAAGGGAGAAAGGGTCAAAGAATTTTAGTTTCCTTGCACCCGAACAGTATCGTTGAAGTTTTCCATCCCCATCCAATCTCGGCCAGATCATGGTCGTTGCCATCCGATGAGAGCTCCGTTTGACCGTTGACCTAGAAACTGACAGACATTCTTCACCACGGAGTTCAGCGCTGAGGGCCTTTGTTTGCTTTGCCCACCTTCAGTTTCCATCTCACTCTTAACCAAACCTAAACGGAGGTCCTCCGGCGTTTGGGACGTGGGAAACCTAATGGTCCCTTGCAGCAAGGTCACGCAAAAATCTCTCCCGTATTCGCTTTTGCCATGCTGTGAGCAGAACAAAGGTCATGATGGTAGAAACGTGTGCTCCGGTTTGATTTATCACCCTTTGGCCCGCTGGAGTGCCCTGAAGAGGCTGTGATTGATTTCTGCGCGGAACAAGTGGAATTGGATCAATATTCAAAATGATTGAAACAGGGTTTGTTTATTTTTATGCCATCTTTGGCACGATTCGTTCGTGTTTTGGAAATATTTGAACGAAAGTAAATGGACAGATATGTAGGAAATTACATAACGTATGTTTGCACTGGCACTTATACTGTAGCCTGTAGACGGGTACGTTTTTGTCATTTCTTGTTCGTCTCGTTATTTTGTTCGCCACGTGCCATCAAACGCGAAACACCAAATGGATTGCTTATTTATGAAAATAGTTCTAGTTTTTTTTCATCTTGCTGTAGATGCCATCCCGAGACTGTCTGTGGACCTTTTTATTGGCTTTTGTGAAACAAGGGGATGGCACACGCGTACCAGTTTTTAGAAGCTCGCCTGGTGTGCGTATCCGAAGCATCGTCACCGACCGAAAACAAGAACAGCTAAGCGACATAAAATATTCAACATACAACGGCTGTAAAACTATCAGCACAATCGCACAACAGTCATCATAAAAAAGCATCATCACGCGGCACTGACTCTAGCAAACCAATTTTGGGAAAAATTACTCAGCGCCACACTATTTGCTCCTAGCTCGTTTCGAACACGACGACCGTGCTGTCCAACTATGCAGAGCTATGCGCAGCGATTTTTTCGTACTATTTCCGTGCGGAAGTTAACCCTTTTACCCGGTTCAAAATCCAGACCCAAATCGGATCTACAACTCCTACTTCTATCGTCAACGCTTGGATTGAACTGGCGTGCTTCCCGCACGAACCGTAGCAATCCACCACCCCTGCCGATGGATCATCATCCACTGGCAGAACCATTGTCTGCAGTAAATGAACCGGAAAATCTGAAAGCAATGCTGCGCAACATTTGCCACCACCACTCTTCAGCAGGGCCTTCTCCGGCGATGTTCGTAATGGGTGCACAGTCCTCAAGCCTACCCCCTTTGCATCTATGATAAAATAGGTGAAAAATTTGAATTTTAACCGAACGCCCAGACACGAGCACGATTTGGAGTGCCATGCTACGCCCGAGGTCAAACCGCAACGGATGGCAACAGAAAAGCATCATCACCTCTGCTCACTATCCCGAGTAAGCCACGAAAACCTCTCACGAAGGGTTCGAATTCTTCATGCTTTGTATTCCGGACACACTACGGACACCCGGACGGTAAGACTTCCGTGGTCAGTCCGGCACGCTGATGCTGGCAATAAATTTCGAACATAATCGAAAAGCTACCGGATCTTCTAACCGGAGCGCATACAGCAAGGCGATTAGGTTTCCTGATTTAACTTACGGTTTCGCTTGATCCGCAATATTGCCCTGGATTGCCTGTCTGCCTGTCGTCATCGTCGAAAGCCGGTTGAACCTTGGTTCGTGAAAATTCGCTTGATCGTTCGTTCCAGTTTGCTTCTGATAAAGTTGCCCTATGGTGCAGGTTTTATGGCTACACACGGATAAGGAAGTGAAAATTAGGATAGCGCACAGTAATGGCTTTCAGCACCGACCAGGGGTCAAGAATATTGCCTACTTGGATTTGGTTTTTTTCAATAGCCGCTTAGGTGGCGTTTGATTTGCGAAATCTATCCCGTATGATGCTGGGAAAAAGGATGCGAAGGCAAAATCACTCATGGGAGCAAAAATACAAAAATTACTCGCAAAATTAAAGATAGCTGATGCTGTACTGATCAGCTATTGCTAAGCGTTTCTGTCGTTCAATGATAACATTTTTTAACCGAAGTTTGATTCACAGTTTGATAAAACAAAACTTATTTTCTACTTTTGTAAAAAATTTAGATAAATATAAAAACTCATCCTAATTTGTAGCACTATAGCTTAGAATGCAAAGAAATATTTGAAGGTTGTGACCAGAGGCAAAACAGTTCATAATTCTGATTTCTCACATTCTATTTAAGTAAGCCAGAGTGTATAGTCCGTGCTTCATGATTTTGACATAGCTGATCTAAAAAATACTAAAATCAACAACAAGCATGTGTATGACTATTCTAATCAGTTGTGAGATGTCAGAAAATGATAAGAAATTACCATGTTTCATCTTCTTACAGGTATTACAACATTAAACTTATTTGAGCACGGCTACTTTCGTTACCCTTACGCGGTGAAGATGGATATGCTCCTGAAACTTCCCCAAATAACCCACTTGTTTTATGATACGTAACCCCTTATACCCGGTAAACTCACTTCCGGTACACCCGAGGTATCAGCCACGGCCTATCGCGCGTAGCTCAATTTACCTAAGTGTGAATTGGGCACAATTGTTTGCGCCCACGCCACTCGAGTGAACTGTGGCATCTCATTCAGTGCGTCGCGCTTAGAAGAGCATTGCGGTTCGCGTTGTGCAGCATTTCCTCCGGAGCAATGCGCCCTCCTCAAAACGTTTGTACAAACAGTCCCACGAGGAGTTCCATCCGTTCGCAAACACACAACAAACTACCAACTCAAACACATCGCAGTGCGTCTCGTTTTGGGCCGAAGCTTGCAGGCGAAGGCGCCTTAATGGACGTTTGAACACCTCCGGAGAGTGGTGGTCCGGTCGGACCCAGTCACGATAATGCTTCTTACAGCCACCCATGAAAGCGACACCGAACCGCGACATCCAGCGGGGCAACCGAAAGCAACCAAGGTGGCCGGTAAAAACCGATGGCCTGAAGGGACGGAAAATGCTGTTTATGTTACATTCTTACTTTCATGCCATGCTTCTCCGCATTTCATGTTGATAAGATATAACTTAATCTGCTGCCGTTTCGTACTTGTTTCGCTGTTGTGTTTTAGTGTTTTTTTCCTGATTTTGTTGTTTGTCGATTCTGACCCGGTTGGTGAACAGCGTAAAAATGGTAACAGGTGGTGTAGGAAAGTAGTAGCCATTTTACTACTTTGAAGCGAGTAATGTGGCTTGTTAAATTGAAACTTTTTGCTTCGGATTGATTGATTTTTAGTAATGTCCTTCATAAACATTAAAATTCGTTAAATAAATTCGTGTATCATGATAAACTTTTGAAATTGAGGAAGATATTGAGAAAAAATAGTTCAGCTCCAAATAAATGTTTATCCTTTTTTTAATAAAAATTTATTTAATTAATGAATTTTTTTAATAAGTTCATTTGTTTAAATACCTGATACGTTTAACTGATACAGCCTCGGATGAGTGAATTTTAAATAAGCTTAACATATAATATATTTATATAAAATACAAGATACTCAATACATCCCACTGTACAGCTGCATCACGATGACCCATGATCGGTTGGACTACCAAACGACACCAACCAGATGCTATTAGACGAACATGCTTTTCCATTTTGCTAATTAGCCACATGGTGCTTTGCGCTCTTGCACAAACGGTAAGGTGTCGGTTTTTTTTTCTGTTATCTCAGCCACTTTGTTGTTTCTCCACACAAACTCCATTCGCCTCTACACTTGCTTCAAATTTCCTGCCCTTTTTGTGAAGAAGCGAAGAGTCTGTCTGTACCTGTGCGGACCGACCGGCACCCAAAGTGCAACATAATTTGACTGTTATGCTATCATGTCTGCAACATGTTCGACCGCGTCTCGAAGCACCCTTTCCTCAGGAACTTACCCGTATACGATCCCTTGTAGAGAGGTCAGCACCGATCGAATCGATTGAAACGATAGCGACGATTGTGAAACAGCAGACAAGCCTGTGATGGTAGAGGAATGCAAGAAGTGAAACATTATTTCATGAAAACTCGGGTGCAGTGGAAATGATTACACACAAGGCGGATTGATAAAAAAACATCAAGTAATGTGTCATGATAAGACTGTGTTCCGTTCCAAGCGCTTAACCCTATGCTGCACTTACACACGGTACATAAGTTTGCGAATAAAACGATAAAATTATTTTACAGATGGTTATACAGATCACGGGATCAAGATCGACAAGATCGACCTGATGATGGGCTAGAAGCGACCAGCTTCACTACTAGCTAGCTTACTTCTATTCGATACAGTTGCCACAGCTGCAATTAATTGATTTTTGATTTTAGACGCATGAGACGTACTGTCGATTTGTCGTGAAGCACAATCGAGCGGAAACTGGGATATTCCTCGAATCATTCAATTGATAGCCCTAAGAATTTTATGCTTCTCCATTGCCGCAAAATTGCCACGCTTGCCTTGCTTACAATGCCGACAATGATGACGATGTACATTTTTATGACGCAAAAACCAGAAACACTTAGATCTAATGTCACACAGCTGGTGATGCGTCGGTACGAACCGTGTCAGTCCGTTGAAGAAATAGTCTAGCACTGTGTCCGATGCATCCATTTACCATTGCGAAAGATCAACTCTTAATTAAAAAATTATTACAATCCACGCGTTAACCAGAACGGCATGACTCAAAGTTCAATTTGCTTATTGTTTAAAGCGCAGCAAAGGAGGGGGTTCGTTGAAAGGCACATACATGTTTGGAAATCCCTAGCACTAGTCATGTTACTTTTGCTTTCAAAACAATCGAAATGTGTCTCCTAAAAGGATAGCAAATATTACACGCCGTACTTTCGACGGCTTCAGTGGTTCGTTCGAAACAATTTGTGTTGCTAGCATTAGCTAGTAAGGCAACATTTGCTTGTCAACAAACTGTTGATGCATCTTTTCAAACTGACAAACTTTCAGATTGACAATCTCTCATCTATTTCGTAACATCTATTTCGGTGGAGGAAACTGTTAGTGGTGTTGGTCATGGTGATTGTGCCAATCACAATCGATTCAACTCTTTCCAATATCGATAGGATATACACGAGAGGCAACTTTTATTAAGACAATTATCTGTTGAAAACACATTCATGATAAACACGCATTCACGCAGAATCTTAAAATTGGTCTTTTTATTGCGTTTGACAAGAAAACAGTTAATACATTTTTAAATGGGCCAAATTGTCAAAGACCAGTTATTTAAATTGAGTTTGGCAAGCTGAAAATGTAAAAGAAGTTTAAAAAATGTATAGGTAACATAAAAACTACGGAAACCTGTTACTAGCCAATATTGAAAGGAGCAATGCCATTTGTCATAAAATAAAATTATGATGCAAGAGCTGTAGCACGGACAATAGCCTGCATATAGATTAAAAGTTCATGTAAGCATGACATGTGTCATCCTTTTTCCCAGCAAGCAGGCACACGAGGACGAGCAGTGAATGTTAAACGTATGCTCTCGTTAAAACCGGCTATCAAACGAATCATCGCTAGCTATCAAAATATAAAACATTAAACGCAGAGATTAGCAAACTGTCCCCCTGGAACATCGAGTATGGAAACAAACAGAAATTGGTTATCATGGGCAAAAAATCTATTAAACATTTTAGGCCATCTTTCGAGTGGGTTACACTTTTCTGTTCATTGCAGATTTAGCATCGGACCCATTTCAACAACAGCCAGGCAGCAGCATGGCTGATAGCACTTTAGCATCTGGTGCACGTCGGGTATACTCGCACCCGACACTCCATCAATCTACCCATGTAACCTCCTCAAAAAGGTTCCTACGGTTCTATCGTACACACTCCTGGTGTGAAGGGATACAGCGAGCGTTTGCATCTAATTCATTTTCCACCGAATGGAATATGCCTCGATACGAGGAACTTCTCTCACGGCTCGGGTCGAAAGCTGAAAATGTCAGTCCCTGTTTTTGGATGACGGCCAGGACCTTCTTCACATACTGGGTTGGCACAACTAGCACGTGTCAAAATGGTGGCATGATGAAAAGTCAGTTGACCTTAACACTCTGGTGTCGGTGACAGAAATTCCTTTGTCAAAATTTTACACTAAAGGTTTTCACGAAACATTGTGAATTGCATGCGAAATTGCGAAAATTGTGCATGCGAAAAAACCTGAAATTAATATAGCACAAAAATACAAACGAGTTTACTGTAGATAAAAACAATATATAGTAAAAGCATGTATACAAAGCATTTTCATGAAAATAAAAAAAACAACATTTTGAATGTGTAACTGATCCATAGTTCGTACATAGTTTGAAGTGTGTGTACTTCCGATTTTACCTAAGACAAAAGCACAAAAATGCTGCACTCTAGCATGGTTGCACCTATTATCGTAACATGCAGAACTGTGGTTCAGGTTCATGTCCATTGTGCTGGTACTATATGGCTTGCAAGGTGCTGGAAAATGTCCACAGCATGCGTTGTTTTCTGATCTGACCGTTTGGAACGACCACCCGGTCCATTCCGGATCATATGTTCGAATCGGTCCGAACGTAACGGAACGGCACTCGGAAGAAAAATTATCAACACCATTACAAACTTCACAAGAGCCGGAGTGCCAAACCGAATCGGAGCCGCAGCAAGACGATCGCCATTTCTACGCTTCTTGCCCCAATACGCTCGGTTATCTTTATTACCCCAACAAATTCAATAAAATATGCTTATGAATTTATGTGTGTACAGCCACAATTCACTTGGCTAGTATTCGTTCCGGACACTCGTGCCCATAGCACCGAATCCGATTCAACCAATATCCCAAACACCAGAACAGCATTTCTCTCGAAAAAAAAAACACACACACTCACTCTCCATCGATTGCTTTCGGCGTGGTGGATGGCGAATGTGTTGTGTTCTGGGTAACAGAATGTGTAATTGGTTTCATTGCACGAAACATGGGATCAGTTGCGGCTGCAGTTGCCATTCGATGTGCATGCCATTTGATTCGTTCGTCTATGCTCCACAGCTAGTGAGCTTTCCAAAACTATGAACCTTAACAATAACAACAGCAGCAGCAGCAGCGGCAATAGCTTTGCAGACCGTTCTTAACGATGGAATACGATTGATGTAGGTTACACAACGCCCAATACTAGGCAATAATAAGAATTGCCTTCTGCACTTGCACTACTTTTGATGCCAGATATTACGACCGGGAGTGGGGTTTCTTTGGAGGTGGAATCCATAAATTCAGACCACCCTGTGTCCGAACATCTGCTAAAGCCTTCTGGCATAACCGGAACACTGATATCAAATTCACAAATTAGAACAAATATTTTGTTAGTCGGGTATCTCGTATCCAGCACTTCCTGGAGGGAGCGTGCTAACGAATACTTCAGAAAAGATAGCTTTTAGCAGGCCAAAATATGATTCTCTAGTTGTGGGCACTGTTTCGAAAGAGGACTTATACGTTTTGAAGCATAATGATTACCAGCTTAGTAAAATACAGTAAAGTCGCATCGGAACAGATTCAAACTAGTCTTTAATGCCTTCCCAGGATCTGGCAGTTGCAAAGTTCTCGCAAAAGACCCATTCAAATCAATGCATAACCCACCACCGGATGTGTAGACGGTGTGCTTCATCAGATACGTTGTGGAAATGGTCCGGAAATGTCTCCAATGAACTGCCGCAACTGTCTGCATGCTGCTCCACGATGCTAATTATATTATCCGGCTTGGAAATCAATCCTTTCAAATCAATTCCCTTGCGCTTCAGTGCAGCGATTGCGCGCCCTCGTAATTACTTCATTTGAAGTGAGCGTATTTTCTCTCTCTTGCACTCTATCTCTCTCGCTCTCTCTTTAGCACTGCAACCAGTTAGAAAGTGCCAAACCACTCGAATGCGTCACTTTCCGCTGCGCGGTTCTGCCGGCGAAGGAAGCATCGCGACGTTTCGTGATGCGTGATCGAAATGTTAAGAGGTCACTTTTCTTTACGATTCTTTGCCCAGCTTCGGTTCAGTCTTTCCCTATCATCCGATCCACCGTGCACCGATCTTATCGCCGTGCATTACTGCACTTTTCAGCAAACAATGGACCCAAGATTGATGTTTGATTGTCTGTTGGAGCGGAAACTATACGATGCGTATACCCGTGTTCCAAGCTGGGAGCCGCAGTAGGATTCTTTGTTAACGTTGCACCCTGTTAGGCTCTACTCATCATGCTTACGGTGGTGCGGTACTGCATCACACAGCAACACACTGGATGCAGGGCTCCGCTTGCGTCGCGTAGGTACCGTATGCACCCGCAAATCATGTGATGATGGGTTTGGCGCGCTTCGATTTTGATGGATTCGCTTATTGATTGCTAAACGATCGGGCCGGGTTCAAGTATGACTGGTACCGATGGGATGCTGCACACAAATCATCAGCTAGGCATGCAACTGGTAATTACAAATTTGTTCTCCCTGCCTTCACGCTAGTCCTGTGCTGATTCCCTGGGCACAGGTGTTGCAACGCTTGGTGCGCGTTAATTAATTTCATCACTGCACTGCATCATGCATCATGCATCACTTATATTAAATCAAGTTTATCATTAAACTATTCATTTCTGGAGTACGTACTCTTGGGAAAGGCAATACATCCCAATTTGTTAGAGATGTAGTGTTATTGTGTTCATTTTAATAATAACCTCCTTTGCACTTTACGTCGGTGTGTATTTCATGAGTATGACAATAAAAGTACAGTTATAAAAAAATATGCATGAATATTTTCACTATTAACATTCAATTTCCATTCACCACCTTTTGTTCCGTTAGCCCGCTTTTCTGTTCTACGCACAGTCGGACAAACACGTTTGCCAAGAGCAGGCGTGCGATTTCATTCATAAACATGTGCTCCACGCAAATCTGCAACGTACTGTCGCTTCTTCCTTTTACGCCTCCCCTCTTCTTTTCCATAGAAGGCCGTTGAGTGCAGGAGCAAGGCAGCGAAAAGTGCATCCATATGATACATTCTGCTCAAGTGCCGAAGTAAACGTGCTAAAAGAGACCTTGCGGCAAACTGATTGAAAATCCATTGAGCCAGCGAAAGTTAGACTACCGTACAACGGTGTAACGGAAAATACGTGATCAGAAAGCTTCAACTCGTTAGTGCCGGCTGGCTAGTGTGTTTTCCCCTCTGCTACACGACCAATGTTCCTAAAGTGTCCAAACATCGTAGTGAATATTTTTACAGATTTATTCCTTCAACACATAGTCATCAGTGTGTCAGCATGAAGTGCAACATACGATACACACATAATACAGTGTAGATACTTGCAGCATAGATCCATAACGATGTGCTTAACCGGCATTTTGCAGTAAGTGTCTCTTTGTCATGTTCAAGTGCGCTAAAATTAAAACTGCGTGGAGAGTGCCTTTTGAAAGGTCATTAAGTGGTTAGGTCCTCATTTCCAGGTATCAAAACTGCAACGATTGTAATTCGTTGCTTCGACAAAGTGTATCTGAACTACATCAACACTTACTACACTATTAATCATCGGCGTTTAGTGGCTCGCTCAACAGCATTTGACATTTGACAACATTTATCATATCATTTCACGTCAGCTCAAAGTCGAATCGTCCGCCTCGTACGCTACTTTCGCACCTACGATCCGCCCAGAATACGCCCAGGTATATCGTTGTTAAAGTTATCGTCGTACACGAATAGACCCGACGGACGGCTGATGTCAAACGACTGATTATTAATATGCGAACCGGTAAGATAAACATCTGACATCAGACGTGGTGGTCAAACGATGCGTATCGTTCACATTTAGGACTCACGCCACCCAGAAAGGCCCTTTAACATCAATCTGGTTCAACGCAAGGAGCGGCAAGAAGCAAAAGCGGTTTCAGGGGAAGATTGTTCGCATTTTAGGCTCACGTGTGATGCGAATCAGTGGGCGCATATGAGGAACGATTACAAAGTGTATGTTTCGTATCAAAACATTACCCTTCGTTATCATGCTGGAGTCTGTGTTAATGATACATTGCGAACCGTCGTGTTCGGTAGACGTCCTTAGGATGCGTGCCGTGATGGCTACTGTGTAATGACATATACTGTGTAATGAAATATGGTGACATATTGTATCCAATTAAATTGTGTGGTAATTTCTCTTTTCATTGAAGCCATATTTTAACATCACGCAGAATACCTTACTCTAGATAAACTATTGATGCCGAAGAAACTATAAAAATATAAAATTTGACTACTTATTAGCAACTATCACGGCTCAGGATGTTTTCTACAAAAAAATAAACTTATCGCTCATTTTAATATGAGCCGAATGTATTCAAATAATTTTTGCAATTATATTTACAGTCAGATAAATAAAGAACGTTATACCATATTTCCATACGAAGTCACGATCTTTGGTACGCATTGCAGACCAGCTCTGCGGATGTGTGGTAATTATTCAGCTCCTACCCAATTACACTGCCCATCGCACAATGAAACGGGCCCACTAAAGTAATCCTACCCTCACGTGGGCAGCCACAACTACGCTCAACCGGACCGGACATTCGACGGAACATGTGGTTTCCAAATGTACGGACTACGCAACCGAAAATCATACCAACATTGGTTCCGACGAAGACCGTTGGGTCCTTCTTTTCAGCTTCACTCGCCCGAATAGCCGAAGAGCGCCACATTATCAATCCCTGCTCCATTATGTCCCAGCGGTAACCGGAGTCCGGTTTTCCCAAAGACCCTTGCCCCCTTGATCTCGTTACCGAACGGAAGCAGTGAGTTTGTGTGTATATGTCCTTGCACGTACCATAAATTTATTCCCATTCCTCTGTTCCGGTTAGAACGTCCAAATAACGCAAATTGTGCTCCGGGTGCGGTAGAGAATATATATCCTTGCACGGTCGAGATCACTGCCGATACACAGACACCAACCACCGCATCACTCCATGCACATACACACACCAAACCAGGATCAAATCAATCAGCAACAATGCACGTCGGTGTATCGGGATACGTCCCGCTGAGACCACAAAGCGCGTTGTTTAGCAACACTGCCAATGCTACCATCGAGCCTCTCCAAGGCGGGATCTCTTAGATCGATTCACTTGTCACGGTAATAATAATAGAAGTAATCATCATCATCAAATTCACCGTCGTCATCCCGTACCTCATTCAAGCATCCATTGTTAATGCTCACGAGAGTCACAACATGAGCCGCATGGCATGGTAACGTCAACTCTACGTTGTCCATTTTCTTCCCAATCGTCACACTCCTTCCGTTCTGACGGCTCGTCGGTGCATGTCGGCACAACAGAACATAAGAAGGTAAACATCTTGAACGCCGGACGAGTGCCGTGAGAGGCTTCCCAGCGCACACGCTGGCTGCCACCGTCCACCCGTCCGGGCAAGTAAATAGTTAGTCAATCAATTGGGCTTTTGATTCTGGATCCCGCTGGCACGTGGCTGGCACGATACCTTTCTTTGCGACACCGTGCGTGCTCGGGGGAGAGTTGTGTGTTTGTTCGATACGGAAAGCTTGGACTTTCTTTCATTCTATAGCACCTTCGCCATCATGAAGTGGGTCTCTTTTTCAATTCTTCTCTCTTTCATTGCCATACTGCTTGAAGTCAGTTGCCAAGAGCAATAGGCTCATAGTGTAATATTTGTGTATACACCGATACAACTACAGCACATCAGACGAGAAATGGTGCGACAATTCTCGACACAGAAGCTGGAAGCACAAGCGTTAAACGGCAAACACAACTACCCAAGCAAACGCCCATTTCCGCAAAGCTGTTTCGCAAACAAACAGGAAATATTTTCTCGAACCAATACCACAACGATTGCTGTCGTCACGAACCACTGTCGAATAGCCATTACAATTCAACGAAACAATCGAGACAAGCTTGATCAAGGGTATGGATAAGGCATAAAACAAACGATTAAAGTAAAAATAAACGATTGTGCTTATACCATAAAGAACGAAAACCAATATCACCTGACAATATATGCTGCGTTGCATTGCATAAGAATGCCTTCGAACAATGATTGTTATTCTAAGCAAACCAGGTCATAAATAAGAGTTGTTTATTAGAAGAATCCTGATTGAATCCTATACATCTTACATCTATAATTGGATTTGTATATCTTATCTTGGTATCTTAAATTATATCCTATGATATCTGGTGTGGAAAGAGCGCTGTTTTTTTCTACAATTTATTGCAATTGAATTCATTCTCATAATTAAAATTTCGCTTCGACACCAAAACAATCACACAGAGTTTGCTGGACCGAAGCTAATTTTGCATTTTTACAAATCCGTAACGCCTGGCCATTGATAAATCGATTGAAGCCTTTCAGAGGCTGTTAGAACATCCCCGTGGAAAATATAAAAAGTGCTACACGCCACGGCTATCAGCGTGTAAAAGGCAAATCTTACGTTCTCACCCATGTGCATAATGCTGATGGGAATTATAATTAAATGGTAACAGAGAAAGGTTGCTGCTTGCCCATGCGTTAACCAAACGTGAAGGTGGAATATTTGACAAGATCTCGTCATGCGTTAACGTCGCCGAAAGGCTTATGCAAGCAAAATTGTTTCCGTTCTGCATCGACTACGACCGACCGGACGGTGATGCGAATCGTCTTACTCGGGCTGGAAGAAAAATCAACAGTGGGAACCAAAAATACTGCTGACCATGTGTGTGACATCGGTATTAGCAGGTCTACGCTCGGTCGGACCGGTTTGTTTACTTTAATTTTGATTTCGCTAGAAAGTACAAAAAATTACCCATCGAAAGCGTTTGATTTAGGAACCGAAAAGTAAACAACGGGTCTACCTTTGGAAGGTTTTGTCAACTATAAAGAACTTCACGTTTGGTCGAATTTCCCAACGAATATTAAACAGCAAAGAAGCTAGCTTTAATCTATGTTCGTAGTTCGTAGATCGTAATTGAGCTATATTATTATAAATTATAACTTTAATATAACTAGAACTATACTGTAACAGAAATATGGATTGGAATGGAAATCAAACCTACATGGAAAATGGAAAGGAAAATTCAAGCACGAAGATAAAATTATTGTACTTTTATTAACATTATATCGCTTTAAGATGATGAGCTATTTGTATTGAATTTTTTTAGTGCCAATGCAATTGAATGCTAATTTATTTGCTGTGATATCTCTATTCGATTGAGACTTACAATTTTTATTAATCAATCGGGCCGCTAAGTCAGTGTCACCACATGACAACTCGTAAAAAACTTATCTCAGGCATTACTATATCACAACCAGTCGTAAGCCAATCTTATTCACAAAAAATGAAGGGTTTAGAGTGTTGACAGAAACGAGACAAACAAATGTGGAAAAAAGAGCAATAGTGGAAGGGAGTGCAAAAGTGAAAAAAAAAAATGATTTATTTATTTGTTTATCGGTACAAGCAAAGATTGCCACTTTGGCAGAGCTAGAAGCGATTTAGGATCCGATTATGAAGCACGGAACGATGTCAGAAGACAGCATGAACTAGTCTCATGCCTTCGTTAACCTATTCTTCTCCTATTTTTGGAGCACTTGGGTTCCTCGGCGTTTTCCCACTGCTCTTTATATCTAAAATAGTGCTCGCTGTGATGGCCACTCTCGCATCAAAGCCAGCCTACCAGATCCTACACTACAATGCACTCGTGCTCCAAGTGCAGTGAGATCGAAGAATAAATTGTCACATTGAGTTTGACGTAAAAAAGCGCACAAAAGGACCACCTAAAGCAACCCGTGTGTCGGTGTTCCGATTTAGAGGCTCACTGGACCACTTCATGGGCGTCTCCAATGTGCTCTGCACTGCCGCAGCGACTTTTTAATGCGATTGTTGTGGACTCGTCATTACTTGAGAGTAGATATTTCTACAAGTGAAGCATACTTGGGGACTACGTTGGGAGACCCACCCAGATGTAGAAGGAAACATTATGTACGATTGTTCTATGATGACGCTGGCACTAGCAGTTTCTAATAGCTCCAGGGGACAGGGATGAAGATAAGATTTGGCTTAAGATATCCACTCATGTTTGTGCATTGTAATCATTCACTTCTCTAATCCGTAGGTGAAAGGTGCTTGCACCCCCGTTTACCGATCAGATACTTTGCATCCTAAAGATCCGTGCGGTAAATTTAAAACCACAAGAAGTAAGACCATTGAATATTTTTCATCTGAATAGGTCTTATGCTACAATTCTTTATGCACAGAAAATGTTATCTAAATCTAAATTAAAAAGTCGTGTGAAATTCCTTACAAAATCGTTAAACTTGTAAACACCGTTAACATGTTGGGTTGGGACACCGTTAACATGTTGATTTTACTAATGCGTTCATGTTTATAGAAAATTTTATAATTTTTGTTCCGCATTTATAATACAACAAAAACCTCATTAATCAACTACATCTGATGAACTTTACTTTGTAAATGACTATTTGTTCTGAATTTACAAACTAATCAAAATTTCAAAATAATAGTTCACTAATAATAGACAGACGCAACACAACACAAAATTTACATCCTTTAAACATATTTACAATAGCATCAGCAATAAGGGCTGCCTTAATCCGTTATTGTAGTGAATCATAACTTGAATCTATTAACTACGACGACGTAACATTACGAGAGAAACATTTTTATTCATAAACGAAAAGTCCGAGATCACCAGTTACAATATCAACAAAAGTAAAATAAACGCGTGTTAATCTTACCCATTTAGCCGCATAAACAAAAGCACCTAACCGAAAAAAGCTAAGAAGAGAAACCATTATGCATGTATCATTTTCGCGCAATTGATAGCCAACTCATGTTCCGCTCATGTGGATGGTTGATCTTTACACAAATTCACAAAAGAAATCAATAACATCTCCTCCCGTTTATGATAAATCGTTCTCCTCGTAACGTACGGCTCGTGCTAAGCTTGTCCTCTTAGAACAGATTTTCTTAAAAGCATTATTTAGGCACAAGTCGACAAACGACCATACTGCGGGTGGCCACACAGACACACACGTATGCACAGTTATATACAAATACAAACACACGTAAGAAAGGTGACCTCCCAGCTCGTAAATCATCTTTCCGCTTTGCCAAGAAGGAAATGATACATATTTTGTTGAGACATCCATTTCCGCTTCTTGCTTCCGGTTTGGTGATGTGCTTTCGCTTGTTATTTTTTTTCCTCCGGGATCAGCTCAACGATTGCTCTTACGCTCCGAGGGCATGTTGTTGAAAATAATGACAAGATTCATCGTACCAACCAGTAATCGGTACATTTTTTATTACGCATACCTTTTTTACACGAACCTGTACAACAAAACCAAGAAAACCGATGAATTTCCACCAGTCAATCGATCTTTTCCAATGTCATTTTTCCAATCAATTTCACTCATTCAATTTGAGGGAGTGTGACGTCGTTCCATAGAAAATACAAGAGCAACTATCGGAACTAAAATTCTTCAAGTGTTATCATCGCCTGTTTTCTGGCACGAAAGTTTTTACACTATTAACGACGGATCGACGATTTACCATCTTGACTGGACAATCTGATCCTAACTCTGCTTCGCTCCAAAATCGCATCCCAACTATCATCTATCGGTAAAGCTGGTTCATATTGTCCATTGCTGCTTCCATCGCCTGTTTCTCCTCACTTAGTCAATGCTGTTCGGCGAGAATTACGACTACGATGCACCCGAAAACCCTACCGGAACAACAATTAAACATCCGTCAAACTGTCGGATTTTAGATGGATGCCAACCACGCTGAAGGTTCCTCTCGGAGCATTTCGACATCACAGCATCCACAGACCATACCGACGAGTTACGAGAGCACGTTCATACGAATCCTGCGAAGCATTTCCATGGGATTTCATTTCGACTCACGTTTTAGCAATCAACTTGATGTTTTGTGTAATGTTTCGCATAGTGCATGTTCGCCCTGTGGAGATTACGAGTTCCAACAGCACAGGCAGCAACACCATGACGAATGAGATTTACTTCCTGTGCGTTGGAGAGATGAGGATCGGATCAACATCTAAACTCTTTTAAGGTGCTGTACACTCTAGGAGAAAGTGTCCCATTCCCCGGCTGCATACGAAGCCCTCGTCCGGGCTGATATTGCGACCTTTGGCATCAGAATTAAGGATTTGCCTTTCTAAATGCAGTTGCATAAAATATTCACTAGAACATGTCGGCGCAGCATTTATTCAGCTCGGGAGATTAAATCCTCACGCAACAGTAGCTCATACTTTGAATCATCATAACACATTATTGTATAAAAAAAACATTACACATTCGGCAATTGTTAGAATCCGTCAGTTTGTTAGAATTCAATTGCAAACTTTAGCACCCGGTGTGAGAATATTATCTAAGGGTAGCAAAACATTCCTGACCTTCAGACTTTGGACTTTCTGAGGTCATCTGGGAAACAAAAAATGCGGAGAGATTACGCTTCAAAACATTCCCAAACGAGGCGGCTAATCTTTTCCTAACGCCTCGGGAGGGTTACAAATTACTGTTTATTATCAATACCAATCAATCCGCGTTCGCACATATTATGTATTCCCATCGGCCTTTCGAAATAAACGTTTACTGCCTTAACAAAGGTGCGGTTTTGGGCTGTTTCGATGATGCATTGGCCGTTTGCCGCGTCCGTGCAGGGTATAAATAAGGTTATTATATTTCTGAGCGAGCGAAGAACATCAAACGCTTGACGAATCGGTGCAAACCAGAACGTCGTAAACATTTTTAAAACCTCGCGTTGTAAACCACTGGCTGATACTTTTATGATAGGTCTTCGGAGTAGAACCTGAACAACTGATTTTTGTGCAATTTGGCTGCCCTGTACAAGTAGCATGTAAATAGTAAAACATTCATTTTAATTTTGTTGCAGCACTATGGTCCAATTCTGTTTAAATATTTTTAACTAATTGTATAATATTTTCAATATTTTTAACTAATTTTCACTTAAAATGTAAAAGCATATAAATGAAAGTTTTAACCATTCACTGTCACCATCAAAGCGATTTCAATCTATCGTGATGGTTCAAACAAATTATGTTCCGTAAAACAAAACGCCGCTTAACCATAACCAAACCCTTCCATAAAACATCTCACTCTAATTGTCGCTAACTGCCATCGATCGAACGATAATGTGGAACTTAATATGAAATCATTTCACGTTTTCAACCCTATTGCGATCCATGCATCAACATCGGTGCGTCGGTCGGAAAAGAAGCCATTCTTGAAATTTTATGAAATAATAAACAGCCATAAAAATCACGAAACGAACATACACACACTCTTTAATGGCTGGGTTTGAGTCAGACGAAGCATCGTCATGAAGGAGGTCTAGTTTCCACCACCACCACCACCACCCACAAACTCTTCAGAAAACCCGGGGTAATCAAATGATTTAGCTTGCAGAAAACGTGTAGCGAGTACAGCGCCATGGCCCAGCTCATTCCAAACCAAAGAAAACCCCACAACAAGCAACATGTACGATGAAGCATCAGCAAACCCAAAAAGATAGAAAGAGTGCGAGATAAAGAGAGAGAGAGAGAGAGAGAGTAAGCTCAGTTATTAAGGTAATTAAAATTACCCCTTTCTTATCACGCGCGAGGTCGCACATCATTGTCACCCTTCTGCCATAGCAGACGAGCCTCCCGTAGATCAGTCGGCGAGAGCGGAGGTGTTTATACTCTGTTGTCGCACATTATCACAACTCACGAACTCGATCCCGGACCATTTGAGAGTCAATCCATTGACATCATCTATAAACATCGGGTGTCGTCGAATCGTCAGCCTGACACACCCCGTTTCAAGCGGATTCCATTTCCTGTTCTTCCACCAAGTCCGGACAAGGCTGCTCGAACCTTCTTTCGTTCCGCTGGGTGCTACTTTCCGCCGGTGATTTATGCTCTGGTGTTTTATTGTTTATGATTATTATTACTTTTTAATTGATTTTGTGCTTCACCCGAGAACCTCATACTCGAGTACGTACCTACAACCCGAGAGCGCATGGACCTGTTGGAACGAATGGACGATGAGTTTTCTTTTCCTATCAACAAAATTCAACCGTTTCGGTACCTTCAGTGAAACTATTCTAGCAAATTCCTTCCATCAGTTGATCAACTTCCTAGTATCTAGCAACGAAAGTTCTGACCACCACCAATCGATCGCTATTGTCGTACTTCATTCCACCGCGTTCTCACAATCGTAATGGTGATGATCATGATGATTTGATTCTTTTTATGGCTGTCACCGAATTCATTTATGATTTATTTTCTTCCACCTTGCGCTAGCTGTGGTTCTGTCTTATTTAGCACGAGATGTTTATTCTCTCGGTGTGTACGTCCCTCCCACCAGCATAGGGAGCTTTCACCGATTGTACCCGAAACGGAATAAACGAAAAAAGGGTACGTATCAACCAAACCAGCCTTACCGTGGGGCGCCTTGAATTCACGAAGAACCCGGGGAAAGGTTTGACTTTCTGTAACTTTTTGCGCTGATATTCAACCTTGGATGAGACGAACAAGTAAATCAATAACGTACCCTGATTTTATCACTTCGCTTCCAAGTCCATCACATTTCATGGGTATGTATTTTGGAATTCGGTTGGAAAGTACACTTCTCACCAGTGCCTTTTTTTTCAAGAGACATTTTACGACTTCTACTGTTATTAGATCAGTATCGAGTCAGAAAAAAATCTGTTCATAGAATGATTGAAAACACTAAACTTCATCGTTCAAAGTAAACGATGTGTTTAAAAGGGTTGCCAAAAAACACATTCGTTGCAGTACGCTCAAGCTCACCTCACTGGTTGTCCTTTCGACTCGATGTTTTCGAGGAAGCAACCCCACAAAAATGATCACTTATTGGCTTATCAACTATTTTCACGAATTTCGTAATGGTCACCAAGTTCGCGTCCTAGACAATTTCCGTTGGAAAAGGGTGTTTGAACATGAAACGTTTTCATTTCAGGTAGGCAAGCACTTAACATCACGCAGATGGAATACGAATATTTTCATTCTTGAGGCCACTTGTGCAGTCAGATAATAAATAAATCAGATCAGATAATTTAAACAAATAATCGAATGTATCATAAATTTGCTTTTAGTTTGACAAATCGGAATATAAAATATAATAAAACACATATCTACTACATCGATTTGAGTTCAGTTCTGCCATTATTCAGTACTGCCAGAAAATTTGATCGAAAGATATTCAATGAAGAAAAATGGACGATAAATATCGATAAATTGTTCGTAACAAATATGCGTGGAAATAATATAACGTAGATGAATGCCACTAGTCGATTTCCTATGTAATATATGCTGTATGGTATATTAAATGCAATTAAATCCAGTATATTGAAGAAGTAAATAAATGTTTTAAGCCTACTCTAGTTTCCCCGTACACTGATGCTAATTGGATAAAAATTCACTTCGAAATTTAAAAAGAAATCACATAGAATCGTTAAGCAAAAGGCTTGTATTTTCTGTAAAAAAAGTAGTTATAGCATCACTTATATCCTATAATGGAAAAATGTTATACTTGTTCAAACAACTTTATTTCACACAGAAAGGATGAATTTAATGTGCTTTAGCCATTCATTTTAACAGCAACACTTTAAATCTTTAAATCTCTTCAAAACGGCTGCGGAAAGCGATATCAATGCGATGAAAGTGTGCCTCAATTTCCATCAGGATTTGCCAAAAAGGAAAAAGGACAGCAACAAAAAAAAATCAACGTTTCCCGCAGCGCACTGGACGTTGGTAGTTTGTTCTGATTAAACATGTTCCAGCGTGAATCGGGCTCTTCATAATTAAACATGCATCGCAAGATCAGCCGACCCGTCCCACACGGCAAACCCTCACGCGTCATTCACAGGACGGTATTTAATCTGCACACCAAGGATCTATAATCCAGCAGCAGCTGCTGCAACTGTGGCAGCACCGGCACCAGCACCAACAGTAAAACCGGCTACCAACCAGAAAGGCTTCAATCGGCTTTACCATCAAGTGGTGGCAGCAGTAGCGGGTGTGAACCGGTGGCTTCGGAGCGATAATTTAATTGAAAGCAGATTTCATTGCGAAAGCGATTACGGAATGACCGCTCTTGTTGTGCCGTGCGCATATCTCATACCCGCTGTATACGCGCGGGAATGGAAAATGAGGGAAATGAAATATCACACCCATATTAGCAACCGCAAATAATTGAAATCGAATCACAGCTGAACGGAAAGTCCTTAGTTCGCTACCACTTCGCATCGATGGCGCAAAAACAAATGAAGCTGTTTTTGTTAATGCTTCATTTTTTCATGGGAAGGCTCAAAGTAATGGACACCGATGATGGTTTGTTAATGATATCATTAAGGTTGTGAATTATTCACGCTAAAAGTTTCCATCTTCACGTGTTTAGCCGTAGCACACCTCTCAGTTTATATCGTTTATGTAGCATTATGCCAATGCTTTGAGGCCCGAATCAACACACAAATCCAATGTACAAAACTTACCTGAGTATCATCTTGCTGAAGCAGGACTTGCTCGGTTTGTGTGAAACTACGTTACGTGAAAGCAGCTATTGATAATATGCAATTGTTTCGCATCACATCCAGCAGCAGCTGTTTCAACTTCACTGATGTTTGACAAAAAATAAACTGTTCTTTTCGTATTAAATTAATTCCCAACAGCGACACCCAATCAAACGAACGTGAAGCGGGCAGAACTTGTGTGCGGAAAATTTTATGCCGAAAAGTTTTCCACAATGGCAACGATTGCGCTGTTGCGACACTTCTACACTTCTGCCATCCAATGAAGGACCATCGCCGCTGGGCACATATCGACGAACCACTTCGGAATATATTAAATTTCACCGATCACTTCACTTATTTGGTTCTTTTCACTGCGTCGGTAAATAATACAGAGCAAGTTGATTATTTCACTGAATGTGCGCGATACGCGAACAAACAAATTGGAGTTAAATTAAATTCGATAGTCGGAACAAGCGCAAAACAAACTTGAGAAAACTTTTTTCATTTTGTGAACGAAAATTGTTTTTTACTTGCTTCACTAGATTACGGGTCTTTTTTCGACCCGTTTCGAACTGTACTAAACTGCATCTATTTTCGGGAAGCAATTTTACGGGCCATTTGATACATGTCTGCCTTCTTTCTACTGAATAGAAATTCACTATAAAGCTTTGACAGTTTATAATTCTTCTGAGAGTTTTAAATTATTTGATGCCATTATTGCCACATGCTCTGAGATTAAATTATCGGATAAATATCCCATTTCGATTGAAAGATTTGCATTCCACTTTTTGGGAACTACCAGACACGGCCACACCTTTTTATGCGTGGTTAGTTTAATGGGCGATTCTAACGTAGTTGGCCTAGATTCTAACCACTCGTTTGTATCCCCATACCTGTCACTGCACTGTTGCTGTTGATTGTGAATCTAACGCTTCTTCAGCAGGAACAGCTAACACCCTAAAACCTAACCCTCCAGACCGATGCATGTCTATCCAAGATTCATGGGTGATTATGATGGCTCTAACTAGCGTAATATGCTCTATTTTGGTAAAACTCAATGATGCGTTACCAATAAACCCACCAAAACGCCCCTCGCGTGTTGCCTTTGGAGTGCTCAAATCAACCACAACAAAGGTTTACGAGCGGCCCATAAGTACGGAAGCTACCACTAACCCGTGAGCTGCAAAAAATTCACAACCGTCTACGTCACATAGATCATGAGCTAACGGTGGAAAACGCGCACTTTACTGTATGGTAAATATAACAAACAGTAGCTATTGACAATCGATTCGCAGGCATCAACAACCCATTAAAGAGGGCGTCGACGAACGACGATGGGAGTCGCTGGCGATCTAGAGCTAACAATACATTCACCAAATTAATTGACTGTGATTAATTGTGGACGCTCGGAGTGGCATTTCGCTATGGGAAATGAGGAGCAGAAACTCAAATTACGTTACGAACCATGTGCCAAGGTACCCACGATCGCCAAACCACGCGACAGCTCATCCAATAAAACACTGGAGCGCACATGCTTCATCAAACATCATCATTCGGTCACGCACGGCTCCTTTCGTCTAAGAACATGGTCATTTCCATTTTTTTACCATGCTTATTGAATGCTGGCAACACGAACTGTGGTCGTGATGGTTGGTTAGAAGAATTTGCCATTCAATCAATCCTCCGCGGAACACAACAAAACACTAGCTTCGAGCGACGCGGGAGAAGCACCAAAAATTATTCACCACACATAGGCGCACACCGTGAGATTGCTTATCTTTCCGCGTTTATTGCGATGAGCTCGCATTATGAAAACTGTTCATACAGAACTTAATGTTACCCAGTTAATGAGCCCAACACTTGTTCTGAGCACTTGCTGCTGTTCGAGTTTGGTTTGCGAGGATGCCGCAAAATATAAAGGATGTGTGTAAAAACATATCGTCAGAAGTTCTTGAATAGATGACATCACACAAGCGCACTAGGCTGAGATCGGATCGCACTACCAGAAAACGCGAAGAAAATGCTGATCAAAACGCTAACACTCAACTATCGCGCGCCACCGCACGCTACGAGATTTCAAACATAACTAAACACCATCAACCGCAGCGTGGTCCTAGGGAGCGGAAATCTTCCCGCGCGCGTTTTGAATTTATGTTGCGCTTCGTTCGCTTACGCTTGAAGAACGGCCGGAACCAGCTGATGTGTGGAAACGTACGATGGAACGGCTGTGCACCAACGCACGGGTTATCGCAGTGACGAAGCAATGTCATGTACGGTGACACTCTATCGAAAAGTTTCGGAAAGAACAGCACGTAGAATTAACATTGTGTTAGGTTAAAATTTTATGTGTTTTAAAAGTTTTACGTGGCAAATTTAACAGAGTTCTGTAAATTGAAAGAAAGAAAGTTGAAAGAAATACTTAATTTTATCATAGAGGAAAAAACGTTGATTCGTTGAGTATTTAATAAAACAGGCCCCAAAAAGGTATGTATCAAATATATTTAATTGGAATAATTGTGTTTGAATGTGTGACATGTGAAAATATGTAAAGTAATATTTAACATAATATGTATGAAAGCAATAAAAACATTTATGAAAAAGCCGTCGTTGATGATTACTCAATTAGTTTATAATTTATAATTAAACAGTTATAGTATACCCATGTGTTACACAATTGGACTACATTTTCAGGTCATGTCTGATTAATGTTGTACATCCTAATTATGCTCCGGTGCAAAGTGTTCGATCTTCAACTCGATATAGTTCAATTTCGACATGTCCACCACAAGTGTCAAGAAACATTATCGATCTCGCACATCAGGTGTTTCGGTTTCGCCTGAAGCAAAATTTGAAAAATTATTTCACAACACATTACAACAATGCTTGCAATGAGCTGCAATAAACTGTACGGCGCAAACCTGTTGATGAGCTGTGTGCACCAGAATCAGGTTCCGATTTTGATCTCGTTTTGGCTCGTTCCCATCTTTAGCAGATAGTTTTTGTGCTGTTCTTCGAACACTAGCGTAATCTGCATGCGCTTATTGGCCATATCCTGCAGGCGCTGGTGTACAACGTGTTCGGCGGGAAATAAACTTTTGAACGCCAATCGCTCGACAACGTATACTTGCGTGAACTCTACCGCTACCACACTGACCAGTCGCTACGAAAGTCAAGAGTAAGGACGTGGCTCATACTGTTTGGGAGAGATATCTGCTCAATTGCAACCTACCTTTTTTCGCGTAAACATCGAAACTTCACCGAAATTGTCACCATCGGATAAATGACAAATTTCCTTGCGACTGTGCGTGTACACCGCCACCATGCCAACGATGATGAAGTACATTTTGTCTCCAAAAGAGCCGGCTTTTATGATCTGCAATGAAAAAAAAGATATCTACTTAGAGCGAGAGAGAAAAGGAAAGAGAGAAGGAAAAACACTAGTTTCCGAACAGCATTCAATCAATAATTACCAGATCATCCTGCAGATAAATCTCTTTTGACATCTTTCCTACTAACGGAAGCAGGGCGTCTATCGGAACACCGTCAAAAATTTTCACTGTCTTCAAGAAATTTGTCGCACTATAGTCGTTAATTCTTTTCTTCAACGTTTCTGGCAAGTAATGTTAGTGAATTGATTATAATTTGCAGTTAACTCATCATTTACAGAAACTTTACCAGATAAACTTTCTATTATGATATCTTCTTGGAAAAAGCAATGTTCATATCGCTTGGAGTAGTAATACAACAAACGTTGCTCCATGTCAGCCGTATGGAGTTGCTTCGTACGAAGGAATGTTTGCAGTTGGTTCGTTACTTCTGCATATTTTCTATCCATTGAACTCATTATTTCGACCAAATTGATAATTTGAACTACATCAAATGAGTCAATCAACAACGGCATAAATATCATTATATGATCACACAAATATAACAAAATGCTTACGAAAGATGAATATCTTAAAAATATATCCAATCACTATACAGGCCGCACTGAATCCTTTAGCACGAGCATCACTGGGAATTTCGCGATCCACAAAGCTATACGCAAACATAAACCAGGATACCGCATATAGACACACCGCGTATTGGTAGAAGGTCTCCATGTACGACAGCCCTTCCGGATTGATTTCAACATCCCATTCGAATATGGCAATTTTGTAGATGCAAATGCACCAATGCACGATAAGCAATGAAGTCAGCACGACACGCAGAATATAGTAGTTCAACAGATCGATTTTGTATCGCTGAAATAGGTTTCGAGAATTTTTTTTATAAAAATATTTGAAAATGCTTACAAGTACAGGAAACAATACCTCAAATACATTTTCCAAGTAACCCCAGATGTGTCGCAGGGAAATCATTTTTAGTAGTAATACTCCGTGAATGATATCGGTAATGAAAGCTTCATGTGTGTGGTGGACTGAATCTTCATAATACAATCCTAGTAGCAGTGTCGATGGGACCATCACAAATATGTCAATGATCATGTCGCTCTTCAAATAGTTACTTGAAGCAATTGAATGATAAATAATGCATTAAGACCTGTATTGTTCAAATTTATCTTAAGGAAACTTACTAAAAGTACTTACAGTAGTATCTTTCCATGGTGCAGAATAATTTCCCCATTAGCTCGACCATCAAAGTAACCAGTGCAGGAACGCACGGCAAAGTCTAAGGTGCCCATCATATTCAAAACCATTGATATTACGTATGCTCTTTCGGGCACACGCACCAACGTTGCGAAGCAGAATAAGAACGGGAAGAGCATAGCGATAGCATAGTAGTAAGCAATCAACCACCAATCCCAGTAGAACCGGAACCGGCTAAACGGGTGAATGATGTACCAAAAGTCACTTCGCACATGGCGTGCCAGCTCGAGGCGATAGAGATAGTGTGATCGGAAATGCAGCACGGAACTCGGGTGATTCCTATCTATCAGAAACAGGCGGCGCAATCGATATGCTAAACCTTTTCGATCGGCAATACGCTCGGTGAGTACGTGATCGTCATCTGAAATGGAAGAAATATATTCTATTTTGCTTGATGCATTGTTAAGAATTTTGCATTTCTCTACCTTCCAGCTGATCCGAAACTTCGAACGTTGTAGAATCCTCGCGCTGGGAAGCCCTTTGATCCATAGGAATGTGCTGCGGGAAGATATACGCAGATACCCTACTATATCTGGAGTTGTTGCAGTGCAGCATATTGGAGGTTACTGTTTATTTTTCAGATTACTTTTCCGTAGAAAACTTGATCGAAACTAAATTGATTCAAAATTATTAAGCGAGTTATTTTTGATTATGAAGTAGCTGAATGATTAAATACTAAGTATGTGTGTTAGCAGCCCAAACCTTCCAATTATAACAGCACATCCTCATGTTTACGAAACGTTGCTATAGATACATAGGAAACTTTGCTATAAAAGCAAGCATCGGTTCCTCATGAAATGAAAATATCTTTTAAACTGTTACTTTCCATGTGAGTACATACATGACCTAGCTTATATCTTCAAAAGAGTCGTTAAGGGAGTAGAATCAAAATAAATTCACTCAAAGCAATCTGTCACGGTATATGGTGCAAGTGCTGCTGCTTGAACAACCACTGGTCACAATCGAAATTGCAATGACACCACCAGCACCAGCAATTGCCATTACAGCATAGCTTGGTTGGCGCCTGTAACAAAGACGAACGCCAACTGCACCATCCCACATAATGCATTATGTATCGAAAGCAAACAGAAAAACATCGATCGTAATAATATTTTAATTACAGTTCCGGCGCTACCATCAAGCCCTATAAAAACGTCGATGTCGCATTGCCGCAGTTTATTGTTTCTCGGTGTTCATTACAAAACCTTCTGTTTTTGTTAAGCCGCCGCCCGGATTCCGGACCGCAAGCCTCAGTGGGTCATTTAGGTCAGCTTGAGCTACTCTTCTCGACCAGCCAGTTTCCCTGCGGGAAGAACTTTAATCTGTGAGACTAAAGAACCGTGCACAGAATCGACCTCAAAATCTTATCTTGAGCTGAACACGTCGGGTGTGGAAATTCCAACATCGTTCTAACAGCGTCGCGGCATCCATGAACCGCACTCCGAAACGTACATAATTTGTTTTAAGATAAAAGTGAAAAGTGCGCCACATACTGGAGCATCTTGCATCATCAACTGAAGCAACACACGCACCCCGACTGCACAATGATTCACACGCAGATGGAAGATTCTCAGTACGAGATTCGCCACCAGGTGCTGAATCCGAACCAACGTCAGCAGCTGGAGGATCGCAGGCGGATCAAGGAGCAATTGCATCAGCTGGCGCAGGATAACGAATCCCCATCGCATATGTATCGCCGGAAGCTGAAGATAGCGACCAATGTCGATTTGCTGGACCAGCACGATTCTTTTTACCACACAACCAAAAGCCTGCTGGTGCTGTTTCAGATCATGGGCGTGATGCCGATCATGCGTAGCCCCAAGGGTGTGGATATGCCACGCACTACCTTCACCTGGTGCTCCAAGGCATTCCTCTGGGCGTATTTTATATACGCGTGTGAAACGGTCGTTGTGCTGGTTGTTGCCCGCGAACGCATCAACAAATTTATCTCCACCAGTGACAAGCGATTTGACGAGGTGATCTACAACATAATCTTCATGTCGATTATGGTACCGCACTTTCTGCTACCGGTTGCCTCCTGGCGCAATGGTTCCGAGGTGGCCAAATTTAAGAACATGTGGACGGACTTTCAGTACAAATATCTCATTGTCATCGGAAAACCAATAGTGTTTCCGAAGCTGTATCCCATCACATGGGCTTTATGCATCTTATCGTGGGCACTGAGTTTGGTAATCATTCTGTCCCAGTACTACCTCCAACCGGATTTTCAGTTTAGTCACACCTTTGCGTACTATCATATCATTGCAATGTTGAACGGATTTTGTAGTCTTTGGTAAGTTTTCTAATTGATAGTTCGTCAAATGTGGTTTCTACTTTGAATTCTTTCAAGTTACAAAATCGAAAAGTCAATAATAGTAAATAACATTTATCATACCCAGTGATTTCCTCCATATTAAATATTCAACCCAAAATATTCCTTACCCTGCCAATATTTTGTTTTGCACGCATGCCTTAAATATTCAAAATAATGTTAATATAAATTGTACATCGTTAATCATTCATTACATTTCATTATTTTCATACAAACCGATGCCATACCCTACTGCAGCTAAATTTCTTTCTTTCCCCCCCCCCCCCCACCTTGTTCAGCTAACTTTCATGTCACACAAGATCGTCGATTCATAAGCATGATTGAGGGTACGCCTTGCTGCCTACCTGATAACCATGAACACGTTAAAGCAACACGTTTCGTTATCGTTGTTAACTACCTTTCTTATTCGAACAGGTTCGTCAATTGCACCGCATTTGGTACGGCCAGCAAAGCTTTCGCTAAAGAGCTTACAGACGTATTGGCAACAGAACGGCCGGCCGCCAAGCTGACCGAATACCGTCACCTTTGGCTCGATTTGAGTCACATGATGCAACAGCTCGGTACGTGTGCCTATAAACCTTTCTCCTGTGATGGACATGTACAACACATATATCTGACCTCCTCTTTCGATGCACATCCGATCAATGTTACTGCTTGCAGGTAAAGCGTACTCCAACATGTACGGCATCTACTGTTTGGTGATATTCTTCACTACCATTATCGCCACCTATGGCTCGCTGAGCGAAATTATCGAGCACGGCGCCACATATAAGGAGATCGGTTTATTTGTCATTGTTTTCTATTGTATGAGCCTGTTGTTCATCATTTGCAACGAGGCCCACCACGCATCGAAAAGGGTATGTACGTATATTGAGGGCTTTTTGCCCACTTAAGGGACGGCAAAGCAAAATTGAAACAAAAACGCGAATCGCATCAAGCGACTCTTTCACGTGGTGACATTCCAAAAACTTGAAAGAGAAGGTCGACCAATTCGTGGCTTGCCATATACATAGTGTAACAGTCAAATACATTTGCGCACACATGGGACGAAGAAGAGTCGTAAATACTCGGGTCATAATTTACTTTTACCATCTTTTGCTCTGATTCGAAACATGTCTCGGCCCACATTCATAGGTCGGATTGAACTTTCAGGAACGTTTGTTGAATGTAAATTTAACAGCGGTCGACAAGGCCACGCAGAAGGAGGTGGAGATGTTTCTCGTTGCCATCGATAAGAACCCACCGACAATGAATCTCGATGGATACGCCAATATTAATCGTGGGCTTATCACAGCGGTGAGTGTATTTCCGTACCGACTTGGGAAAAATTGGTTTTAATTTTCTGGTTTCAGAACATTTCCTTCATGGCCACGTACCTGGTCGTTTTGATGCAGTTTAAATTAACATTGCTGCGGCAGAGTGCCAAAAATGCGTTCATTTCATCGCTGAAGGCCAATTTATCCAAAATACGAGAGCTCGATGCAGACAAACTTCACATCCAAACCACAGACGAGTAGCAGCATGTTGATGATGTTGGTCATCAACTTCGAAACATTACTTTCATTACTGTCAACAGTAAGCATACTACACTAGTACTGAATACTAATACTATATGGCTTTTGTAGGTTTTCATCCTTTATTCCGTTGCTCCAATATCTCCGTGACGTTCATTCTCTTTTTCATATCGATAGAGGCGAACGGCGAACATCGTGTACACTCCACGCCAGCTAGCTTAAAACTTAGAACTTGCTGAACTTCTTCTTGGAACCAGCCATTTTGCTGACCTTCAGAACGTTGAAGCGCACGGTCTTGGAAAGTGGTCGACATTCGCCAACGGTCACAATGTCTCCGGCTTCAACATCACTGTGAATAAAGAATGGGAAATGCATCATTAGCATATACTCGTAAAACACTTCAAATAATATTAACGCTATAGTACGTATAAGGGTCCCACACAAATTAATATCCCAATTAATCATCGGCTTGAAAAATAACAGTACAGTTAAGTTTGTGACATTGCTTAAAATATTTTTTATAAATTTTGCATCAAATTTGAAAAGCTAAAAAATACTTGGTAAGGTATTGGAACAAACATACCTTACCTTGCACTGCTTGTTCTACACAATTATTTCATGATTGATTTTCAATAAAAGAAAGGAAACGGAAGAACTGCTCTATATTCAATATTATCATTTGTGCGTATTCCGCCATTATCATAAACTACATATCACAAATGAATCGAAATTTTGCTAACCTGTATTCTAGATTATGTAGGTAATCAATAAATAAATTACGACGTTATTACAACAGACCAAAAGAGTTCAACTTGAATAATGGTTAACCATACCTAGCATAGAAAGCCACTTGTTAAACCATTCAAATATTTATTACAAATTTCTTCAATGTAGCGACCATTTGCATCGGTGCCATCACATGATGGCATCGGGAATAATACGTCGCCATGGAATAATTACTATTGCAATGTATGAAAAATGGCATCATTCAATTAAAACTATTGAAGCTCTGAAAGACACCGAGTGCACTTGCTTTATGACACACACAATTGTATATAAGGGTATGATGTATACATATCGATTTTATTTTTTAAGAGTAATAATCAATATTTTTAGTGGTTTTACCTCTATATCAAATTCGTTTAATCTTACTAGAAGATAAGAAACAGTTAATTATCTTCATGCAGTCATACTTTTTCCAGCTTAAATAAATCTTTGCGCTCAAAAACAAGCCAACTGTATTTAATAATGTTTCATTTATAAATTACTAAACTGACATACCAAAATTGATTATATTTCATAAATTACACAAACAAATTTTTTATAACGAAATGTGATAACAAAAAAATATACTTAAAGATACAATATTAGTAAGGAACAGTATTAATTAACATGATAAGTTATAAGTTACTTCTGTGAGTGAGGACGAATGGTTCAAATTATAAACGCTTGACTCATCCCACCGGATTAACAAGGACTATGTGTCTATAGGTTATTATAATCATATAAATATAATCAAGGAAAGCGAGGTACGTACACTTGAACATCAGGCAAAAAATATTCTTATTTTACATGTGGTAACTATTTTAGAGGAAATGAACTCACAAATATGAAATTTACATTATTTTTTTATATCTGTAATGGCTGATCTTCGGAAACAAAAGAAAGAGCACCGAGACTTAATCCCGAGTGAAAGTTCCCGAATCAAAAAATTTAAAATTCATACAAATTTGTTCTTTAACGTTAAGTCGTTATACCAAAGAATTAAATGAATAGCAAATTCTGTTCATCAAAAGAACCGGTGAGTCTTTGTCTATTGTGCGCTATACTGCGAATCAATGAAAAATATCAGAATGAAAATAATTTTTTGAATTTAAATTAAGATTGCCATCACTCACAATCATGTAACGATAAACGATAACTACTCCGAACAAATAGCACATTTTTTACGATTCAACGTTCATATTTTAAATGTAGCGACCATTTGCATCGGTGACATCATATGATGGCATCGGGAATAATTCGTCGCCTTGGAATCACTATAGCAAGAGTTTAAATGGCATCATTCAACACTATTTAAGCTCTGAAAGACGCCGAGTGCACTTGCTTTACAGTGGGACCCGTTACACTACGCATCACCATCGAAACCGATTTACTTACCGGAAGCACGGCGAAAGATGCACGCTCATGTTTCTGTGCCGCTTCTCGAAACGGTCGTACTTGCGAATGAAATGTAGATAGTCCCGACGAATGACGATCGTACGGTTCATTTTCATTTTACGCACCACACCGGTTAGAATACGACCACGGATGGAAACGTGACCAGTGAAGGGACACTTCTTGTCAATGTACGTTCCGGAGATGGCCTAAAACGAAATTGGGAGTTATGTTAACTTCACACTGTTAGCCAAAATATGTCACGCAACTTGCAATCGAAAGATTGATCACTGTCAGATACTATTAAATAGGTTTAGTTGATAAGTTTTCCTCAGTTGGATTTCGGAAGACCATCGTGATTGGTTTCATCATAAATATTTCATACACATCAAATCGAGCCACACTTCTACGACACTATACATACCTCTTTCGGGGTCTTGAAACCGAGACCAATGCTGCGGTGCATACGCAGGCCCTTCTTCTTGCTGGCATTTTTGCGGTTGAGGTTGATACCCAACTGCTTTTGGAACGCGCGGATATTTTGCTACAAAGATACGGGAATCAAAAAATAAGGTTAACTTCGATATCATTCACAGAGGTAAACAAGGTTGAACGCCGCATAGCTATTTCTTTAAGGTTTCATGTGCACAATCAGAAGTGATATTAATTTGGGTTTAAATCTGACATTCTTCACATTTGTGTCAGCAGACCGTCATGATTTTTTCATCAAATAGATGCACAGAAATGTTTGATAATTAGCTCCATAACTCACTGTAAACCCACGGTTGTCACAGTCTATAGAGCATTGGTTCTCCCGTCGAACAACTGCAGCACTCACACGTGCGGTAAAAGAACATTTTTACACGAAAGTATGCTTGATAGGAGCAACTATTCAGCTGTTTTACGCACATTACAGTTTCTGCGACTCCATTAAAGTAACCAAATTTCGTTGAACAACGAAATTCACTGATAATTCTGCAATTTGTTTGCCTTCAGCACGGAAACCTACCTGATCAGCCATCTTTACGTTGCGAAAAAGAGAGAAAGAACACAGGAAGCGTGTCAACGAGAGTCATTTGACGTTTGCTTAGATGTCAAACTTACGGAAATAGAAACCGATCCGGGATCGAACCGATCCGTTCCAAAGCAACAGTCTCACAGTGCTGTCACCATTTGAATTTTAATTCAGCTATGATGTGCGTTTTTTACTGTTTCATTTTTAGGGTAAGTGCACCAATTATGGACGAGTTTGTACAGCGTTTTCACGAAAAAATTAATTATACAAAATCCAC
>KI915055.1:128384-142400 GCA_000473445.2 Anopheles farauti
CTATGGTTTGCTTATATTTTCCATTTTCCCGTCGATAGCACAACAATTGGTGCTAGCACAACAATTGGTGCATTTACCCTAACCATACTTGGTTAATGACTACTACGTGATATAATTAACATTAAAACATATTTTTCAATTTGTTTGGTCTGAATATGGCACTATATTTACATACCAAATCCCACGACTGTTTATTTCACATACAATAGGAAATTTGTTTTGATTAGACAGGTATTCTCCAAAGTTCGATTTGCTTCAATTTCTATGTAACTTTACATACCGTTGTCACACAAAACCCGTCGTTGCTGCAATCAATATTTAATTGTTTTCATACCGTTTTCTCAATTTACCTCTAGATATTTATCTGCATATATATAAAAAAAACAACTATATATGTACTACAATTTTCGATTTTATTTGACTATTCGCATTTTGCTATCTTGCTCACGATTGATACAACACTTAAATAACGAAAAACATGTGCAGGTGAATGTGCGATTGACACTAAATTATAAATTAAGAGACGGTAGGAGTCCTTACTTTAAATCACTTTGTTACAATCTTTTCCGTAAATGCAACAAAGCCTACGATCAAATCATTCTTATGGTAGCATTCATCGTATTTGTCTTTGTTATCGAACCCAATTATCTGTCTATGTTCAATAGAAGATGGCAATGCTGATAAGAAAAACGGTATCAGAGCTCTTCCGTGGCTCTGTTGTCTAGAAATGCTGCTTAATAACACTGCGGTATGAATGCAGTAGTTTCAAATGTAGTCCTTGTTAATCTTTCTTCTTCTCGGCTATCGATTTAATTGACTTGATAGGATTATCTTTACATTCCTTGTACAGATTATTCAAATCAAATCCAGCTTTTACGTTGTCGGCGGAAAAGAAGAATTTCACAAGTTTTCCTTTGCTGTCAGCATATGGACGACGGGCTACTTCTTTGCCTTGACGAAACAGTATTACGGTGGGGAGCTGCCGACTGAAGGAACTGTCGGAGATGTGATACTTCTGGCCAATCTTTGGGAATCGTCCAACATCTAGCTTACCGAACTTCAGATTTGGTAATGAATACTCATTCGATAGTTCTGAAAATACCGGAGCAAAATTCACACAAGCAGGATTCCACACCGTGTAGAACGTTACCACCCATGTAACGCGCTTATCCTTCTCCAACTCTTCCTCCAATCCGTTTTCGGTACGGAAGTAAAGCACGTTTTCCGGTCCGGTATAGGTTGGTTCTGGTAAGAGCAGTGCCACCAGGATGAAAAATACGAAGTATATCATGCCTAGACGAATATCGTTGTAGAACCACAGGCCAAGGTTGGCTATTTTCGTGTACATGAAGCTGGAAGTGAGGTAGTTGATCATTGTCACACTGCCCGTTTTTCTTGTCCGGATCATAACCACGATCAGCAGGAAGAACAGAATTTCTGTTTCGCGCCCATCAAGTTCACATTGGTCCTCTTGTTGAAAGAGATATGTCCATAAATAGTTACATATGAACGGCGCTCTTTTCGCAACGATATATGAAATGCTCATTAGAATGTTCACCCAGTAATAGGGTTTCAGCAGCAACACCAAGTCTTTTTTGAACGACATTTTTAACTCTCACTTGCGCATATACTGGAGCGATTACGTTAACTTGGACCGTGATTATCGATAAATGTATGTTAATTAATGTTTCCTTTCGGTAAAAGACCTTCTGCTTTGCTTAGCGACTTGCAACTTGTCAGAAAAACTGGGGCAAAGAGAAAAACAGCAGCGCCGAAAGCAATCTACAACGGGCTGTCAGATAAATGTCACCTAAAATACAAACAACAAAAACGGTCTGTCGCTCTTTGAAGAAAGTTCTTCGAAATTCTTTTCTTTTCGTTGCTTTACATCACGAATCGGTTTAATATTGCCAACTCTATCAAATGTTTTCTGAAAGCCGACGCGCCACCGCATCTTTAAGCTCCAATTCAACTAATGCTTTTGCTTCCTGCACGATGTACGCATTTCGTTCCATTAGGTACGATTTTCGCCGAACGTACATATTTACAGCTTTGTGAAAGGCGTTCGTTTCTGTAATATAACTCTCGATGTTAGGCCCGTCTGCTAAATATCTTCTCTGTTCATCACTCAAAATGGATTGATCGATCTTCCCAGACGCTGATCGCATTTGTTGAAGCTTTTGGCATTTGGATCGTAGTAAATGAGTCCATTGCTTTATTTCAAGCCTCAGCTGTTTTTCGTATCTGGAGCGAACCATATAATTAGTTTAATTATATTGAAATTTGTCATGTTATAGGACAACAGAAGATTCCTTACTTGTTTTGCTCATTCGAGGAAGAACCATTATCGGAAGCTGTGGGTTTTCATTAAGAGTGATTAATACAAGGAGAATACTTTTGTGATTCCCAGCAACTTACTTTGCAATTGTTGATTTTGTGAAAACAGTGAAGAACGCCGCCGAATCGATGAGATTTGGTCCATTATAATTCTTTGGTTTTACAGTAAAATCTACAGTTTTTTGGACACTCTTCTCAAAGGACGCTTAACTCCAACAACACCACGAACGTTGACCGTTTTGAAAGATTTGACAGCTGTGATACGAAACTGAACTAAAATTGTATTTGGTTGGTACGTTTTAGATTACTTTGCCTGGTGTGCCTCAGGCAGGCATGTCAGTTTTAACTATTATGATCGGTTAATTTTGTCTTTGATTGTAATCGGATAGAATGAGGATTCAAACTAATGCGGAAAATTTCATCCTGCTAAAGGATTGGCGTGTATTGTAACACTGTTGATCTTTTTTTCCACCAAAGGACGATATGTCTTGGGGTTAACAGTAAGTTTCTCTAGCTCGTCCAAAGCTTCAAATCCATCAATAACCCTGAAATAATAATTCCTATATTACTATCATCCAACAAGCAACGCGTTGAGCTCAACATTTTGTAGAACGAATCTAGAACTTACTTTCCAAATAACGTGTACTTGAGATCCAGTGCCGGTTGTGCAGCGTACGTAAAAAAGAATTGACTTCCATTTGTGTTGGGCCCACTATTAGCCATTGACACCATGCCTCGCTCGTTGTGCTTTAAGGTTTCTTTGAATTCATCCTCAAACTTTCGTTTCCATATTGACTGGCCTCCCTTTCCAGTTCCTGTAGGATCGCCAGTCTGAACGATAAACCCTTTAATGTTTCTGTGAAACAAATTACCATTGTAGTAATCGCTGGCACACAGCGCCAAGAAGTTTTCGCACGTTTTTGGACATTCTTCACAAAACAGCTCAATTTTTATATCACCCACGTCGGTGTGTAGCGTGACGCTCTGGAAAACAAAGAAACAACATTCAAACCAGGTTTGTTATCTCCTTTTAAACGTAGCTTACCATTATGTGAATTAGGGGACGATTTGGTGTTTACAATTAAACAGAGCCGGGTTTATTTGTTATGTTATTTCCATCAACAATCTGACAATTTTGAAAAAGATCTAAAAATTTAGCTGTGGTTATACGGTGGCGAAGGTTTACAAGCTTTCAACATTGTTCCGATTTTCTGCAATAAAAATCTGCAGTAAAAATGTTTTGCTTGTACACGATAGCATTTACTCTCCAATACTTTTCCCATATTTTATGGCTAATTTGCTATAAATCTTTATTTTTAAGCTTGCTTCCAAATTCTTATATTTCCTTAACGTTTTGTTTAAAAACATCGGATTTCTTGGCTGGGCTAATTGGTAAAAAATACTTTACAATTTACTCTTTGTCCATATAGTTTTAAAATATTTACGATGAATATTTTTTCATGCTGTTGAATAGTACAGTGCTTTATAGGGGTTCAAATAGGAGAATGTAGCTTTGATAATCAACGATTGAATTCGAAAAATAAAAATGAAAATGTAGATAAAATGTTTGCCTACGATAAAAAAATCGTAATGGAGTCAAATGAGAAAAAAAATATTTAAACATAAAAAAAATGGAAAATGCCTTGTAAAAATCATAAAACTTATTTATCTTTCACAAAAATGCCACTTGGTCATTTTTAATGAGCTTGTTTCTTATTTCTCAAAACCAATTTCTAAACCATAGTGTAGGTATAAATTATAATTTTGTTGGCAACACATAGGCTACAAATATGTCAGAGTTTCAATTGACCGGCCGAAAACTGGTACCCTATAATATAACTTAAAAAATGCGTAACAATCATAGGAAGAGAGAAAGAGAGATATGTATATAGAGAGAGAGAAAGAGAGAGATACAGAGAGAGAGAGAGAGAGAGAGAGAAGTAGAGAGAGAGAGGACTTTCTGGGCCGTTAAGAGTAAGCCAAAATAAATTATTCTTACATAATCTCAAACTGTAACCGTTTGTAACCCCTATTTCCGAAAATTATATCTTGGTAATGTGTTTGTAGTGTTTACCGGCACTGTTTTAATTGCTCGCGTTTTACTGTCATATTCACGCCGGACTACGAAGAGAGCTTTTCCATTTGCCATAGTCGATAATACACCTTAGCATATCTAATGACGAACTTTCTTTTTAAAGCCCGCACCGTTGCTAACATTGGCCTAACAAATATGTCCCTATATCTCATCACCATTCTGTTGCGGTAGCAAACGTTGGGAGAACAATTTAAAGTTTTACAATAGTTTCAACCATGTACGTTTCCTGCCAGCCCACCGACAAATGCACACCGATTCACATCATCGAACTGATGCGGGTCGTATTAAAAATTCCTGTCACGCTTCACACAAATCTCGCCAATATTTCCAGCCATCCCGACCATCTTCCCCGAAGATGGAATGTTTGGTTGACTTCACTTAGCAAAACTTTCACTGCGGTTTCTGTGAGCGCAGAAAAAAAAAATGAATCGCCAGGAGGCACCGAACAGATGAGCGTCCCTAGCAAAATAGAAGCGAACAGAAGCATGACGGATTGGAACGGGATTTAAAAAGGACAAACACATGCATATGAGCATCCAATCGCCTTCCGCGTCTGTTTGTATATGAGTGTGCGCATGTGGGTGTGTGTTTTCTTGATGTGGGAGCGAGTGTTTTATTAGCCTTGATGATAGGACGCCACTTTGCAGTTCGTATGCAAGGACGAAACGTGCCGGCACTAACGCGCGGCTGGGATGCATATTTACCCCAATCGCTGTTCCGGGTGTTCCGGTTGCCTAGCGTTCTCGGATCGAATGATTTATGCTTGGGAAAAATTGTGCACAAAGTAAAAATGTGCAGAATCTTGCACGGTGCATGCAGTCGCATGGCGACAGGTGCATAATGCAACTCGTGATCCATGCTGCCGGGTCAGCAGTACACGATCTCCATTCTCGCGTTCGGCGTTTGCAGCGGGTCGGATGATGGAGTGACGGAGATTAAGATGGACCATCTGCAACGGGAGGACGGTACAAATTTTTCACTCTTCCTTCACATCCCCAGAACCTAGGCGTCGCGTAAGGACTAACTTTTCCTAAAAAAGAAAAACATTTAATCTACCTTTTCGTGGTTCGTTCCATTCTCGCTAAAAGCCAACGCGGGGAAGGTGTAATAAAATATGGTGTCCATTCATTTAACCTCCCTATGTTCGAGCTCCTGCCAAGATGAAGCGGCTGCGATGTGCACCAATTTAAACGTTGTTGAACCAGTGCATAGTTTTATCAGTTTCAGCTACACTTTCTTCTACCGATTTACTTGTTCACTCGGCTGCTGTTCTCTCCCGTTCTACTCTTGGCACTCTGGGGTGGCGGCACAATGGGAGCAGCTGTAAAAAAAACAACACGTTTCCGGTTCGGTGGTGAACAAATTACAAAACCACCCCGGGAAGCGAAGCATCGAACCACAACCGTCGAGCAAACTTTTGAACTTTTCCCAGTGCAGCCCAGTTCGTTCATTTATCAATTTGTACGCCACCAAAACAACGTATCCTGCCAAAAAAAGCAACCCACTGGTTGTGAAATAGGACCATAAAACACACCAGGAACCCGGTACGGAAGCACTGCTGATGGGGACGGAAGGAAGGTGCAACAAATTGAGCGTTTCCCAGCGAAAACGTGCCATTCCCTCAAAAGCAAGGCGATGAATCGGATATTCAATATTGAACATAATAATTTCCGGTATCGTTTTGTGTGTATGTGAGTGTGTGTGTGTGTGTATGTGCAGCGAGAAGCAAATGGTAGGTGGCGAAACTGTTTTCATAGAAAATGTGTTTTCAATTTGCTGCCCTACCGAGAGCAATTAAACGCTAGGCTGCTGATCGGACTTCGAGCTCTACATTCTTACAGGACTAACAATGCGCATAGCATGGGGCAAGAAGCACTATCGAATGCACTTTTACTACTCCGGCATTCAATATCCACACCCAAGCGGTTGGAAGGAAGGACGGGGTCCCGCTCTTTTACACAATCCGAGCAGACAGCCGACTCGGGCAGTAGTGCTATTCTGGGTTTTGTGCAAATGGTGTGCATAACTTTTAACCCTTTTTCCACCCTCGGCCCCACCCGGTCCACGACGGTGAGCTGAAATATAAATGGCGATTTCAATGTGGGCTCGTTGTAGTAGCAGTATCAGACTGACGGAGTGAAAAAAAATCGCAAGTAATGCCAAGCAAAAACGACACATAATACCTGGGGTGTTGGTTGAAAGAGCACCGGGTGGAAGTGTCTCTTGAATGGCCGCGGAAATGGACTTGCCAGAAGGATGGTGTGCATCCGGAAGTGATGGCAGCGTATAGAGCGATTCGGGAAATGGTCAAAAAACGAAGCGAGAAAAATCCAGCAAGGTCACTGAAAGGGATAAGCGGAATGGCAAATCTGGCAGCGGTGCTTTTGTTGAGTGGGTGGTTTATAGTGTCCACGAGTTTTGCTGTTGTTGCTAGTGGCTTTCTGTACAACTGCAGGCCAGGTGATGTTTTTGTGGTGTACATAGAGCAGCTCTTCACAATGATCCCGGTCGAATTTGGAACGTTTGCAAGTAGCGTGCTTTGTGTACGTGGGTTTATTTTTATATTCCTGCATGATTGTTATACGTATCCTTAAGTTAGTATGTTAAAACCTATGCCCATAAGTTCCATGTCGAGTTTCTCATCCAAAAATGGCCTTATGTTTCATAAAAACGTATGTAAAACAATAGTGATGTAGAGCATAATTTTCCAAGGAATACATTTCAACGTAAAACAATTCTGTTTTCTGTTTTTCCTACTAACATAGAATCGTGTTTCTTTTTAATTCGACTTTTACAACATATATTTCATTTTTATTTTTGTTATATGTGGTAAACCATAGCTTTAATGTAAAATTAGAATAACTATTGCATTGTAAAAGGAACGAGTGTTATTTAGCCTAGATGAAATAGAGGAGTATAAGTAAAATAATTTGTCATTCATTAATATCATTTGATAAGTAATATCATTTATTGTTTTGTAAAGTTTATTAAAGTGCTGGCTTGAAGGCACGTTTAGCTTATCTTTTTTCTCACGCAAAAATGTGTAACCAACCAGCTTAGGTTATAGGGAACGTTACGGTAAGATTGCTGTAAAACAAAAACAAAAACACACTAAAGTGAACTATACATACGCGCTCTATGAATAGGTGTTCTACGACGCACCATCATTTCGTTAGTTTACACGTGTTTTATCATCATACTATCGATTTACGGTGAGCTCAAAGGATAAGATCCGTTCGGCAAACTTCCCAACTCGCAGCTATGTTTAACGTTGCATACGTGCATCTCTGCTGTGAACATCGATAGTTGCTTTTGAAGCTTAAACATTTCGCGGACGGTAAACGGATACCTTTTACTTTTTTTATAAAGCGTTTCAAATTCTAAAACGGATTAAAATAATCCACTTTGACGTGGTATAGTTACATGAAGAGAACCTCTATCTCGAGCCAGTAGGTTAGAAACCACATTAAAGTGAAAACGACCCTCAATAGAAGTCGATTCGATGGGTGTACAAACCACAATACCTTTTCGAGCGTGATCACACAAATTAATCTAGTTTAACGAACTATAGTGCTGAATGCATCGTTACAAAGCTATGCTACATGTTCCACATTAACGTGTGGTTTGAAGACTATATTAACACTTTGCACCGAAAGAACCTCAATAGTACTTAAACTGATAAAACATCACAAGAAAAGAACATATATTTGACATATATCATACATGTAAAGAAAAGAAATAAATAAAAATATAACAAATGACGATAAGTTACAGTTTGCTCACTCTCATTTCATTTCATTTAGTATAGAGGGTAATTTTCATTACCTTCACTAAGCTAATGTAGGTACAGATTCGTTACGGTTACGTTACAGCTAAGAATCTTCATCACCGTTTACTAATGAAGTAGTGATCTGCAAAATGAAACATGCATTTTTGTTACTAGGCTATTCTAAACTGACGACACAATTTATGTGCCAGAATGACCCCCACTGGTGTGCAGCCATAGAGCCAGATGGTCGAATATCTCATGGGAAGTCTTGGAATCCGTGCTAATAAAACGTACTCCGCTGTCAGAGTGCTCACAGTATCCCGGGGGTAATACATCATGTCAAACCATACCGAAACGACCACTGTGTTCCCGAACCAACCCTTCAAGCGACACATAAGTCGCATTTTCCCAACGTACAAGTCGTATGCGGCCGCACGATAGACAATGTCCGGGTGTTGGCAAACTATTTGAGAGTAGGATAATGACAAAGGGTACCAAGTCAGCAAACAGGCTCATTTTGCAGCGTGGAAAATTGTTCTCTAAGGATCAATCGGAAATCGATCAATCTCGTGACAGGGGTCCGAAAAATCTACATCATCGGATGGGTAGTGAGCCATTTTAGGCGTTGACTAGATGGATTATCATTCGCAGGCTACTATTACCAGCGTTTAAAATGCGTTTATGTTTACAAAAGTTACATATGAAATTTAGTAGAATGTCATTCGTGTGTGCGTTCATATTGTTTCTACGGTTGTTTCATGTGTAGTTCACTGTTGTCATTTTATTCACATTAAAAAAAAATATTTTTATAAATTGTTTGTCTTATTCAAAGCACTTAGTTTGTTTAAAAATATTTAAAATATTTAGTTTATATTCCATCAGTAGAAGATTTGGTTGATGATTAATTCCCATTAAACAATCAAATATACATTGAATGAGCTTAGAAAAGTTCATTCACAGTGTCCCTGTGAAAAATCCGTCTTTATTCTGACACTGTAGTGTTTGTTTTTTTTTTAATTTGAGTTGATTTTTTTCAAAAACCATTCCCAAATTTTGTTTTGCTGTTTCCAAAATAGTTTTAAATTGTTACTATAAATTTGTGAGGAGAACAATTTTTAATAATCATTTATGTTTTCACGTTTTTTCACATTTCACATTTATTTTGTTTTCCCATTTTGTACTTTTGAATACTGGTTTCTGGTTCGGTTTTGATTACAAAATTTAAAATGAACGTTTTGGTCATCATCGCTTTTTAGTTTGAAAATGTTGTGCAGTTAATTTTAGTTTACGCGTTAAATTTGACATAAAAAAAATATATAGTAAAACCCAATCCAGTTTTGCTCCAATATGATCTTTGCCATTCTTTGCCATATATTATCATATAAAATATTTGTCCTATCGGATTGAAAAACTCATCCAAACCTATCATCCCGGAAACAGCACCTGTCACCTGTTTATTGGCTGGAAACACTCATTATTTTCATCGAGTTGTTTTACAACGTCGGTACAGCGTGCGCCGGTGTCGGTATTCTCGGCGTGTGATGTTGTTGCTTTACCACCAGCCACCGGGAAGGACCTTCGTTGTCCACCGGGCGATGGCCACAAAGTGGACGGTGTCGTTTATTGGGTGCACTTGAACCCATAAAGCTTGACTTTCTGACATTCTGTTTTCACCCATCCTAGCGCGGCTACGAAGTGTATCAACATTGACGACAGTAAAGCCATTTTATCACACTACATCCGGAGCCGCTGGTCAGCAGTAGGAATACCGGCAGAGCAACAGACACCAACTCCATATAAAGCGCAGGCTGTGAAGTGGACACAAATGGCTATGACGAGCCACACACATACAAACATAAGTATTTCTTCTACAGCCGAGAGGACGAACGAACACACTATGGAGGTACTGAACACAAGTAGGTAAAACAAAAAAAAAAGTTGTTGAAATTGTTGATGAAAGCATACACTTACTATTTCGTTGCTCGTTTCACAGTACTGTAAACGCCAAGTAGCTGACCTCTTTTCCCAGTGCCATTGGCACGTCTCCATGGCTTTATTGAAGCTTTTTTGTACCGACACTTGAGAGAAAGCACGAAGAACGGTTGTCCTACTGCTTCCTGCTTCGGCAAACGTCTTTACGAGAGCAAACAACCATTGTTCTCGCAAGTATCATCCAAATCATTTCCACAAAGCACAGGTATTGTTCGATCATCGAGCTACCGCTTAAAGTTAGCCTCACTAAAGGGTAGATTTTCGGAAGTATCAACATGGGGTACGCAAAATAGTGCACAAATGCGGTTCTCCCACTGGCAGTGGCCATCTATGGTTCGCCCACATTATGTCGTTGTTGGTTTTATACGCTCGTTCGCATCTACCCAGAGCTCATCTGCCTGCATACAGTCGCAAATTGTGTGGTGACCGACGGCGCTGAACCACCGTGCTTTAAGCAATTAATTGTTAATAACGTTTATCGGCTGCGGTTCAATTATTTATCCTCTGCTGAAGGGGAAAACTGTGGGCCGAAATTAAATAAACAACGGTACGGTAAACCAAAACACAAAAACGCACAATGGGTAGCGCAACCATCGCACCGAGGAACAATATTGTACACGATGCTTAATTTGTTTGGCGCCATTTGCAGCGCTGCTCGCGCGGTATGGGTGAAAATTTGATAAAAATAAACTGGCTCATTCTCTTGATTGATTTTATATCGCTGCGTCATGTTCTCATTATGTAGTTTTATTTGATTGTAAGTATTCTGCTCGACTGCACGATTTTCTCCAGGTGCGGGTAGCAGCTCATTGCAAACTACACACGGGTGTGAATGGTTTAAATTCGTTGGAATCGTTCCGTCCGTCGCTTTGTATGTGTATCAGAGCTAGCTGATTCCCATTGTGTGCATAATGCATGCCAACAGGTAAGCGGAAGGTTATTATGATTTGAGTTTGAAAGAATTGTGAGTGTGTGAGGACTCGCCCCCCTCCCCATCCCCTCCCATTCTTTTACTACATTTAAATTTTGATGGCACCGACGAGGACAAAGAAATTTCCAACCCAAATAAAGAAACGATGTAATGTGTAGCGACATACAACTTGGTCTCACTGTTACGAGGTCGAGCATAATTTAAATCGCGCGTTTGTATGTTCGAGCTGAGGTTGGACATTTCGCATTGGAGCGTTGGAGCTTTTATTATGAACGTTTCCTACGATTTTGGGTCCATAAAGAGATTGTGTTGGTACAATTTTATCCTATCCTCGTGAGTAAAGGTTAGCTACAATTGTTATCGAAGCTGAGGTGTGTTTGGCTCGCAATAATGAAAAAGGATGTACATAATATGCACTCACAGCTCCCCAGCAAATAACGAATCCTAAGCTTGACCGCTGTTTTTTCTGTATCGTACAGAGATGAACAAGTGATACACAATGTCTTTAATGGAAAAATAACATCTTTTTGGTTTTGGTCTCGGCCGGTTGAAGTACATGTTTGGCATTTTGAATTGTGTTAAACATATCGCTGAATACAAATCAACCTTATTTAGTGATACATATTTGCTACAAAAGACAAATAATTGAACATAGTTATGATTTTATTCAGGCTGGTGTCTCTTCTCCGTCGGATGCGTTTTTACGGATATGGGGTCATATTTTTCTACTAGATTTGACAGAACTCAACCTACGTGCGTTTTTTGTCGTACGACGAAATCAAAATCTTTTGATTTCGTCGGAAGGTCGCTTACAATTTTTTCGTAAAATTTATCTCTGTGGTATTGTTTTACTGGGTTCATACGAAATCCCATATATTGAGATGTAAAAAGCAGAACAACTTAAAACCGAAACTTCCATAAATCTTTGGTTCGGTTGCGCCATTTTTTCATCGCCATGTATTTCGACGAGAAACTCGTTTCCATCAGCTCCGTTTCTGAATCAGAATCCATTCTATGAAAAAAGAATGTTTCTAATCAAGTAATTATTGTGTTGCATACTTTTTAATGTAATTTAATGCGCTCAGTTTGCATTGTTAATGTTTGTGTGAATAAACATAAACCAACAAATCTGGTGGGTTATACCCAACAAATCTTTTGGTTATTTTTCCTTTGACGTAAAAAAACGTATAAGTAAATGTAATTTTAATAATCTCATCAGCTGTTTGCCTCGTAGTGCTGAGTGAACTTTATACAAAGATTCACTCAAACTCATTCCTTTACAAACATGTATTCTCACTGGAAATAATAAACTCTGCTCATCAATGAACCACCATGAGTAAGCTATCTCAGCAATTCATTGTCGGTCATTCTCAATTCACTAAATTCATTTCTCAAATTACTCACAATGAAGACTGGTAATTATTTTGCTCATCTCCAATGAATTGTGAGTGAATCTTTTGCATGAATGCTGAATAAATGAATTTATTCATTTTCACTTCTCACTTGAAATGAACATAATGAATGGCAATTACAATTCATTAGTGCACATGCGCAGTGCAAATTAGGAAATGAATGGTAGTATGGTTATTTTACGGGTTTTGAACGTTACAGGCAAATACAAAACTGTTAAATGTGTCTATTGGTATCGACGTATTAAGCTTCTACAAAAAAATGGGATTTAATTCTCTATTTTGTTACAATAACCTGTTTAGATTTAGCATAACCTACAATTTTTTAAATTCGCTTAAATGAATGGTAGCTGGCTGCTACTGGCTGCTCTTTTGCCTGTCTTTTATTACACGTATGTTCTGTTTGAGTGATCAAGTGCTCTCTGCCACTTGTCATTGGTCCAATATGATTCTATGTTAGCCAACCAGTGACGTACAGGTTATAACTTATTACAGCTAACTATACTTTTCCAGGCTTTTTACAGGGCTTTTTATAGGATTGCAGGCTTTTCATAGGCCACACAATATATTATTTGCATGCAATAACATTCACTTTCAAATTCAAATTATCTTCAACATTATCGTTTCCATTCATTCCACATGGCATAGGAGTAACCGTTCTGGAATCGCTAACTAAAAGCGCCACAAAAAAAAGCTATCTACACATTTGAGATCATTCATAACGTAACCGGAAGCCAAACTCGTAGATAATTCCCACTAAACACGGTGAGGTGTGAATCCCCTAACTCGGAGTGACGATAAGAAATGATCACTACCGGAACCGACCTTCTTCCACGGAACCGACCTGGAGTCACGGTACGCGGTGTGTCAGTCATTGTCGATTCAGATACGACCTGCCTGCCCCGCTATTAGGCTCGCATGATTCATTCGAGTATGCTAAACAAATAAGCCCCCGAGCACGTAATTTTGCTTCGGTCAAAAGTAACACAGCATCCATTCGGCAAATGGCTTCACGTGCCAACTCGCACTCGCTGTTGAGCTGTTTGCATCTGGTCTGATTGTGTACGGCTAGGTTGAAGTATCACCGACACGGGACAGACAGGGGACTGATAATTACTCTCCCATTAACTAACGCTGCCATAGTCGACCCTCTCGGTGGAGGATCGCATAATATGGCACGCTAAAGCAGCAGCAGTAGCAGTAGTAGCATTAATTTCAAAGCAGACGACCCGATTCCATTGGGCCACCGGAGAGACGAAAGAGCGTCGAAGATACTGTGTGGCATAATTTGCTTTTATCTAAACTGGCAACCCTTCGTTGGCTTCAATTTTTTAACCACGACCGTACGACCGCAACACGCGTCAACCTTTCATCGCCCGTAATGATGCGAGTGCTGAGGGATAGTGATGTAAATTCATTTCATTTCCTTGTTTACTTTTTTTCATTTGCTCACCCACAACGCTAAATGGAATCGGCTCTGCTA